>CM047814.1:38440663-38779288 GCA_026214975.1 Gentiana macrophylla
AGTATATCTTGAATTTCAGACCCCAATTCTATACTTTATATCTATAATGTAGTACTACAAAATGGTCCAAAAAAAAAATCAATCCTGGCTAATTCTAATAATACGTTTAACGATTTTGGTCCAATCTACCTCTCTAGTCTCTATATTATATTTGGAATTTTCCGACCAATATCAATACTACATATAAAACAAGAGATACAAAGTAAAAACATAAAAACATAAAAACAAAAAACAAGAAAATGGTGTATTGGTTTGACTTTGACTCTTAAATATCAAAATAAAATAAAATAAAAGAAACCTTCGACACAACACTTCTTCAACAATAAATGATGGTCTCGTAAACAATATTTCTTCAATGGCACATGATGGACGGTGAATAGTACGACACACCCCCTTACTATGTGGCTTTGGTCGGTGAATAAAACTATAGAGTTCTCTTTTGTTGAGCTTGAGCCTTTGTGGCTTGTGTTGTGTTTTCAAGTTTATTCGTCTAGTTGAGCGATAATAATCGCTTCGTCTTCGCCCGTCACGATGATGAGCTTTATTCTTCCAAATCTATCCTACATCAATGGGTATAAGAGAATCGGGTTTGCGTTGAATTACTTTCAGTGAAACCTTCATAATATTCAAAAAATATCCATCAATCTAATGAAACATATATAGGCTATAATCCGTATCACTTATGCTAAGACCTACCGAGAGATCATATGTTCAAGTCCCACCACTTTACATCCATGACACATAGTGCTACAAATTCGGGTCTCTTCGTGGGGTTTCTTTCGGCAAAAAATAATCCTTGCGAGTTGAGCCATACATTATTTCTTGACAGTGACTCAATTTCTCAGAGGCATCTATTGAGGCTTGTACTACTATAAGTGATATCTTGGCAAATTATGAACAACTCTCGGGACAGAAGATAAATTTAAGCAAGTCATCGATCTATTTTAGCAAGGGCGTCAATCATAATGTTCTAATTGAGCTGTCTTCTCTTATTAATGTACCATTTGGAACAAACGAAGGAAAATATTTGGGTCTTCCCTTTGTGATATATAAAAGACCGCATCCACAAGAAACTCAACAGCTCGAAAGGTAAGTTATTATCCGTAGCAGGAAAAGAAATTCTTATCAAATCTGTAGTGCAGGCTCTTCCACAATATGTAATGCAGTGCTTCGCTTTGCCAAAGTCTTTAATTTCTTCTTTGAAATCATGACCCGGAAATTTTTTTGGGGCTCATCTGACGGGAATGATAAAATACATTGGAAGTCATAAGAGGTAGGGCTGTAAACGAGCCGAACCCTACCGAACATGTGCAGGGTTCGAGTTCGGCTCGAAAGGTTCGAACCTAAGGTTCGGCTCGGCTCGAACTGATCGAACCTTAGTTTAGCAAGGTCGGCTCAGGTTCGAACTGGAATATTAGGAAACATGTTCGGTCCGGTTCGGCTCGAACATGCTCGAACCGTTCGAACATGTTCGGCTCGAACCGTTCGAATATATATAATATATTATATTATAATATATAATATATATATATATATTATATATATATAGTTTTTTTAAATATAAAAGTTCGAGCGAGCGTGTTCGATCTTGTTCGCTCGATAGGCGAATATCAAATACCTAACGTTCGCTCGACGTTGAAGGTTGAATCGAACTCGAATCTTGGCGTTCATTTACAATACTTTAATAAGAGGTTTGTTGTAGAAAGAAATCGATGGAGGTTTGAGATTTAGCGACCTTGAATGTTTTAACTTGGCCCTATTAGCTAAACAAGCTTGTAGAGTACTCACTGAACCATATTCCATATTAGCTCGTGTTCGAAGGCAAGTGTTTTGAATCAAAGAGTTCAAAGAAGCATCCACTACTGCAAACCCCTCGGCTATTTGGTGAAGTATATTAAAAGGAAAAGACCTTCTCTTTAAAGGGACAAGATGAGCCGAATCGGTAGAGGCAATCAAGTAACAATTGGAGAAGAACCGTGGCTGCCCTATTTTCTTCCTTCCGGGCCCACCCTTTATCGCCCGAGTTTTTCCTTGAAAAGGTGAGTTCCTAATAACACCACATACTAGAAGATGGAAATTAGATGCTATTCGTGCTCACTTTAATCTGCTTGGGCGAGAAGATTCTTTCTATCCCTTATCTTGTGATCTTAAGGATGTAAGCTCATGTGACATTTCTCAAATAATGGTGTCTACACATAGTAAAAACAGGATATCATCTAGCTCTTGAATTAAAAGATCAGGTGGCTAATAACCATCATTCTTCAAGTTCTAATTCTAGCGGGAGGACTTGGAATTTTTTGTGGAATCTTAAGGTAAAACCACGAATTAAGCACTTTATATGGAAGCTCATGCACAATTGCTTACCTATGGCAAAAGGTCTGCTAAGTAGGGGCATAGTGATGGAATGTGCAAGTGTGCATTTCAGTGGATGAGACTACTTGGCATTGCTTATTTGAATGTGAGATTTCTCGAGCTATGTGGAAGAATTATAATAGGGGAGTTTTGGGCAAACTGCCGGTTCCAATCATTTCATGATCTTTTTACTTAATGATGTTTAATGTGGATGAGCTAGATGCTATACATGTTGTGGAATGTTTGGAGGAGACGGCAATTTGCTCTGTCGGAATACAGAGTTTTTTTAAATATTAATTGTGAATAAGAATTCTTCTTTTATATATTCACAGTTTGCTAATGCTACCGCTTTGCTTCTTTGCACGGTACAGAAGAAAAAGCTTGTATCAGAATTTCGTCAAAGACTGAATGATTTGATTCCGCCTTTTCTTTTTCTTGGCTGTATTTCTTTCTCAATTTGCATTCCCGCTAACTATTTTCTCTTTTTGGCAAACGGATTCCTGCGAATGAGTAACCGTAAATTTTGGGACTCCGCCATTTTTGTTTCAGTTTTCGTTTAGTGGATGGATTGTACAGATGACGTGGCAATTTTGATAGACAAGTTTTTTTTTTTTTTTTTTTTTTTTTTTTTTGAGTGGAGTGGAGGGATACAACTCATATACCGAGTTGGTACATCAGTTACTTAAATAGGAGTATACACAAAAGAGTGACTCGTTAAGTTAATTCTACATAAAATGCTCAAAATATAATTCCGTTTATTTTTTCGAATTTGTCATAATATAATTCCATTTAAAATCAAATAACATTTATTTAATCCATCTTCCTTTTACCCATAATTTATTATACATTCAATTACTTTACAACTATTACATTAATGATGTTAAAGGATAATCCAGATTTTTACCGTCAAAATTAATATATTTAACCACTTTCTTAATATGTGTGAAAAAAATCTAAACCGACTTATATTTTAGGACGAATATAGTGTTAATAAGTTGCTTATATTATATATAGCTGCCGGCAATCACCAGAAAAGGATTATTCCTATATACTGATATTCAACAAAACAAACGGTCGGTTCTTTATTTGTCCTCAACGGAAACGTACCAACTTAAGATCCTACAATATCTTTTTTTGTGGCCTGATAGGTATAATAGAATGGCATAGTGGTTAGGCGGATTCATCAAAGAATACCAAACCAGTATATATATATAAGATGGGGGAACTAATTAATGAACTTAAAGTTTTTGGTTCCCTTGCATATGCATGTACACAGTCACACAATAGAACAAAATTTGATCCAAGAGCAAGACAGTGTGTCTATCTTGGTGTTCCTAAGTTCACTAAAGGTCACATTATGCTGGACAAACAAACTAGAGATATATTTGTGTCTAGAGATGTGCAATTTTATGAAACAATTTTTCCTTTACATATCAAAGACACAGGTATCCAGCAGACTTCTGTACCATTGCCTGTGCCATATGAAGTACTTGCAGATGAAGTAATACAGCAGTCTCAACCATCTGTGGAGGCAAATGAGGAGTCTATAATAGTCACAGATGATACTCAAGAAAGCTACACAGCGAGGAGGCTAGAAGATCCAACAGACAAAGACAAGCTCCTACATATCTTAAAGAATATGTAGTGCCAACCAGAAAATCATCACATTCCATAAATAATGTGATGACATATGACAATCTTCTCAACAAATATCAGAAGTTTGTTTGTGCAACAGATAGTATACAGGAGCCTAAAACATATAACCAGGCCATCAAACAAGAATCTTTGGAGAGAGGCTATCGCGAGAAAGAATTTGGATGCATTACAAGCAACAAAAACATGGGAGGTTGTACCCTTGCCACTGGAAAAACTACCATAGAGTTTGTAAATGGGTATACAAGATCAAGTATCATCTTTGATGGATCCATAGAGAGGTACAAGGCTAGATTGGTAGCAAAGGCTACACACAAACTTATGGTATTGACTACCAAGAGACATTCTCTCTGTGGCAAAAGTTACTACAATCGAGAACTTTGTTGGCACTTTGCCTTCTAATAAGTGGCATATACATCAAATGGATGTTAATAATGCCTTTCTACATGGTGAACTGGATGAAGAAGTCTACATGGATCTCGCACATCAGGATTTCAGGCCAACAAACCTAATCAAGTATGTGAGGCTTACAAAGTCACTATATGGCTTAAAACAAGCTAGTAGGCGGTGGAATTCAAAACTCTTTGAAGCTTTGGTGAAATGGGATTCATCCAATCACCCATGATCATAGTTTGTTCACAAGGGGATCGGGATCGATTTCATAGCATTGCTTGTATATGTGGATGACATAATAGCAACAAGCTCATCTATGGTACTATTGATGAAGTCAAGTCAAGGAGTCTTACACAAGAGATTTGAGATCAAGGATATTGGAGAACTAAGATATTTTTAGGCATTGAGGTAGCCGGATCGAGGAAAGGGTATATACATCAATCAAAGAAAGTATATCATGAACTTACTTCAAGACTATGGCTTCAGAGGCCAAACCAGCATTACACTAATGCACTCCAAAGCGAAGTTGTGCATTGGTGATTCGAACTCTAGGCGACAACACATTATACGAGAACAATTGTTGGCAAACCGATCTACTTGTCTTTCACTAGACTCGATATAGCATATGTGGTGCAAATAGATTAAGTCAATTTTTATCTCATCCTACGATTAATCACATGCATTTGCCATGTAGAGTATTAAGATACTTAAAAAACAATCCTGGTCGGGGCATTTTATTTGAAAGTGACAATGATCTTATTCGAAAGGATATCTGATTCAGATTAGGCGTGGTGTGAAGATTCAAGAAAGTCTATTTCAGGCTACATCATGTTTCTTGGGACAGCACCAATATCTTGGAAATGCAAGAAACAAAGCACAATAGCCAGAAGCTCTTCTGAAGGAGAATATAGAGCAATGGCTAATGCCACTTGTGAGTTGCAATGGTTGGTGTACATTCTAAAAGATATGCAGATACATGTCCCTTTACCTATATTACTATTTTGTGACAGTGCAAGTGCCATGCATATAGCAAAAAATCCTATTTTTCATTTGAGAACTAAACATATTGAACTTGATTGCCATATCACAAGGGCAAAAGTCCAAGCAGGCTTTCGAAATTGATGCGGTCGGGACAACAAATCAATTAGCGAGACATCTTAACAAAGCCCTTGGACACTCCCATTTTCACTACCTATTGTCCAAGTTAGGAACATATTCTATCTTCAAGCCTACAACAACAAGTGTTTAAAAGAGTTCAAGTGCAAGCTGCCTCCCTGATTCAGCTTGAGGGGGGGTATTGAAGATACAACAACAAGTGTTTAGAAGAGTTCAAGTGTTCTTATAGACATTTCATCAAACACTTAAGTCGAAAGTTAGTTAGAGAGGTGAAAGGCAGTTAGAGGACTGAAGTTAGTTAGAGGATGAAGTCAGTTAGAGGATCATTAGCAAGTTCTTTGGGAAGTTCTGAGCGGTTACCACAGCTCATTACACTCCAAGACAACTCCCTATACTTGAAGACACTCCTATAAATACTAGATTAACATAGAGAAGAATTAATTAGTTGAGTAATTGTAAAATCATATTGAAATGCTGCAGAATTTCTTCCATTGTACTTTACTTCAAACTTCCTTATGTTTTAATGAAATTGGTTCAGTTTTCTGTATTGATTCTTGTTCAATTCAGTAAATTCTTCATGGTATCAGAGAAATTTCGCGCTTATTCGCTGTGATCTTGCATAGTTTTTTTTTGTTCCAGTTGAAGTTCTTGGAGCGTTTTGCTTTGTTTGCTAGTTCTTGATTCAACTGCTGGTTTTTTTCCATGGATTCTGTAGCTCAAAACCAAGGCATTTTTACGGGTAATCCTCTGTATCTTCATCCTAATGAGAATCCGACTTTAGTGCTGGTACAACCATTGTTGAATAACAAGAATTACCATCCATGGAGTCATTCCATGAAGATGGCATTAATAACTAAAAATAAGATTGGTTTCATAGATGGAACCATTGATACTCCTGCAATAGATTCCCCTGAGTTTCCAATTTGGTTGCAATGTAACACGTTTGGTTCAGTTTTCTGTATTGATTCTTGTTCAATTCAGTAAATTCTTCAGGCTCCCAAGAAACAATAGGTTTACATACAGGAAAAATGATTAACCTGTAAAATACCATAAACCAGTTAAGCCAAAAAAAAAAAAAAAAGAAGAAGAAGGTCGAAAGAACCTGTAAATCTTCCAAAAGCGATGTTCTAAACCTCCAAAGTTACTGTATTTTCTAGACTAACTAAAATTTACTCTCGATTTAGTAAATCATGCAATATGATGTCGCAAAAATGTCTGACAAAATTTGGAAATGGGGTGTTAAAAATGATAAAATACCTCATATATCTCATCGACAAGTCAACCTGTTGGAAAATAATCGTCAAACCACAAAAAAAACACAAATGAGAAGAGTAAAGGTTTGCAGCAACAACAAAAAATTTAAACAACAATAATAAAGTGCTAAATATAATAAGAGTTAAGTATAGAAAAACCAGGATTGAGTGACGCTATCTTTAGAGAGTAAAACGCTCCCACTGCACTAGTAAATTATTTTAGTGTGTTGCTCTCCCAAGATTCGACAACCCGTTCGTACTATCGTGTGCAACGAGCGGTACCCCGAACTACTATCTACTCAATGCTCAATTTGTAAGGAAGAAATATAAACATATATATCTCAACTTATTTGAAAGGGGTTTCCACTGTGGTGATTTAATTAGCAGGCTCCAATCCCATTCCCCTCAATGTTTTTTTTTCTTCATTTTTATGACTTGCTGACGCGTCAGTCCCTTCGTAAGCGGATCCGCATTGTTGTTTTCAGACCTGACAAAATTCAAAGACAACCTTTGTAAGTTTTAGGATCATCATCAATCAAGAAAGCATAAAAAGCATCACCAAACTTTTTAGATTTTATTGTTCTGTTACTTTTCTTAGGCTCTAACATGTTCTCTATTAAATAGAGGCGAAAGAAGAAACATTATCGTTGGAACTAGAGCATGCAGCAATGAGTTTGGACAATCTATCTTTCAAAGAAAAATATTTTGAAGAAAACAACATCTCTATATCCAACAATAATGTTATTAGTAATTTCAAGAACTTTTAATTGGACAATAAAAATCTACAAGTAGCACTATTTAAATAGTACCCAACAAAAGCACAATCAACAAAAAAAATTTTAAGGTACAATCAACAACTTAGATGCTTATTTTTCTTTTCTTAGTTATAGGAATATTAACCTTTGTATAAGACACCCCACACTTCCAAATATTTAAGCGATGTTTTTTAATTTCTCCATAATCCAAAATGTGGTTTATCGATTATAACGCCCGTTCCCGGACACCGATTCCTTATGCGGAAAAGGAGCGTTCGCGCGTATAAAATAAAAGTAAATTCACTTTATACGTAAGCCTCTCTACTACGTCGTATCAAAAATAAGCAAACGAAGCAAAAGACTCGGGTATAAAATTTCCAAACATCCAAGAATAGAAACAACATCTAAAGGTGGAAATGTATCTTATTACATTCAAGGAAAAATACGAATCCAAAAGAAAATTACGATATTCTCCATTATCACCGAGGTTCACGAGGAAGACACATGACTAAGTTGTGGAAGAAGCTTGAAAGCTTTGTATATGACCAAGTCAGCGACCAACAAGTTGTTCTTTGAAAGCAGAGGTTGTTCGGTTTGAAGATGCATGAAGGGAGTCCACCGAGGACCATCTTGACCGGTGAACACAATATTACTTGATTTAAGGAATATTGGCGTTAAAATTGAGGATGAAGATGCGACCCTAATCCTGTTGGTGTCATTACGGCATCATATGAAAACTTTGTGCGATCTTTCATAGTTGGGAAGGATCTGATGAGCTTTAGAGGATGTGAGGTCCGCCTTACATGCCAGGGAGCTTAGACACAAATTCGCTGGGGATGAGACAATCAGGCTACTGGGCTAGTAGCTAGCAGCAATAGTGGAAAAGGATATGGACAGAAGAAGAAAAAGAATTCAGGGTCCAAAGGTCCTAAGTCTACTGATGTCTGTAATTATTGTAAGGAGCAAGGACATTGGAAGTCCAATTGTCCAAGGAAGAAGAAACAGCAGGAAGGCAATTCTAGCACAGTAGCCTTAGTTACTGAGCAATCTGATGAGGATCTGGTTCTAGTTGCAGGGGACTCTACACACCATAAAAATGTGTGGATACTTGATTCTGGAGCATCCTACTATATTTGTCCAAACAGGGAGTGGTTTTCTACTTATGAGCAGATGGATGGTGGTCAAATCTATATGGCCAACAAAGCAAGGTTTGCAAAGTTGTAGGAATTGGCTCGATAAAGTGAAGGACAGAGGATGGTAAATTCAGTACCTTTGAAAGATGTAAGACATGTTCCACAGATGACCAAGAATTTGGTATCTCTCGATCTCTTTGGATGTGACAAGGGGTTCAATTTTAAGGGTGAAGGTGGGCGGTGAATGTCTTCAAACATTGATTGTAGTCCTCAAAGTCACCAAGAGGAACCTTGTATATATTACAATGATCTATCAGCAGCCGCTTCTTTGTTGTTGCATCCTCGGCTACTTCACGATCTCAATGAGACTTCATTGTGGCACATGAGACTAGGTCACATGGGTGAAAGGGTATCTGATTCTTTCTTCAAGAGTTTTCTTGGGGGATATAAGGTCAAGAATCTGGACTTTTGTGAACATTGTGTATTTGGGAAATTGCATATATAGAAGTAAGTTCTCAGCAAGGTTGCACAACACAAAGGCATCACTTGATTATATCTATTCAGACTTCTGGGGTCCATCAAAAGTTGAGTCATTGGGTGGTCACAGATATTTTATGTCATTCATACATGACTATTCAAGGATGACTTGGGTGGTGATGATGAAGAACAAAAGTGATGCATTCAGTAACTTCAAGCAGTGGAAGGCCCTAGTGGAGAATCAGTTAGGCAAGAAAATCAAGAAGCTTCGTACAGATAATAGTCTGGAATTCTGCTGGACGGATTTTGATTCATTTGTGCAGCTGAGGGTATTGCCAGACATCATACTATAAGGAACACACCTCAGTAGAATGGTGTAGCTGAAAGGATGAATCAAACTCTACTGGAGAGGGCAAGATGTATGCTTTCTCAAGCTGGTTTATCAAGGAGATTTTGGGCAGAGGCTGTAAAAACAGCTTGCTACTTAATCAACAAGAGTCCTCACACTGGGATCAATCTCAAGACACCATTTGAGATGTGGTCAGGCAAACCTGCTGACTACTCAGTTCTAAGGGTTTTGGGAGTACAACTTACTATCATGTTAGTGAAGGGAAGTTGGAGCCTAGAGCCAAGAAGGGAGTGTTTGTAGGGTATGGTGATGGAGTGAAGGGATATAGAATTTGGTCATCAGCAGAGTCCAGAGTAATTCTCAGCAGGGATGTTGTGTTTGATGAAAATTCTATGTTAAACACTTAAACTCATCGGTGGGGAGGTCTCATGAATCGAAACCCGGTGTTGAATCGATAGTGTTGAGAAGCAGGTGGAGTGAGGTGGAGTCTCTTGATATGTGATAGACGCTAAACCTATCCCGAGAACGGCGCGGAAATCGCCAGACGTTTCTGGGTTAAACGATCCTAACCGGCGAGTGTACCGGGTCAAATTGTAATGCTAGTATGGTGAATCGAGTATCGTATCCACAGGAACTTGGTAATTTCTTTTAAGTGTGGTTAAACACCAAAGAAAGTCATTATTAACTCGATCTAAATCGCAATTTTATAACACAGATCACTACTATTCTAGTTAACATAAAATAAATACGTAATTTAAAAGTTATTCTAATATAATATATATAGATATATAAATATATATAAATGTACATAAATTGCAAAGTATATATATAGATATAAATATATAGATACCAATATATTAAGCAGATATTTTAGAGAACCCGCCAAAACTTATATAATTGGTTTATACGATCTTTTCGATTAATTGAAATGTGTTCGATCTCTCCTTTTATTTTAGGTCCAATTGAGTAAGTGAAACGGTGCACTCTGAGGTAAACAATTCCTCCTCACACGAAAGCGTATGAAATTGTCATATGTCCATTGCATCACCCAAGGTCCACAAGCTATTCACGGTAAACTAATTAATCGAAACAGGTCCGAGTACAAATCTACCTTTAGATAAAAGGAGTCATTCCGTTCGTCAAGCGGTCAATTTTATTTAAAAGGCTCCGGTTGTCAAAGCCGGACGATTCAACTTTCCGGTTTAAGTTTCAATTAAAGCGATGATTTAACATTATTACGATCTCGAAAGTACAAATTATAATAAAATTCATTTCTCCCAAAACAAATTTACCCCGGGTAGAAATCGGATTCCGTTATCACGTTGTTCACACGGCCAATTTTACCCTCGGTTTTCTATCTTTTATTTCATATCCACGACTACGGCGTCAATTCATAATTAGATTATGAATTCCTCAGATCTATTAAATATGTCAATACGAATATGATCAAAATAGAAAAAGATTCAATTAACTCAATTTTAGTCATTTTAACTTAACAACATTTCTTTAACGAAAAGATCGTAATAAAACCGATTACATAGTTTTGGCCAGTATTATATTTAGCCTAAAAACATTATAACAACGAAAAATATAAAAACAAACATAAATACTTAAGAAAAGTTACCCGAATACGGCAGTTGATTCAGAAATCGTATTTTCCGGACATTACAACTTCTTTAGCAAAACCGACTTCCGAGATTTTCCCGAGCATTATAACGATACTAAAACTACATTATTACGGCGTAAGGCCTTATTTACAAACTACAAAATAAAAAAGAAAAGAGAAGAGAGGAGAATATATATATGATATTGTGTATATATATTTGGTACCCCCGACTCTGTTGAAATGAGGCCTCTATTTATAGAAAAATCTTCCAAGGCCGGACCGGTCCGGTATTAGGCCGGCTCGGTCCGGACTAATGATGATCCCCACTAACTTGATCACTCCAAAGCATATGCGTTGGAGATATTTATTTTATATATAATTATTAAACTTCTAAAATTCATATCTCGAGTTCGGACCTCCAAAATTGCAAACGAAATGCCAAAATTAAGATCTCGAGAAACTCTACAACTTTCATGAAGGACTCTTCTCCAGATAACGCTTTCTTGATAACCTCGTGTTCCTCCGAAGCTTTTACGGGATTTTTCTTAATCCAAATCGATTAGCCACTTGATCCTTTGTTTAAGTTGTAGACCTCAATCTTCATAATTTAAATTGCATTGGAAAGCTCTTGGAAAAATCTACAACTTTCGTGAAGAACACTTTTTCGAAAATATCATTTTGATGAGCCATTCGTTTGTCGAAGATATTTTCTATTATTACTTATCCAGATTGGTTGGTGACCACTTATCCACTTAAGCTTTTCAATTGACCATTTAAGCCCGTGGCACTCTCTAAATCATTCAGAGATATGATTAAACTTTAATATGTCGATTCTCGGGGTCTTGGTTTATAAATCTGCAATAGAATACCACAAATACCCACGTAAATCGACATTTACACTCCGATTTACTAAAATCGGTACAAAATTACAACTTTTTATTATTATTATTACTAAATACTCTAAATTATAAAGATTAACATTTTATATCATAATTTCATATATTTTATATAGAATTCGTTGATAAAACATAATAATATAACGTATATTTAATCATATAAAAATAATACATCAATATGCAACAATCGGTGGATCCAAATCAACACTATATCTTGATCCGGATAATGAACCGAATCTAATCAAGCCCGACCTACCGAGACCTCGGTAGGGCGTCATACAAATATTAATCAACAGAATCTAGGCGCGGTGAAGCCTAGAATATCTAATGTTGGGATACCTCCAGGGTGACATGGGTATGATGATTTGGTGGATATGCACTCCAAGTTGCGAGAAGAGGTAGAGGTTCTTTGAACCTACTACTTACAGGGAAAGCGATGACATGTCTGAAGCATCTCGGTGGCATGCGACCATGGGAGATGAAATGGAGTCATTATTGAAGAATCGGACTTGGGAATTGGTCAAACGACCCTCTTGACAAGGAGTTGTGACTTGTAAATGGATTTTCAAGAAAAGGAAGGAATAACTAAGGCGAGAAGGGTCGGGTATAAGGCACGTTTGGTTGCAAGAGGATTGATCAAAAGGAAGGGTTGACTTTGATGAAATATTTTCACCAAAGTGGTCGACGACACACTTCAATCGTGGTGTTACTAGAAATGGTGGCACAAAGCAGGATCTGGAACTTGAGCAATTAGATGTGAAGGCTGCTTTTTACATGGGGAGGTGGATAAGGAGATATACATGACACGGCTGAGGGCTTTCAAGTTCTGGCAAGGAAAATTATGTTTGCAAGTTGAAGAAATCATTGTATGGTTTGAGCAAGCTCCAAGGCAGTGGTATAAAAGGTTTGACAATTTTATGCTTCAGCAGGGACAATAGAAGTCCATATGACTGTTGTGTTTACTACAGTCTGCTAAAAGATGGATCATATATCTATCTTGTCCTGTATGTTGATGACATGCTGGTAGCTGCAGCAAGGAAATCTGATGTTCAAAATCTGAAGAATCTTCTCAGTTCTGAATTTGAAATGAAGGATTTGGGTGCAGCCAAGAAAATTTTGGGGATGGAGATATGGAGAGATAGAAGTCATAAGAAATTGTTCTTGTCTCAGCAGGATTATGTGCAGAAGATATTGGCCAAGTTTGGTATGTCTACTGCAAAACCAATAGATACTCCTATGGCATCAAATGTTCATTTGTCTATTTATGCTTCTGATCGGCTAAAGAGAAGGAGTATATGTCAAAAAGTTCCTATGCTAGTGCAGTTTAGCGATCGATGTATGCCATGGTATGCACTAGGCCTGATTTGGCTCGAGCGATCGGTGTTGTCAGCAGTTCATGGCTCAACTCGGAAAAGAACAACTGGAAAATTGTTAAAAGGATATTCGGTACCGAGAGGTACAACCGATGTTGGTCTCATTTATAGAGGTGATCTTGAGTGCGCCCCACGAGGCTCTTGTGATCTTGATTATGCAGTGATGTTGTGAGAGAAAATCAATGACCGGGTATGTGTTTACATTGGGAAATGCAGTGGTGGTGGAGAGCTACTCTTGAGGCTACAATAGCCTTATCAACTCATGAAGCGAGAATACATGGCTCTTCTTGAAGCGACTAAGGAGGGCATCACGGTTGAAGGGGCTAGTCGGTGATTTGGGGTTGCATCGAGGATCATTTGAAATATATTATGATGATCTAAGTGCAATATTTTTAGCCAAGGATCAGGTTCATCATGAGAGAACCAAGCATATTGATGTCAGGTATCATTTTCTGAGAAATGAGAAGAGGGTTGTAGTGAAGAAGATTGGCACAAAGGAGAATCCTGCTGATATGTTCACTAAACCTGTTCAGCAGAGTAAGTTTCAGCTTTGCCTAGGCTTACTGAATATTCAGAGCTTATAATCTGTTTCTGGAAACTCTACTGAAGGCATATCAGTGGAGTGGATGTTGTGGAGATAGCCTGGTACAAGTATATCTGGCATTGACGAATGCATCTGGTACAAGTACCTCTGGTTATGCAATCTGTTTGACTCTAGGGAGAGTTGAAGTCAAGGTGGAGATTTGTCAGTAAAGTGACTTAAACTCTACATTTGGTGGAACCAATCCGAAGACTTAGCTGTGTGATGGACAGCTGAGAAGTGTATTCAATTCTGTGCGTCAGTAGGGTGGAGTCTACTGAAGCTTCTGTCATCAGGGTGAAGGCGTTGAGTATCTTTGGAATACAAAGCAGGATCCCACATCTCGTTATTTCGTTATGTGATGACTATCTGATGTCATTAAAAGGAGGACACGTGTAAAGGTATTTATGGCATATCAGACAAAGATTCCCGACGGCTAGGGTTTAGGGATTTGTGCCTAAAAATACTGATTGTTATTACATAATGCGCATGTGTGTGAAATCGTAACTCAGTGCATAATAATAAATATCTCTTTTTCGCCCGTGGTTTTATCTCTCTCACTTTGAGAGGGTTTTCCGCGTTAAATCGTGTTCTTCTTGTTTTCATTATCTCCTTTGATTATTTACGTTTGATTGTATCTGTTTATATTTCTTGCATCTGAAGTTATCTCCATCAGTTTTATAACAGAATTGCTATTACAGCGACTTGGAGAAATAGTATTTTGGTATTTCGTAATAATGAGAAAATTATGTGAGAATATATATTTACAGCTGACTCATAAATACAGTATTTACACTACAAGATAAATATGTTATTGTGTCACAATTTTAGCCGCGCATTATAAAACTGCTTCTATAAGTATGATTTTTCTCGCACCTTGACATTGTGTGCCACAAAAGCCTAAGCGAGGTTATGTTTGGCCAACCGATTTAATTCAATTTAAGCCACTCCACATCTTCTTTTTAATACATTACTTTGTTTATTTCAATCATGCATTACAAATTTTTTATCTACAAATAAAAAAATATTGAACCTTCTCTTACTACTTCACTTTATTCACTTGGTCACTTTTTTTACCAATATTTTATTCGTTATTTTACTTGATTATAATTTCTTTCAACAATAATTCATTTATCTATACAAATTTCAATAAAACATTTCAACTTTCTAATCATTACATTATTTTATTTTATTATATTTTCTTCCTCTGATTCGTTTCAAGATGACGTAATTATGTCCAAAAATATCTCTCTTTTTTTGTTCAAACGCTATCTGCTCGACAAAATTGGCGCATGCATTTTGCGTCGGAAAGAACCGAAACTGTGGCTTAAGCCTTAAATTATAATTTTTTGAATTTTTTAATGTTTTTTTTCTGGATTGTACTTCAAATAAAACAATAATATTTTAGTATTTTGTATTAATGAGAAATTATGAGAGAATATTTACACCTGACCATTGTCGTTACTGAGTTTCTTAAGGCACTAAATCAACTTATCAATTAAGATGGGGCCTTCTGAAAGAATACATACACTTTTAAAATAATAAACTCATTGAAAATATATATATATATATACTAGTGGTTTTCACTTCGCGAATGCGATGCAGATGCGCGCCAATCAGGGTATTGAATACGATATGGATGGATGTGTTTATTAGCATGTTTAGTTTCTTTAGTATGTACGGTAACGCTGGGGATGATTACGATGTTCTTATTATTAAGAGCATACATTGTGTAAACCTAAATGAAGGATGTTGTTGTTATGGGAGATAACTGAATTGCAGAAGTGATAAATCTTTGTACAAAAGGAAACGGGCAGCGCAACTGAGACTTTTATAAAAGTGTGCAACAAGTATGGCGCATGGGACCTGAAATTCCATCATTGTGCCATTTGCTTGCTGTGGAAACAATTAAATACCAACAAGTGAAGGGGGAAAAAGTGGAAGAAAAAAAAACAGAAAAAACTGAATGTTCTTAGATCATTTAACACTTTGAAGAGCAAAGGAATGTAAAATTACAAGAGGCAATCAACAGTGCATTGTCAAACCAACAAATATGCTGACTTTCATTGGCTAACAAATTTGCCGACTTTAATTGGTTAAAAAAGTAAGTGAAAGCTGACGTAAACTTATTTTTATCAAAAATAGGAACGAAAGTCACCGTTAAAAATTAGGTCTATCTTCTCTATAAAAAAAAGGTCTATTAAAGGCCGACAAAAACACACTATTCATCCACACATAAGATATGGCCATAACAAACATTCAAAAAAGTACAAGTCATTAATTAGTATGAGAATCGAGGAACAAATAAAGATGCAAATGTCTTCTCAAAGGTCTTGCAGGAAGAAATCCTACTGAAAAGAACATAGCTATTGAAAAGCTTCAAATCTGCTCCTATATGGCTCAATGCATCTGAATGCACACATGGATTCAATTGATTAGAAATATATAAAAAGTGGAAACATAAGACTTAGAGAACAAGACACAAATTGTAGACATAAACCAAATGAGTGCAGAAAACAACATTTAAGGCATGACGCAACTCCGCCAAAAGAAGACGCATAATAGTATTGATGCATTTGAATGGGAGGTTTGTGACGGAAAATAAACAAAAATGGTTTGACAGTTGCACAGACACATTCACAACAATGTATAGCTATAACATAGTACCATATTCCAAAAGACGATTAATAACAAACACGCAAGAACACAAAGAAATACCTGTGAAGAGTCTCACTTTTAATGAATGCAACTGAATAAAAGTATCCCACAAACAATGGCAGAAGAACATCTGTATGGTAGAGATTAAAAAAAAAAACAGAGCAAGAGTCAAACACAATATTTTAAGAGATTCACTAATTATACCAGATGCATGTTAATTGAAAACTTAAGAAAGGGAAACAGGACAACCTGAGAAATGAGAAAGCTTTAATAGTATTTCCTCTCAACAAATAACCCCTCTATATACTAAAAAAAGAACCCCATGTTGTGGTATTCTATGAAAAAGGTTGTAGATAATTACCTTGTAGGCAAACCAGTGTTATGATAAAATCCTCCAGTTGTTATAAGCGGTGCAAAACAGTTTACCGTTGTCACTTTTGTAAATTTGCAACAACAAAATTGCCATCGGCAAATCGTTACAAAATTTAAAGCAATTAAACATTATATACGCCCAAAAAACTTGTGCTTCCTGTCATAGTTTCATTTAAACTTCCTCCGGGTTAAATATGAGAGGAAAGCACCTGAAAACCTTAAAGAACATGACTTCTAAAAATTATCAACCATGTGTTACTTTATTCATATTTACGTTCAGTAAGGAATAAAAATATTCACAGTATCACCAGAAAAAATACACCAAACCTATATGTTCCAACCCATAGTCAAACTCTGATATTATATGAAAACAACTCAACTTTACATTGTAGTATGGATTTCTAAACACTTAATTGTTCAAAATTTTGATGGTGGGGCATTTGTTTTAGCTTATCACAAACATGTTTTTGTTGTGTTAGGAATACAAAAATGATTGTAGAGTAATATTTTGAGTTCTTTGTAGGCTGAACATAAAAAAAAACCTTTGTTGTTCGTGTGAATCAAGAAACAAAAGCCTCACAAAGCAACATCGAGAAAACATCGAGGTCATATCATGGGAAAGCGATCAATCTTACATCAACATTTCTACATTTTCGACATGCACAGATCATTCAAAGAATACGTGGGAAACAAAATAGCTTCTTAATGAATGTCTAAAATGAGTATCCTATGACATTGAATTGAATATATATGTCTTACATGACTAAAACAAGCAAAACTATGAGCACATACTTCCATTTAAAATAACAGGATGCAAATATAATAGCAAGAGACGAATACCGGTTTCGGATTGATGCGGGAAAGGCAATGAAGCATCTAACTTTATGCAGAGTTCCTTGAACAACATAAAAGTCTTCATTGAGCAGACAAAAGGATCATTAAAACATAAAACTAAAAGCAAGAAAAGTGTGAAAAATCACATGAATAACATAAAGCAGATTAACCCAACAAATTAGACATTTTTAGATTCATCATCACGACTATAAAATAAAGAATTTTTTTTTTTCATATTGAAAAAGAACACACAAAAAAAGGAAAGGAAAGTTTCTTTTAGAAAAAGGAAATAAAAACGGCTCTCATTGATACATCAATCGATATGAACATACCAATAAACCCTCCAAAAGAAATTAAAAATAACAGGATGCAAATATAATAGCAGGAGACGCATATCGGTTTCGGATTAAAGAGAGAAAGGCAATGAGGCATTCAACTTTATGCAGAGTTTCTTGAACAACATATAAGCCTTCATTGAACAGACAAAAGGATCATAAAAACATAAAACTAAAGAGCAAGAAAGTGTGAAAGCTCACATGAATGTGTGAGAGAAGAATAAATGAAAAGTACCTCGGACTTTTCGGTAAGTCTATGAGAAACTTACAACGGATGAGGATATTTAAGCAAATTAAGAGCTACAAAATAGGTGTAAAGACTGTTAGACTAAATTACCAAGGGTTTCAAGTTAATCTAGCTCTTACGAATTAGAAACCATAGAGCAATCAAGATCCAAAATTACAGGAATTGAATAATAGGACAACAAATAATGCACCAAAATCAATCACAAAACTAATTTTCTGAAACTATTTCAAAAGAACACCTATATGGTAATGGCCTAAGTCGATGCCTTTTGGTTTAGGAAACCAAAGGCATCCCTTTAAAGTTAACCTAGGCCTTTACCAAATATTTGGTAATGGCCTAGGTCGATGGCTTTTGTTTTTGAAAACCAAAAGCATCCCTTTGATTCAGAATCAAAAGGAGAAAAACAAAAGAAACTTTAGCTTTCATTTATGTAGCAGGTGCAGCTGGTTTACCTGCAAAGCAGAAATTAAGTTATGAAAACTTACTGACAAGTGTTTCAATGTCTACAAATCTGAACATAGCATGAAATCTTGTTACAACAAACGTGCAAGGTAGAGTTGGTGGGTATGTTTCATCTACAGGTTCAATCAGGCGTCTACTAATTATAGTCCATGAGAAATCATACTTACTGACGTGAAACCGCTGGTCTCCTGGAGTGACTTTGGCATTGGAAACCATGTATCTTTTTAAGGGTATCAAAGTTTTTTCGAAAAACCTAATGTCATTTCCAAACATCACAACAGAAACTCTGGTTCTTTGTGTGGCAAAAGTTGAGAAAATTAAGTTAGCTTTTATTCGCCTTGGATTAGAACAGGGAAAAAAAGTGCGGACCATATAACAAATTATCTAGTACCATGGCATCAGTTAACAAGCCTGTATTGACATGAGAACGATGTATGTCCATAGCTAAGCAGTGGTGGATGTCTTTCCATAGATGTATGTCCATAGCTAAGCAGTGGTGGATGTCTTTCCATAGCCTGAACGATAACAGTCCAATTTCTCATTCCGGGTGTAACATCCAGCACGTCATACAAGCGTCTTGTCATTATCTATAAGGAAACAGTAAAAACATCAAATAAATAATAACAGTTTTACGCATGGAAAAAATTTATGCATAAATAGTGCAAGCGCTAAACATAAGAAGAAAACTTTATAAATAAAAAACGAAGATCAACAATCGTAAGTAAACTTAGAACAGTAACAGTCAATGAGCCACTTTTTTTCCCAAAGCTCCATACAAATCAAAATGGGAAAAGAAAGTCTAACTATCAAGCCAAGTGTCTTGAAAGAACTCGAAAACACTATGGTTAGACCATTTCATCCAATGATATGGATAGAGACAAGCAAACCTATACAACTCAAATTAAGCATACACTTTCTAGACAATGATGAAAAAACAAATACTATGCCTCATAAAAATAGCATATACATGGAAGAACAAAGGAAAATAGAGGAAAGGTAGCACAAGACTAAACATTTATCAAAGGATTTCCTTCACGGTAGACCTCTGAAACCGAAAGAAATAATCATCAACTCAAGTTAATTAGTGTTTTTCTTTGGAAGGGCAACTCAAATTAGTATTGAAATGATTATTTCCAACACCTTTTTTAAACCGTTCAAAAAGAGTAAGCATCTAAAATTAGATGGGAATACATCGGCAAACTCTATTTCTTTAAAATCCCACACAAACATAAGACCTTGTCTTCCGCACATCAAGTTCAATTTTTTTTTTAATTCTATTCATTCCTATACTGCTGAATAGTAAATAACAAAAGATGTACCACCAAACGGAAAGAGAAAGAGAGGGAAACAGAAGCAGGTCGTCTTCTGTAAAGAAATAGATCACCAATGGTTTCAAGGTTGCTCCTGCAAACCATTTCCGAATGAACTGATATTAACTGAAGCACTTCGCCCCATTTTGTTAGGGCTTTATGAGGAATCAGAACATTAATATAACCATATTATTAGAAATCACATAAAGTACAAGAAGGATTTAATAAAATTTGTTGGTAGAACCTGAATCTTTCATTATCATCCTCACTTTCCCCTTCTATTTCACACTTCTTCCGGTTAAGACAGATCCTTCTGATGAAGGTAAACTATTTCTTCATCATTTTTGCGTTCTCAAAGTTTTGTTCCACCAATGAACTTACCTACTTATCCCATCGATGATCAACTTCTCTATACTCAGCACACAATTTTCCGGAAATAACAAACAAAAAACAGCATCTTCATCAGTTAAATCATATCCAATATAAACACTAAACACATTATTACTATTAGCATACCCTGTTCACAAAATAAATTATCATAAAGTTAGTGATTAAAAAGTACGAGGAACGAGAGGAGGATCATTGGTTAAGATCTGCACCTCTATCCGAATTCATCTCTGCCGTCACCGCAAAAGACATAACAAAGGAATATATCAATTAACTGTGAAAGAAAAAGAACAACAAACAAGAAGCAGAATTTATCAATTAAACTGATAATATGTTTGATGATGTCGAATATCACCTACTGGCCCAAAACAACCTCAGGGACGATTCAAACAAGAATGTAAAACAATGGGGATCGTGATTTGGTATGATTAAGGCGGCGCGAGAGTTAGTTTCTGCCGAGCTTTACGATCCAATAGTTGAATTGACAAGTCATTCGTAATTCCTTAGGGTTGTTTATATGAGGGGCGTCTTACCTCTTTTCTTGTCAAACAAGTCGTATCATCCTTAAACCCTAAGGATCATCACGTGTTTATCCCTAGCAAAAGATAATTATGATTATATTCCAATTATGGGATTTTCTTCCGGTAATCCAGGATTCTCCTATAATATAAGCACACGTGTGTTATTTATCACTTAAGGAAAGAGCGGTACTGGCCTTCGATGGGCTCTCAGGCCACTCGACTGATCTGCATATCCCGCCTCCAGACTAGACTGAAATTTGACTGCAGTCACGGTAGTCGGGAGGGTCATGTCTGCACCTCCTCCTGGGTAGGGTCTTCTTGGTGTGGGGCTCCCGGCCCTAAATGCTTCCTCTTATCTTTCTCTCCGAATCTTGGGATGTTATAAGAGTGACACGTGGCTGGAGTCTATTTTCACCATCGTCATAAACCCCAGGCCTGGCGGACTACCTAGGAGGTGGGTAGACTGAGATCGATTCGGACGCTCCAAGATAACATGCTTACCATGACACGTGTCCTTGCTACCGTTTAGATCGCCGATTGAGTCACGAAACGAAGCGTCGTGACACAATAACGGGGCGGTTATTCCAAGGCTTCTTTTTGGGGTTTTATAACTCTAGTCTCATCAATCCTTTTAGACGTTACTCTTTAAATCAAGTGTGAAGTCGGGACGGTTGCCATTCCATTCTTCCATTTCTTCGATTTCTCAAGTAAGCTTTCTTTCTTTTCTTATTCTTCTAAGTCTTTTCCGTCGTTAATGAGCGAGCCTATAATTCTTACTGATAGTTCCATTGAGGCGTTATTTGAGTCGGAGCCGGAATTGGAGGAAGAAATCGCCACTACCGGGGTCAATATCGAGAGACCTGCCCTTTCTTTTTTCAATCCTCCCCCTTCTTCCTCATCTTCAGATTCGCCCTTTCCTTAAAGCCTTTATGGCTCGAAATCACAGCGGCCCGCCATGGCATCGATACCAAAATAACTCCCATGATTTGACCCGCGTCGTAAACAATACAACCTAACAAATCCACTTTTCAAACCCATTATCCCGGCTCCCGGTGTTTACGTTTATCAAGCTCCGCAGGTCTTATCATACCGTGTATAGGGGAGCGAACTTTTATGCGGTTTACGGTTCCTATCTGCCCGCCATTTTGTCTGCATCTGGAGCATTACGACTGGGGTGGCCCGGATCGTGCCCAACGGAATAAGGGCAATAGTGGGTTTTGCCATTTGGTGTAGATGTGTACTGCATCCCTTCAAAGTTCAAACATTTCGATTTGTTCTTTCGCGCAAACAAGTGCCCGGCAGTGGGTACTACCGCTTCCTCGTCGGGGAGATTTCATGCCTGACGTTCAATTTACTGAGCCGGGAGATACGCCATATAAAGGTTGGAAGACCATATTCTTCTTCATATGTCGAGAGATGACTCGGAACCTGGCGGTGGAACTCCTCTCGACACGGGGGCGATCCGCGACCAACCGACGTGGATCGAAGCGCTAGACGACATTCGCAAAAGTGGGGTTTATATCGAGAGAAAAAGTACTCTTCGAGATGATCTGGCCGCCTGCTTGATTTACTCTGCGGGCCACGACCCGCACAAGGAGTTAGATAAGGAAGAGTACAAGATATGTAGGCTTTAATGTACATTTCTTGCCGTACTTTGCTATTTGTAAAATGTCTTCTAACATTTCTTATTACTTATTCTAGCAAAGTGTCTTCCGCCATTTGATCTCTTGGAGGATGTGAATGACGAAGTGGTTCCTCCTGTGAACCTTGAAGAGCCTAAACCAGAGTCCGAGCAAAGCAGGAAAGTATAGAGCCGGGAATCTCGAGTCTGCTGGGATCTGTCCCGACCCTACTACCTCACCCCAACTCCTGTCTGGACAACCGGATGACTCATCCTGGGGAAGTGGAGAGGATAAATGTGGATGAAGATCGGAGACAAGAGAGGATGCAATCGAGCCTAGCCGGAAGAAGAAGGTAGTCTCTTCCTCCGGTCGGGAAGAGTCGATCCAAGAAAAGGAAAGCGGGTCGCTGGACCGTTGAGAATGTCGAAGACTCTCCGAGCGAGCAACCTTCCCGGGACATAATCGGTTGTATGAAATTTGTCGGACCAAGACCTTGCTGCAGTGGTAAGCTCTTGAATAAATATGTCTGTCTTTCTTGTTTGTCTTTCTTCCTCTTGACTTTTTCTTTGTCCTTGCGCAGGAGCTCGGGTCGTCGGGAGTTCTGGATCGCCTTCTTTGAGTCTGCGGCGAGCAAGCGAGGCTCTGCAGGAATAATTGAGAGCTCCGAGCGAGTCGTGTGAGCACTGCAGAAGCCCAAGACTAAGGACCGTGAGATTGCGGCTCGAAGAAGAAGGAATTGGTCGAGACTAAGGCCAAGTGCACTGCTGAACTCCAGGCCAAGCACGACGAGTATGTAGCGGAGAACTCTGAGCTCGGGCAGGCGCTGGCCAAGGTCCGGGCTGACCTCACTACTCTGGAAGCTTCTCTTCCAGCTCGGGATGCCCGAGTTGTGCATGAGTATAAGTCCTCCGATCATCTAGCCGGAGCTCTGAAAGTCTTGCTGAACCCTGTCATGCAACATGGGTATACAACGGGTGTAGACGAGGCGAAGGAACAACGCCCTGGTGATTCTCTCCGACCTTGTGCATTATCGTTCCATGTACAAGGAAGGAGCGAGTCGATCTATGATGCCGGCCGAGCGAATTTAAAGCAAAGCGAAGACATTGGTGCCAAATCGCCCGACGTCGTCCCACTCCTCAAAGTCTCGTGCCCACTCCATCTTCAGACAGAGCGTAATCCTAGAACCAGGACTGATCGTTTCATTTTTCTGAAAACTTTGAAACTTTTTTGTTGTCCAAGTTTATGTATTTTATTTACACTTTGTGGTGCCCTGCCCACTATGTTTTGTACTTTGGCCAAGTTTATGTACTTTATTTACACTTTGTGGTGCCCTGCCCACTATGTTTTGTACTTTGGCTTCATCTGGTTTATTTTGGGTCTGAATTTTGTCTTATGGATGCCCCCTTCTCCCAAGTATGGCTTGCATGATGATGGTTTGGATGACATACTCGAGTCTTGATAAAATTCGGCTCGACTGCGGACTCGGGAGGTTTGGCTTTTGCAAACCTTCCGAGTATAACTCGACTTCGATTAAAACCCCGTCCTGGCTTGAGGACTCGGGAAGCTTGTGGTATTCAAGCTTTCGAGCCCGACCGCTGAGGACTCGAGTTAAATTCTGGCCCGACTGCGGACTTAGGAGGTTTGACTTTTGCAAACCTTCCGAGTCATCGACTCAATTAAAACCCCGTCTCTGGCTTGAGGACTCGGGAAGCTTGTGGTATTCAAGCTTTCGAGCCACGACTGCAGGACTCGTTAAATTCTGGCCTGACCTGCAGACTTAGGAGGTTTGACTTTTGCAAACCTTCTGAGTATAACCTGACTGAGTTAAAACCCCGTCCTGGCTTGAGGACTCGGGAAGCTTGTGGTATTCAAGCTTTACGAGCCCGACGCAGAGACTCGATTAAATTCTGGCGACTGCAGACTTAGGAGGTTTGACTTTTGCAAACCTTCCGAGTATAACGACTTCGCTTAAAAATAATTGCACTACAGAGCATAATCATGAAAGAAATCATATATTTATTAGAAATCAAGGGTGTTTGATCACACTTTTATTAAGAACAGAAACAATGGGGATCGTGATTTGGTATGATTAAGACTGAGCCTGAGAGTTAGTTTCTCTCAAGTTGCCTACGTATCCAATAGTTGAATTGGACTCAAGTCATTCGTAGTTCCTTAGGGTTGTTTATATAGGGAGGCGTCTTACCTCTTTTCTTGTCAAACAAGTCGTATTATCCTTAAACCCTAAGGATCATCACGTGTTTATCCCTAGCAAAAGATAATTATGATTATATTCCAATTATGGGATTTTCTTCCGGTAATCCAGGGATTCTCCTATAATATAGGCACATGTGTTATTTATCACTTAAGGAAAGAGCCAGTCGGCCTTCGATGGGCTCCTCAGGCCAGCTCGACCTGATCTGCATATCCTGCCTCCAGACTAGACCGAGCATTGACCTTTGCAGAGGCGGTAGTCGGGAGGGTCATGTCTGAGACCTCCTCCCGGGGTGGTCTTCTGCGGTGTGGGGCTCCTGGCCCTAAATGCTTCCCTCTTATCTTTCTCTCTGAATCTTGGGATGTTATAAGAGTGACACGTGGCCAGGTCTATTTTCACCATCGTCAATGTTTCTTGAACTGTCAACGAAAAAAGGAAATGGAAAAATTGACAACAAATTAGAGTGAAAATGAGAGACGAACTCATAGGCACGGCAATTGAGGAAGACACGAATCTATCTAAGAGGAGCAGGTACACACCACCATCATCAGATCCATCGACCACCGTCATAGCCACAGTCCATCCGACCTAGTCAAACTCTGCTCAATACACAACAAAGAAAAGCGAAAAAATCAATTAACAATTAAATTTAAATGAATGATTTGCCTAAGCAGTGAAGAGAATAAAGAAGAAAATATTAACAAACAAGAAACAAGAAAATAGATTGATGATAGAACGAAGAAGTTAATAGAACCAGGAAATGAAAAGAAAGGTGGCTGCATTTGAGAAGAACACCTGTATCTAAAACAGTTGACAGGTGTCCTGGTTTGTGTCCAGGCAAGCGGTGGCAATTTTCCTAAAATAAAGAAAAAGCCAGAAGCCAAAAAAAAAAAAATTTAAGGCCGGACCAATCAGGAAGTGACACGTGTCAGCTCAATATCAAACCCCCTTCTCTTTTTATTATATAGTAGGATAGGATATATATATATGGACCCTGATTTTTAAAAATTATTGGTGGGGCTTAGGTCATTTCGCCTTCTTGCCGTATGCGGTATGCCCAGAGATGGGACTCAGCTGACTCATGTATTTATATGGAAGTGAAATAATCTAATCTAACTCTAGTTATGACAAAAGTAACTCTGCTTAGTCTCGGTCAATTGTATAGTTAGTCAACAGTTTATGAGAGAATATTCAACTCATAAATACAGTGTTTATGTGGAGATGAAATAATCTAATCTGATTGCTAAGAAAAAAAAATTCTAATCTAACTCTAGTTATGACAAAAGTAACCCTGGTTAGTCTTGGTCAATTGTATGGTTAGTGAACGGTCAACTTGGCGTATTATCGTACGTCCACATCTTAGCTTTTTCCACATCTTAGCTTTTTGTTGTATTTGTCTTTGGATAGAATGCTCGTTGATGACATACTCTTTTTTTTTTAGTTTTAAAAAAGATAAAAAAAATTCAGACGAACAAAAATACCCCTTATATAAAGTCGTGCTGGGTTTGGCACGTTGAGCATACACTTGCATGAATGACAATTCAGGTACATGTGTCCGAAATGTTCTGCAACAAGCGTCACGCCTATTAGTCCAAAAAAATTGTCCATCGTTATTGATCATCTATATAATAGGTCACAATTTCACATATGAAAGTGACACCGAAAATGATGTGAACCAACGGGTTAAAGAAGAGAAAACATAAAGATCACACTCTGGCATTCTTTTTCCTCATCATTGTCTTAATCTCAAAGAATATAATATGTTAATATTCTTTTTTGATAAAGGTCTAAATTTTTTTTACTCTAATTGATAAAGGTCCCAATAAAAAAATTTACTTGACACCAAAAAAATAGATATATACAAACAAGTTTTTTATTTATTTATGACTTTATCTGTATTATTAATTTATTATATATATCTATATTATATATAAAAAAGCTCACACAAAATAAATAAAACAAACAAAAATAGATAGATAACTCATTTTTCACTCCTAAGTTCCGCCTCCCTTCATCCTGCCTTGTTCCCCCCCGCCGCTTGTGCTTTGTTGTTTTTTTTTTGTTTTGTTTTGTTTTCCTTTCCTTCTTTCAATTTCCCATTCATAAATGATAAATTTATTCTCAAATTCTCAATTGAGAAGAATATAGTTAATGAAATTGACAATTCTACTTTGATTAGTGATTTATCTCTAAATGTGTTGCAAAAGCGATCTTGAAATAGTAATATGTAAGTATGTTTTATATATACGTATGAATTTGGTTTTGTTTTAAATACGCTAGAAAATACTACTTTGTATGCATGTTTTGAGATCATCAATAATGTTAGAAAAATGTGATAAAAAACATAATTGAATGATCTTCAAGGCACGTATAAAACGTTTTTTTAAAGAGATGTTTTAAGATTTCTCTCAGTATTCAATGGAAGACTACTTTTGAGACACAATATATTTGTACTGATGATGCTACTAAAAAAACTTCATTTATCTTTCACACCGAATGCTGATGTCTCTCTATATATAGACAACGAAAAGATATTGTACCTTTTCACGAAAGAACAAATCAGTTCGTCTTCAAAGGATGTGTCCCAATGAACATGCACAACCGAAATGATGTGCACCAATGAAAAATCCCTTCTACGAAATGGTGTGTCATTCGCATAGGTTCGTTTAGGTTTCGGCGACAAATCCCTTCGAACCCCGTTTCTTTTCGGCGACACCTGTCGCACTCAGTGTGCAACAACACATTCAAAACAAAAATAAAAACAGACTTTGTGAATAAAATATCTAACAAATAACTTGAATTTTGTATTTACGGATGTTAAAAACGCGATAATTATGTTTTTTTAAAAATAAAAAAAACTTCAACTAAAAGGCCCAATTCGGAGACTTGATCTTAAGCCTCAACAAATCGAGGCGCGGCCTCAGACGGCGGCCTTTGGCCTCTCTCAGTCGTCGGCGACTTTCGGGAATAAGAAATGCTTTACCTAAATTACCTAACAGATCGATTGGAGAGTTTGGAGACTTTTGGAGAGAAGGACGTTCAAAATAGGGATTAAAAGAACGGAAGATTAGGGATTAAAAGAAAGGGTAAAATAGTCCGAAGGAAAATGTTTTGTCTTTAAATCAACAAAAAATGCAAACTGGATTAAAATTTATATACATGACGGAAAGTTGACTAAAACATAAGTCACCCTTAAAAAATTTGTGTTTTTTTAGAGTAAAAAAATTATGAATGGCTACTTTAAATAAATTACTACATACGTTCTAAAATATAAGTCATTCTAGGTGTTTTTAACACAGATTAAAGAATTTGTTGTATGTCATAAATTTGATGGTTAATGTCTATAATGCTCATTGACTATCATTAAGGCAATTGTTGTTAAGTAATGAAAAGTGGTTGGATTGATAATAAATTAGGGATAAGATAGAGAAAAGAGTAATAAATGTTGTCTTGGTAATGTAGAATGACTTTTATTGTGGGACAAAACTATAAGTATACGATGACTTATATTTTGAAACGGATGTAGTATGTTTCACACCGTTTGTGAAAGGAGAATTTGGTTGTTAATGATATCGACTATCGACGTTGGTCATAAGAGTATCTCCAATAATAAACCCATTAAAAGATTTATCACCATGCCACATTATAAACTATTTATCTATAAACCTATTATTCACAATAGATAAACCGCTAAAAGTTTTATATTCGGGCCCACCAAAATACTTTTTTTCCTCTACTTTTTTGCTATCAACCGGTTTACCAAAATAAACCTTTTTGTAAAAACATTTGTCACGTCAGCAATCTCCAATAGTGATAAAGCTATTGAAAAAGTTTAAACATCTTCATAAACCCACCATTGTGGGTACTCTAAGAGGAACTCCAATGGGGGTTTTATTTTTATTCTTTGTAAAGCTTTATCAAAAGGTTGGTACTGTTGTAGCTTTGCTAACTATGCAAAGCTTTGGACAAAAACTTCATCTGCACCAACCGGTTTATGGCTGACAGGTTGAATTTTTTTTTTTTTGTTATCTGTTTTTTTATTTTATTTTGTAAAGCTTTATGAAAACGTTTTTGTAAAGTTGTAAAGGTTTTCGTAAAGTTTTATAACATGATGATGTGGCAGCGTAAAAAGTTTTATGATTGTGAATAAAAGGTTTATAGAGAAAAGTTTTAGAAGTTGTATGACGTGGCACACATATAAAAGTTTTAAAAGATTTATTGTTGAAGATACTCTAAGGTTTGGAATTTGAAAGTACATAAATAAAGTCTAAAGACTTCGGATTTTATATAAAAATGATTCCTTTCAACGATACAAGAATGATTTTCTATCAGATTTACTGAGTCTAGTACTATTCTTTGGTGTGTATTACTTATGATAAACTCACATTGCGCTAGGCATTGAGCTTCAACAGAGTTTTTCATAGGTCAGTTGACCGAACAACATTAAATTTGGTGTTTATCTTTTTCTTTACGTTAGGTATTTTATGTTATCGCCGTTAAAAGGTTTCGTTCGGGTTTGGTTTTCCTAACATTCTTCATAAGTTGCAGTAGATAACGAAGAAACGATTGAGAAACATCAAATGAAAGAGATCCACAAAGGCACGAGCAAAAATGGGAAGAATAAGACCAGGGAAAGAATTAAAGACGAGGTTGAAAAGGTTATATATATATATTAAAGAATATGCACACATTTTTTCAGCAAGAGAATTGTGTTCATGTTAGAATAAAAATGATAGCACTTTTTCGTAGGTAAGTCTTCCTTCCCTGGCGTAAATTGGAAAATCGGTCGTGGCCGATCGGATCGACACTTGAAAATCGAGTTGTGCGCTTTTCCGACATGAAAATTATGGTAAACGTAGAGATCCTTACGTTAAAGCGTAGGTTCTCTACGTTTAAACGTAGATAAGTTTAAGTCTTACAAAACATTGCAGTTGACCTTTCTACGCGTTTAAACGTAGGTTTTCTACGTGTAAGCGTAAGGATATCTACGTCTAAGCGTAGAAGACCTATGTTTAAGCGTAGGGAAAGTCAATCGGGATATTTTGAAATTAGCTACGTTAAGCGTAACAAACTCACGTTTAAACGTAGGAAACCTACGTTTAAGCGTAGAGTTTGTTACGTTTAAACGGTTCAAATTCATGCATTTCCTTTTATCTTCCTTCTTTCTATCCCATTTCAAATTTTCATTGGCGATTGGCGATTTTTGGTGCGATTTTTGCAAGAAAGTTTGAGTGCTTTTGAAGTCGAATTTCACAATCTCTACATGTGCAATGGCGGTTGAAAGCGAAAAAGGTATGTATTTTCCCTAATATTCTTTTATAGTATGTCCGAAGCTTTTAAATTTAGTATGTGCTTGATTTCACTATAATATGTGCATGATTTCCGAATATATAGTTTGTGGTGGTCCTTGATCTGTTGATTGTGATTGTATGATTTGTCTTTTTTGCGGGTTTAAGAAGGGTTTTTGGGTTTTGTATGAAGTTTCATACGTTTGGACGTATGAAGGATGCATTATGCGTTTGGGCGTAGAGATGTCCGGTCTCTACGTCTGAACGTAATATTTCTACGTTTGGGCGTAGAGATCCGAATTTTCTACGCTCGAACGTATCTTGTCTACGTTTGGACGTAGGAAGCGCAGATTTGTACTTTATATTGAATTTAATGTATATGTTTTTCATATTGCTATTCGATTTGAATTAATGGGGCTAATTCTATTAAAATGAAGTGTAATGATATGTATGATAGGTTTTTAGAAGTAAATTAATGTAAAATTATTAATATGTGAGAATATGTATGATAGTGTTATAATTTTTGATTTAATAATGTAGTGTAATTTATGATATTGAATTTGATAGAAAAATGGGAAATGGAAGCATGTGTGCGGTGTTACATTGGGATTGATAATGTATATGTTATTTGATTGTGATTTATGTTTGCTTTCATTTTAAGGTAGCACGATAGTAGTATTACTAATGACCTAATTATGCCCTTGAAAGTATGGCTAACATGGGGAACAATAAAAATGCCCTTGAAATTATGGCTAACAAGTATGTGAATTAAAAAATTGAAACAAACAACAAACTACTGTTGTTTGAAAATCCAAAAATCAATATCTTGGGTGAATTCAATGAGTGCGCCTCGGCCTGATGAGGTTCTTAGAATTGCATGCTTTCCTAGAGGTGTTTTGATTCCTTACGATCCATTTGTGTCATGCCTAAGCTCCAGGCTTTGTAATGGGGCTCCTGATGTATTATTTTTATATGATTGAATTTACGTGATTTTATTACGTTTTGTTGACAAATTCTATATAAAATATATGAAATTATGATATAATTAGTATAAAATATTAATCTTTATAGTTTGGTATAGTTAGTAGTAAAAGTTAGTATTTATAGTAAAAAGTTGTAGTTTTTGTACCGGTTTTAGTGACCGGAATATTGTGTCTATTTTACACGGGTATTTTGTGTTTATTTCATTGCAGAATCCTAAGATGAATTGAAATCCCGAGTATCGACACTTTTGAAGTCAATACAAGTCGGTGAAAGGAAGTTATAAAGCGTCCACCGATATAAATGATCAAGGAATAATTGTTTCTTAATCTAGAAACGACATATATTGAAATGGCTCGTTAAAAGACATTTTCCGGGAAAACGTTCTTCATGGAAGTTGAAGATCTTCATATGAGCTTTCTAATGCATTTTGAATCATGAAGATTGGAGGTCTACAACTCAAATGGTGATTAAGTGGTCATTTGATTTCTATTAGTAAAAGTATCGAAATACGTTAGGAGGACAACGGGGTTATCAAAACGACGTTTTCTGAAGAAGAGTCTTTCATGAAAGTTGAAGAGTTTTCAGAGAACTTTTTATGGCATTTTGATCATATCGTTTGGAGTCCGAATCAAAAGATATGAATTTTATAAGTTAAAAATAATATTAATTACAAATAAAATCAAATAAAATCTTCACATGATGATTAGGGAGTAACATGGGGAACATCGCGATGACAAGCTGTAATGATTATCATCATTACACCGGACCGATCCGGCAAGTTTTGAGGACCGGTCCGGGAAGGAAGAAAGTCTATAAAAGGGGAGCATCAGAGGCTTCATTTGGGGGTGTACCAAATTATATATATAAACCATATTCTATATATATAACTCTTTCCTCTTTCTTTTATAGTTGTAAATAGGCCTTATGCCAAAATAATGTAGTAGTAAGTACGGTAGTAATGTTCGGGAAATTCTCGAAGGTTCAGTGTTCTTTGAAGTCGTTGTAATACACAGGAAAAGACGATTTACGAGTCATGATTGTAATCGGGTAATTTCTATAATAATTATGTTTATGTTTGTTATTTTCTTCTTTTTTATAATGTTATTAGGCTAGATCTAATAACTAACCAAAGTTATGTAATCGTATTATTTTGATCTTTTCGGTAATGGAATGCTGTTAAAATAAAATTGACTAAAATTGAGTAAAATGAATCTTTTTCTATTTCGCTACGTAATGATAACATATTCGGAATGAAGTAATCAATCATGATGAATACTACATATAACCTGGCGATGAACCGACCGGAGAAGTCGAGGATATGAGTAAAAAATAAAAACCGGAGGTAAAAATGGCCGTCGATTAACGGAATCCTATTTCCTACCCGAAGCGATTTGTCTGGAAAGATAAATCTTATTAAAATTTGTACTCGAGATCTTAATAATGTTAAAATCACAGTTTAATTGAAACTACACCGTTTGTATTAAATCGATCCGCTTGACAACCGGAGCCTCTTGAATAACATCGGCCATTTGACAAATGGAATCACCTCTTTTATCCGGGGTAGATTTGTACTCGGTACCTGTTTTGACTAACTAAGTTTAGCATGGGGCGATTGTGGACCTGGGGTGATGACTTTTGACATATGACAATTTCATACGCTCGTGTGAGGAGGAGTTGTTGACATTAGAGTACACCGTTTCATTCACTCGATTGGACCTAAAAGGAAGATCGAACACATTCCATTAACTGAAAAGATCATATAAATTGATTACATATACTTTGGTTAGTCTGGTTATATATTATATTTTGGTATCTATATATTTATATATATATATATATTTTACTATTTATGTACATCTATATATATTTATATATCTATATATATTATATTAAAATAACTTTTAAATTACGCATTTATTTTATGTTAGTTAGAGTAGTAGTAATCTGTGTTATAAAATTGCGGTTTAGATCGAGTTAATAGCAGCTCTTTGGTGTTTAACCACACTTAAAAGAATTACCACTTTTTTCCCTGAGGATTCGACACCTGACTCACCACTTTATCACTACAATTTGACCCGGTACACTGCCGGTTAGGATCCGTCTAACCTAGAAAAGGTCTGTCCCTTTCTTGACGCCGTTTCTAAGGTCTGGTTTGGTGACGTCAGCTTTCTGGCGCCGTTGCCGGGGAGACAAAGTCGCTATTTTTTTTTGTGTCTATGGTTACTACTTGTATTAGCTTAAAATTCTCGAGGATAAACCAACACTCTTCTTATCACATTTCTTTTTTTTTATTTTTCGTTGGTATCTACTTTCTTTTAGTACCAATTTTCTTCTTCTTTAAAACTCGAGCATTTTTCTATTTTAATTAGTTGATGACCAGAAGCGGTAAAGCCTCACTTACTCCTTATAAGCCTGATATAAACGCTACGAAAGCGCATTGCGGATAGAGAGTAAACGTGGTCAAACCGACTTAGGACTCCTTGGAAAATCTCCAACGGAATCATCTTCTAATAAAAATAAAGAAATGGTGAAACTAGTGATGAAACAAACGAGCAGAGGCTAGATCATGCTTTAGGGCATGGACAAAACCCGTTAATATTAATAATAATCGAATAATAATAATAGGAACAATCAAGATCGGAACGAATAATCGTAACAATCCGCCAAACCCGAGACCTATCTCGTGATCAAAGCGTAAGGAGAAACCGGACTAATAATCCCATACTTTTACCGAATGAAGGAGCGAATAATTTGAAATTAAGTCTCATCTTTTTGGTTTAATTGACTTAAGAGCCCAATTTCTAGGAGAAGATGATGAAGATCCACATCATCATCTCTATCTATTTGAAGAATCTGTGCAATCTGACCAAAAGTCAAGGTGCTCATAAGGAATTAACGAGGATGACTATGTTTCCTTTTTCTTTAAAAGAAGAGCCGAGATTGGTTTATGTCTCTTCCACACCACTCGTTAACTAGTTGGGAGGATATTCAAACCGAATTTCAAACAATATTTCACTCAGACGGAATTTGGAATTAAAAGTCGAGGTTGCTAATTTTAGACAAGGATCCGAAGAAACACTTGGGAATGCGTGGGAAAGGTTTAAAAATTGTTAAGAGCTTGTCCCGATCATGGTTATTCCTTAGATATGCAAATTCAACTTTTCGTCGTAAATTAAGAAAAGATTCACGTGAGATGTAGATCATGCATGTGGTGGTTCGATTAATGATGAGTGAAGCTCAAGCAGTTTACGATGCTATAGAAAAGATTTCCAAAAACAACGAGAATGTGGGAAACCGGTTCTAGCACTAGAAAAGTAGCTTTGAAGGAGGATGTACGTCAAATCACGGAAGTTCTAGCACATTTGGAGAATTTAAGTAGAAAGTTTGATGGATTACAACATGGTAAGAATCAAAATTGAGAAAATAGTACTCCAAATCGAATACTCAAATCATGATAATGTGTCATTAGGGATAGAAGAACCAACAGGATATTCAAAAGAGGAAGTGAGTTTTCTTCAAGAAAGATAGGAATTTGAACAATGCATATTCAAACTCATTTAATGCTATTAGAAGAGACCACCCAACTTTTAGATGGTCCGAAAACCCTAGTAAGCCAGGACAACCGCCGTGATCGATTCGATTATAAGAATATGAATAATAATCAAGTTTATCAAGGAAATACATCTAATCAGAATTTACAATCATTACCAGATCCTATCCTCAACATACCACTCAAAGTATACCAAGAACTCAAAGTTCAACTCAACTGCAGAAGGGGTTGAAAAATGGGAAAAAGCGATGGAAAATATGATGGGTGTAGTATCTACTCAAGCTAAGAATATGGAAACAATGATGACTTCTATAGGTTCGATCAAGTAAGGACATGAGTACAATGAAAACATCTATGAGTGGACATGATACCGAATGAGAACGATAGAAGCTTCATTAAGGAATATGGAAGATCATTTGAGTAGGGAAGGTGAACGTAACAACGAGAGACCTCCGGAGGATTACCAAGTAATCTTGAAAGAAACCCAAGAGAGGTAAATGTTGTAGTTACGAGAAGTAGGAAACTCTATGGTAGTAATGGAGTAGAAAACTTCGGGAATAATGAAGTAGAAAATGATTTAGATAAAAATGAAGAGACTAAAGATAAACTTGAATTTACTGATGAGGAAGAAGAAATCATAGAGAATTTCTTGAAAAGGAATAGAAGTTTGGAACTTGAGAAGGAAGGTGAAAAATGGGTAAAAATCCCTAGAATTTTGAAAGACCCCATGGATAAAGATTTAAGGAATCTGTTTAAGGAACATGTTAGAGTAGAAGATAAAGAAAACAAGGATGAGAAACAGGAAGAACTGAAGGAATATGAAGTAGAGATTGATTCAGGGAACAAATTAAAAGAAAAAATTCAAGAACCTGAAACATGGCGATCAAGTAATACCCCAAAGGATAAAGGAAAAGAGAGAATGACTTCGAAACCAAAGGTTATAGATTTAGAGTCTTTACCTTTTCCACCTAAAGATCAAATTAAAAAGATTAAGACTGATCAGAAGTATGCTCGTTTCCTTGATACTTTTCGTCATATTAATGTTAATATCACATTATCGAAGCTCGATAAATATGCCTACCTATGGAAAGTTTTTGAAGGATATACTATCAAATAAGAAAAAATTAGAGGAATATGAGAATATATGCCTAAATGAAGAATGTTCTGCAATTCATAAAGATAAGTTACCACCTAAACTAAAAGATCTCGGAAGTTTTACGATTCCGTGTGAAATTGGAGGATTTTTGTTTAAGAAGGTCTTATGTGATCTTGGAGCTAGTATAAATCTCATGTCTTATGAGGATTATAGAAAGCTAGGCATAGGAAAGCTTACTAAGACTGAAATGACTCTGCAAATGGCAGATAGATCGATTAAGTACCCTAGAGGAATTATTGAGGACGTATTGGTTAAAGTAGACAAGTTCTATTTTCCAGTAGACTTTGTAGTTATGGAAATGGAAGAAGGATTTTCAGCGCCGCTTATCTTAGGACGTCCATTTCTAGCTACTGAGGAGAACTTTAATCGATGTTCGTAAAGGAGAATTAATTTTGAGAGTCAATGAAGATGAAGTTGCTTTCAATATTTTCAAAGCTATGAACCATCAATATACATCACGTAATCATGTTCTTTTATAGAAGATATTCATTCTGTCTATGATAATCGATTACCAACTTTCAAGACAGATTAGAAGAATGTTTAACTTTATCTATCTATAAAGAAGATGAGGAAGACATTGAAATGAAAGAGATAATCCTTTCTCTAGATAAAGGAAGTTTTACTTTTAAACCACCATGGCATAAGTATTTAGAATTAGAACTAGAAGGACCAGTTCTTAAATCATCAATAGAAGATCCGCCGAAGAATCTGGAATTGAAACCGTTACCTTTAAATCTGAAATATGCTTTTCTTGAAAATGATAACCTTTTACCAGTTATTATTTCATCAACTTTAACGGAGCAACAAGAAGATCAATTACTAGGAATGTTGAAAAAGCATAAGAAAGCTTTTGGATGGACAGTTGCTGATATTCGAGGTATTAGTCCTGAGATATGTGTTCATAAGATAATTCTAAAAGAAGATGCTAAACCTTGTATTCAACCGCAACGCCGCCTCAACCCGAATTTACAGTTAATCGTTAAGAAAGAGGTTATTAAGCTATTAGAAATGGGAATAATTTTTCCTATATCGGATAGTGAATGGGTAAGTCCAACTCAAGTTGTACCAAAGAAAGGAGGTTTCACAGTGAAAGAGAATGATAAGAATGAATGGATTCCAACAAGGGAAATTACAGGATATCGAATGTGCATTGATTTTAGAAAACTAAATGATCATACTAAGAAAGATCATCATCCACTTCCATTCATAGTACAAATGTTGGAACGTTTAAGTGGTCATAAGTATTACTGTTTCTTAGATGGTTATTCAGGATATTTACAGATTTTCATTGCAGCAGGAGATAGGGAAAAAACTACTTTCACTTGTCCTTATGGAACTTTTGCGTATAAAAGAATGCCGTTTGGTTTATGTAATGCTCCAGCTACGTTTCAAAGATGTATGATGTCTATATTTTCTGATATGGTTGAGAAATTCTTAGAAATTTTTATGGACGACTTTAGTGTTTACGGAGACTCTTTTAATGGTCGTTTGTTACACTTAGAACGAGTGTTACAACGCGTGAGGATACCAATTTAGTGCTTAAGCGGGAAAAATGTCATTTAATGGTATCGAAGGAATTGTACTAGTCATAGAATCTCAAGTAGGAATTGAAGTTGATAAAGCTAAAGTCGAGGTAATCGAAAAATTGCCTCCACCGGTTAATCTAAGAACGTTAAGAGGATTTCTTGGACATGCGAGGATTTTATAGGAGATTTATTGCAGATTTTTCAAAAATAGCAAAGCCTCTAAGTCATTTGCTTGAAAAAGAAGTATCTTTTAATTTTGATAATAAATGTATGGAAGCATTTAAGACCCGGAAGCGAAGTTGATTATTGCACTCAAGTATTGGTGGCACCAGATCGATTTACCTTTGAGATTATGTGTGATGCAAGCGATTTAGTTGTAGGAGTCATTTTAGGTCAAAGGTATAATAGAATTCTCAAAGCTATTTACTATGCATCTCATATACGTTAAATGCGACTCAACTAAACTATGCAACTACTGAAAAAAAGAACTGCATATTGTAATTTTGCCTTAGATAAGTTTAGATCGTATATTGTTGGCTCTAAGGTAATAGTTTATACTGAGACCATTCAAAGATTGAAATATTTCTTGAGTAAGAAAGATGCGAAACCACGTCTTCTTAGATGGATTCTTCTACTTCAAGAATTTGATATTGAGATTAAAGATAAAAAGGAAGTGAGAATGTAGTAGCGAGATCATCTAAGTAGAATGGAAAGCGAGGAAGAAATAGGAAATGAAATTAAGGATTCGTTTCTGATGAACAACTCATTTAGAATCGATATGCCTTCAACCATGCAGTTATTAAAGAAAAGAATTCCTTCTAAGGAAAATTCACCTTGGTTTGGAGATATCATTAACTATTTAACTGTGATTACATTCCGTCTCATTGGACTTGGCAAATGAAAAAGAAGTTCTTTTATGACTTAAAATTTTATTCTTGGGAGGAACCGGATCTTTTCCGTAAATGTTCGGATGGAATAATCAGAAAATGTGTGCCTGATAATGAAATCTTAAGTGTTTTATCGTTTTGTCATGATCGTGAGGCAGGAGGTCATCATGGAGGATGGAAAACTGCTTTTAAAGTTTTACAATGTGGTTTTTATTGGCCTACGCTATATAGAGATGCTTATACATATGTTAAATCTTGTGAGTCTTGTCAAAAATGGGGAAATGTATCTAAAAAACATGAAATGCCTATGCAACCTATTTTAGAATGTGAGTTATTTGATGTTTGGGGTATAGATTTCATGGGACCTTTCCCTATATCGTTTGGAAAAAGATTTATTCTTGTAATGGTAGATTATGTTTCGAAATGGGTAGAAGCTGAAGCTCTTCCCACTAATGATACCAAGGTTGTTATACGATTTCTTAAAAAGAACATATTCACTAGATATGGCATTCCAAGGGCGATCATTAGTGATAGAGGTTCGCACTTTTGCAATCGACCATTTACTAAGTTAATTGAAAAGTATGGTGTAACGCATAAGTTAGAACGCCTTATCATCCCATAAACCGGTGGTCGAGGTAGAGGTGTCGAATAGAGAGATTAAAAGAATCATAGAAAAAACAGTGGATTCAAACCGTAAAAACTGGGCAGTTAGACTAGATGATGCGTTATGGGCATACAGAACAGCTTTTAAAACTCCAATTGGCTGTTCTCCCTACAAATTAGTCTTTGGTAAATCTTGTCATCTCCCAGTAGAGTTAGAACACCGAGCATTCTGGGCTATTAGATTTTTAAATTTCGATCCTAAGGCTGTCGGTGATCATAGATTACTTCAGTTAACAGAATTAGAAGAATTTCGCCTTGATTCTTATGAAAATGCTCGAATCTACAAGGAACGCACGAAATCCTTCCATGATAAGAGAATATATAGTCGTGAGTTCCATGTAGGTGATCGAGTGTTATTGTACAATTCACGTTTAAAGTTGTTTCCAGGTAAGCTTAAATCAAGATGGACAGGTCCATTTAAAATAACACGAGTTTATAAATCTGGAGCTGTTGAACTAACTGATGGGAATACAACTTTTATAGCCAATGGTCACAGGGTGAAGCTATTTCTGGAAGGTGAAGAAATCTCTCTGATAAATGAAGTGATGTTGCTGATCGACCCTCCGAAAGACTAAAAAGCAGTGCTCTTAAAAGCTGAAAGTATCAAATTACCAGGTTTTATCTTTACTTTTATATGTCTAAACTAGTTTCGTCTTTTACCGGATAGACGTAAAAGAAGCTGGATGTCTTTTTTTAGATAGATTAGAGTTTTTGTTTTCCTTTTGAAGTTTGGTTTTAATAGAGATATCGCCTTTACTATAGAAGCCTTAGTTTTTGAAAAGAACAAGCAATTGTTGAGAGAGAAAAAATTGAAAGAAGTTTGTAATGGTACGTCGAGAAGTTCGATAAAGAGAAGGGCTAAGTTTTTAAGGAAGTGCAGAATCTGTGGAAAAATTGAACACAGTGGGAGATGTGGGAAAAATATAACTCAATCTCAGAGTGAGTGTTTGAATGTAATTAAGAAGGGAACGATTAGGTGGTTAACCGAAAATCCCGATGGACTTCCAAGACTTAATTCAAACGCTACATTTCTAGGATATAGTTTGCTTGAAAGATGCGTTAGAATCCTGAGTTTGTAGAAATTGAAGAATTAGAAACCCCGTAAGTTCAAGTCTTTTATTGTTTTTAGTTTTATAAAATTCTTGCATAACTTTGAAAATTTTATAAAATTGGATCTTTATAAAATTAAGGAGTTTTATAAAAGTTTTATAAAAAGTTCTTTAAGTTTTTAGATATTTTATAAGAATTAATAGAAATTTATTGAATTTTTATAAACTTTTAAATAAGTTTTATAAAGATTTTATAAGTTTTGAGAAATTGTTATAAAATTTATAAATTTTATTTTAAAGTTTTATTAAAGTTTTATAAGTTTTATATCAAAAATCCAAAAAAAAAAAAAAAAAAAAAAAAAAAAAAAAAATCGAAAAATCATAAAAATTGCACACGGACCGATCCGCCCTTATCGAGGACAGTCCGGGTTGAGAAGTATTAACCTAAAAGGACGGGATCTTTTTCTTCTTCTTCATTTCTCCTCTTTTTTCAACAAAGAATTGCAGCATCACCTCCTTCAACTCGAAATTTTTTTATTTTTCTCCTCAAAAATACAAATTACACTACACCATTACATACATTCTTCTCTCTTTACTCTCCTCTCTTTAACACAAGTGAAAAATTTGAAAAGATCGAACACAAGCTCCATTTCATCCCGGAGGCTTATACGACTTTTCCGGCCACTTTTCACGGTTTTGTTCATTATAAGGTATAATTTGTTTACTTTACTTATCAATTTCATAATTTTTATAATTTTTAGAGTTATTTTCAACTGTTTTGAATTTTACGTGTGTTGTGACATTTTATTTTGTGTTGTTTTTCTCGTTGTTTTTATTGTTGTTTTGTCAATTCAATATCGTAGAATGGCCTCATCCAATGAAAAATCTCTAAGAAACGAAAGCCTAATATTCCAATAGAAGTACCGGTCGTAGAATTAAAAGATCTAACACCGGAAGAAGAATCATTAGTTTTCTTGCACACAAACTTCACCTCAAGCTAAGAATGCTTATAAAAATATCTATAGTAAATGTGGAGTTGTGTTGGAAAGAGGCTTAGATTTTGATGACTTAGGAGAGGAGGTTAGGCGTATTTTTGCTAGACGCCAATGGTTGGATTTTGCAGCTCGAGAGGACAGGAGAGATCAATACTACCTTAGTGGCAGAGTTTTATGCGATTTTGTCTACCTTGACACCCACCGAGGGTAGTATGATGTAGTCTATTCCCCAGGTCTAGACATGTTTCTTTTAGTCCGGGCCCGATTAATCTTTGTTTTAGGGGTAGAAGTTTTCCAGATGAAGAAGATTATAGAGTGTTTATGGATTAGATGATCCTGCTATGTATGAGCAGATTGCCTCAGAGCTCGAGAGGAGTTTGATGCTACAACAGAATGGGTGGACAATGATTTAATTATGGGAAGTGTTTTAGAGATCCGAGGGCAATCAAAAGATTTTTGAGCCATACTCTATCCCACTACCAAACACACCGCCTTTGGTAAAGAAGATTTATGCATTACTTGGGCGATGATTCATGATGTTAAGGTGGATGTGGGAAGATTATGTATAGAAGGGTTTTCGAGTTTATTGTTTCTTGCAAGGCAGGAGTCACATGTACTTTCCTGGCTTTATTTTGATTTATGTCGTAGATCGGGAGTTCCTTTCCTGTCTAACGACAAGTTGATGATGGCGAGATGAGTCCTCGATAGGCCCTAGTCCGAGGAGGTCTCCGGAGGGTTCGATAGACTCGATAGTTAGGCGTAGTACCCTCCACCGGCTCCACCGGGCCAAAGATTTTCATCTTTTTTCGAGCAATGCAGACTTCTCTCCCAAACACTATTACATACGATATGTTTCAATCCTTAGTATCGAGATGTAGCCCGAGGACAAAGCTAATATGGCTTTGTTTCTTTGGCGAGTAGGCAAGTGGAGTGATGATTTACGTAGAGGATCTTTGAGACACGAGCGGATGCATCTTGATCCTTCTTTCGATAGAACCGCCTATCCGCCCATCAATCTAACCCGTATACGTTACCAGAATGGATAGCACCTATTCCACCATCTCAGAGCTTTCATCATATGCCAAATCCTTTTGGAAGCCAGTCTAGTGGTCAGGGTGTCTTTTATACTGAGTTCTCGTGGTCTTTGTTACATCTAGTGGGGAGGATTTTCGGATTTTGCAAGGATGACGTCAAGTATGAGTTCGATGGATCTCGGCGCCTCGATTCGGACCACGACCACGTTTCCACGCCCGCCACGTCATCGGTTCCAAGTATGAATGATCCGATTTACACTCGCCGCGATGATGATGTTGACATTGTTTGATTTTAAACAATTTTATTATTTCTAAACATTTTATGACTGTTTATTTTATTTTCTGCATTTTAACTTTAGTTGATAAGTTTGCTAGTTTAATAAGTTTTCGATTTCATTAATCATATTCTGTCGTAGTCGTAAATTTATTTTTTAATAGTATTTAAATATTTCAAAAAAAATCAAAAATCTAAAAAATATATTTATCATTCGCATGTCGTATTCATGTGTCGTTTTATCCGTATCGGTGAGATAATATTTACACTACCTTTATAGCTTCTCAAATAGCTTGAAGTCTATTAAGTTGAACAAAGAAAACTTGAATTTTACAACCTTCACCCGGTAAAAATATCTTAAAGCCGGATCGGTCCGGCCATTTTCAGGATCGGTCCGGGAATAAAAACTGCTGAGTCATGTTGAGAGTTCTAATGTGCAGCCACGTACACTCTCAATTTTGTCCATTTAAGGAAAACAAGCTGAGAGTAAACAATTTACAAATTAACTCTTTTACTTTTACCTTTCTATCTGTTGATTTCTTTTCATCTGTTTCAACTAAAATGTCAAACCGATCATCACCATCAGTCAATTCATACGATCCGGAGGCAGTTGATGTTTTTGTCCCGGAGTCTAGCGCTTCAAATGTTAATTTGTTGGTGAATGCGAGGTTTGCAAATTCTCCTATATTGATGGAAAGGGTATCAATTTTGAAAATTGATTGATCGAGTTCGGAAGGATTTAATTGTAATCAAGGATGGAAAAATTTGTTAAGCAACCTCGAGGAAGAATTAATGTTTCTATTGTTAGGGAATTTTATTCAAACTCTTTCTCATTATTACTACGGTAGATCCGTCATGACTTATATCCGTTTCGTGGTACACTTATTCACTGTCACCTCATATTATCAATCATATCTACGAGAGACCGATTTTCAATCAAATCCATAATCTTCATTATGAATATCAATGGGCATTAGGGAACTCTTGTCATGTTGTTAACTATGTCACGGAAGCTTTTCCGTATTTGTTTCAGAGTTCGATCAAAATTACGACTCTACCACTTCCGCTCACCGCTTTCATCCGAGAGCATGGAAACACTTCATTAACTCACGAGTCTATCCGACTAGTGACTTTGCATGGGTTAGTGATAGTGAGATACTTACATTGTTTGCATTGATAAGCTGGAGCTTATGTGGTGGGGATTTTGATTTTTTAGACGGCGATAAACTTTGCGATGGAACGGTATAATAATGGAAGGCCGATGCCTTTTGCTTGGTTAATTTCAAGGTTATGTATTCATTTGAATGAAGTCCCCGAAATTGCTTACGATGAGATATATCCGTCTCGTGATTGTCGTAGAGGATTGCTACCGGTAGAGAATCCGGGTTGTTCGTCAACTATTTGAGATAGTTGTTAGTGGTTTTATTTAATTTAGTTTAAGTTTGGTTTTCTTTAGTAAGTTAAAGTTGCTTAAGGTTAGTAAGTTAATAGTAAGTTTGTTTTATTTTTAGTCTGTAATAGTTTCTTTTTGTTTAATATATATGTTGTTTGATTTTAATATACGTGTGTTCTCGATGTTTATAACGATCATCTATAATTTTAATTTAATTTTCGAACCTACTTTTTCATACTTATTGAACATCGGGACGATGTCACTTCGTAAGTGGGGAGTAGAGTTAGGTTTGAAAATTCATTAAAATTTTCGAAAAAATAAATAAATAATTATAAAATATAACCTTTTTCATATAAATTAGTACTTTAATTACTTATTTCTTAGTTTTAATTTTTCTTGATTAATTTAAGTTGGTTAATATATGAATAAAAATGATATAATTCGAGAGGATTAATTTTTGATTTAGTAAAATATATTAGATATATAATGAATATGTTTTATATCTTTTATAAGATTTTTAAGATTTTGAGTATGTATAACTAAATAATTTTTATCAAATATTTCTTTTATGGAATTATTCAAGTAATTTTTATATTTATAAATAAATTTTTAGATAATTTTCTTTTAAGATTAATTATGAATTTGGAATCAAAATTAGAATGATGATTTTTGCACCACAAAAATATAACTATATAGCCAAATAACCTACTCCGAATAAAATTTCCAATTTTGACCCCACCTCGCTTTTTTTTTTAAAGAGTGATCAAGACCTCACTGAATTGAATTTAGCATTTTCCGACCCTTAGCTTGTTTTGGTCTACATTTCTTTGACATCCTTCGAGTTTTTATGCGTCTTATGAGAGAGAGATGATGATGAAAAAGTTAAGAGTTGAGAAAAATGGTATATCTTTGAGATTGGAATGAGTTCAGATATGTTAGTGTTTTATGGAAAATTTTTAAGAATTAAAGCACCATTTTTACACAGAATAAATCGAATATCAAGTATCTTCCCTATCTTTGATCGACCAAATATATGTCGATGATAGTAGTCCAATTAGGGATTATCTCGAAATGTCCTATTCTTTGAGAATGAAGGCATAAGTCGAATCAAAAGATCTCAAGAATGATTACGTGTTTAAGGAAACCGGACTCGTAATTTTAGATCGAAAGAGTAGTACTCCGATCAATCTTGATGAAGCAATGCTTGTGAATTTGATTATTTACACACACTCACGCTTTAGTTCTTAATGTTAAAAAAAAAAAAAAAAAAAGAGAAGAGAAGAGAGAAAATCGAAAAATGTTGGAATAAAAGGATGTTCATTAATCGAATCTGTTTTTGATCAAGAATGTGAAGACGTAGGTACGTACGACTTGCATCTTTCTCTTTTTGATTTCCTTTTCTATCTTTCGATTAACCAATGTCCTATCCTAATATATTAAGCCACTATGTCTTCTATCTGACTTAGTTAATGATTACATAAATTCGTAATAATCGAGATAGAAAGTATTTCTAATATTTTATTTATATTTACGAATTATTGCATGCATGTTTCCATCTAATTCATATTTGATACTTAATTCATTTAAGTTGTATAATCTCCTTTCTTAAAATTCTATAAAATTTATAAATTATATGTTTGTAATATTGATGATATATATTACTTTTGAAATTTTAATCGATCAATTATATTATCTCATTATTTATATATTACGCTTATTTTTGCTTTAGGACGATCAAAAGCTAAGTGGGAGTAATTTGATGTATTATTTTTATATGATTGAATTTACGTGATTTTATTACGTTTTGTTGACAAATTCTATATAAAATATATGAAATTATGATATAATTAGTATAAAATATTAATCTTTATAGTTTGGTATAGTTAGTAGTAAAAGTTAGTATTTATAGTAAAAGTTGTAGTTTTTTGTACCGGTTTTAGTGACCGGAATATTGTAATCTATTTTACACGGGTATTTTGTGTTTATTTCATTGCGTAATCCTAAGATGAATCGAAATCCGAGTATCGACACTTTTGAAGTCAATACAAGTCGGTGAAAGGAAGTTATAAAGCGTCACCGATATAAATGATCGAGGAATAATTGTTTCTTAATCTCGAAAACGACATATATATTGAAATGGCTCGTTAAAAGACATTTTTCGGGAAAACGTTCTTCATGGAAGTTGAAGATCTTCATATGAGCTTTCTAATGCATTTTGAATCATGAAGATTGGAGGTCTACAACTCAAATGGTGATTAAGTGGTCATTTGATTTCTATTAGTAAAAGTATCGAAATACGTTAGGAGGACAACGGGGTTATCAAAGCGACGTTTTTACGAAGAAGAGTCTTTCATGAAAGTTGAAGAGTTTTAGAGAACTTTTTATGGCATTTTGATCATATCGTTTGGAGTCCGAATCAAAAGATATGAATTTTATAAGTTAAAAATAATATTAATTACAAATAAAATCAAATAAAATCTTCACATGATGATTAGGGAGTAACATGGGGAACATGTTGATGACAAGCTGTAATGATTATCATCATTACACCGGACCGATCCGGCAAGTTTTCAGGACCGGTCCGGGAAGGAAGAAAGTCTATAAAAGGGGAGCATCAGAGGCTTCATTTGGGGGTGTACCAAATTATATATATAAACCATATTCTATATATATAACTCTTTCCCTCTTTCTTTTATAGTTGTAAATAGGTCTTATGCCAAAATAATGTAGTAGTAGTACGGTAGTAATGTTCGGGAAATTCTCGAAGGTTCGAGTGTTTTTGAAGTCGTTGTAATACACAGGAAAAGACGATTTACGAGTCACTTGATTGTAATCGGGTAATTTCTATAATAATTATGTTTATGTTTGTTATTTTCTTCTTTTTTATAATGTTATTAGGCTAGATCTAATAACTAACCAAAGTTATGTAATCGTATTATTTTGATCTTTTCGTAATGGAATGTTGTTAAAATAAAATTGACTAAAATTGAGTAAAATGAATCTTTTCTATTTCGCTACGTAATGATAACATATTCGAATGAAGTAATCAATCATGATGAATACTACATATAACTGGCGATGAGCTCGACCGGAGAAGTAGGATATGAGTAAAATAGAAAAACCGGAGGTAAAATGGCCCGTCGATTAACGGAATCCTATTTCCTACCAAAAGCGATTTGTCTGGAAAGATAAATCTTATTAAAATTTGTACTCGAGATCTTAATAATGTTAAAATCACAGTTTAATTGAAACTACACCGTTTGTATTAAATCGATCCGCTTGACAACCGGAGCCTCTTGAATAACATCGGCCATTTGACAAATGGAATCACCTCTTTTATCCGGGGTAGATTTGTACTCTGCACTGTTTTGACTAACTAAGTTTAGCATGGGCGGGTTGTGGACCTTGGGTGATGACTTTTGACATATGACAATTTCATACGCTCGTGTGAGGAGGAGTTGTTGACATTAGGAGTACACCGTTTCATTCACTCGATTGGACCTAAAAGGAAGATCGAACACATTCCATTAATCGAAAAGATCATATAAATTGATTACATATACTTTGGTTAGTCTCGTTTATATATTATATTTTGGTATCTATATATTTATATATATATATATATTTTACTATTTATGTACATCTATATATATTTATATATCTATATATATTATATTAAAATAACTTTTAAATTACGCATTTATTTTATGTTAGTTAGAGTAGTAAGTCTGTGTTATAAAATTGCGGTTTAGATCGAGTTAATAGCAGCTCTTTGGTGTTTAACCACACTTAAAAGAATTACCACTTTTTTTCCACGAGGATTCGACACACGACTCACCACTTTATCACTACAATTTGACCCGGTACACCGCCGGTTAGGATCCGTCTAACCTAGAAAAGGTCGTCCCTTTCTTGGACGCCGCTTTCTAAGGTCTGGTTTGGTGACGTCGGCTCCTGGTAGGTAGCTCGTAGAAAATTTCATTAGGTCTCGCTCAATAGAGCATCTTTTCTTGTCCCCAGCTGACTGGTAATCCTCACCGGAAGTGAGGCACCGCTTTTAGATTGAAAATATAAGGTCTACATTCCACGGCTCCGTCACGACCTCTGTTCTCCCTCGTCATCATGAAGTATTCTATGACGTGGTAAAACCATATTATCTTCTTCTCTTACCCCCTTAATGTTACAACAAAAGCAGAACACAACACAAAACAACGATGTTTCAAAGAACAAAAAGAGATGATAAGACATTTCGCGTGTATATACAACACATATATCTAAAGGTCAGAACGAGCCGAACCCTACCGAACATGTGCGGGGTTCGAGTTCGGCTCGAAAGGTTCGAACCTAAAGGTTCGGCTCAAGCTCGATCGATCGAACCTTAGTTTAGCAAGGTTCGGCCTGGTTCGAATCGAATATTAGGAAACATGTTCGGTCCGGCTCGGCTCGAACATGCTCGAACCGTTCGAACATGTTCGGCTCGAACCGTTCGAATATATATAATATATTATATTATATATTATAATATATATAATATATATATATTATATATATATATAGTTTTTTTTTTAAATATAAAAAGTTCGAGCCGAACGTGTTCGATACTGTTCGGCTCGATAGACGAATATCAAATACCTAACGTTCGGCTCGACGTTCGAAGGTTCGAATCGAGCTTTTTTCGAGCCGAATACAGCGAATCGAATCGAATCATCGACGTTCATTTACAAATTTTACATATATCTATATGTGTATATATATGTATACATATGTGTCTATATATGGGTATATACATGTACATATATATGTAGATATATATCTATGTATGTGTGTGTATATATATATGTATACACACACATACACACATAGATATATATCTACACATATACATATTGGAGTAAATAATTACATATATAAGTACATATATATACACATATATCTATTTGTGTATATATATATATATACTTATATATACACACACACACATATATATATATATATACACACATATATATATATATAGTATATCTATATGTATATATATATACACACACACACATAGATATATATCTACATATATACATATTGGAGTAAATAAATCATATATAAGTACATATATATACACATATATCTATATGTATATATATATACTTACACACACACACACACACACACACACACACACACACACACACACACATATATATATATATATATATATATATATATATATATATATATCACACACACACACAATATATATATATATATATATATATATATATATATATATATATATATATATATATATATATATATATATATATATATATATATATATATATATGTATATATATATATATATATATATATGTGTATATATATATACATATATATATACACAAACACACATAGAAGGTAAAGGAAAAGTATATATACATATGTTTGTGTGTGTGTATAAGTATATATATCCTATTTACAATGTATATGTTCATGTTGACAGTTGGTTGGCCCTCATGGTACTGATGTAACATAATCACTATTTAAAACACACATTTCGGTTAAATACATATCATTACTTACACTACACCTAGTAATTAAACCCTAAACAATAACACTAATTAAACCCTAAACAATAACACAATACTTAAATGTATAAAATTACATAAACAGCCTACTAGAAACAAACATTTCGTAGGTGTATAACATAATCACATTGAGCACTTGAATTAAGACAAATTACATAGCAAAAACTTACCCATTTGAGCACTTGAATGATGAAGAAATGTATTTGAAAGATGAAGAAGTCGTGAGAAAATTTATATTAACATGAAAGAGTTTGAAGGAATGAGAAAAATAGCTCGTTAATGTGGTGTATATTGAACAAGTATCTTACAAAGAACAATAATTGCCATCTACCACTTCCAAACGTAGATAATTGCTTAGTAAGCGTACAAAAATTACGCCTAAACGTAGATAAATGTCCAACCTACGTTTAAGCGCAGAGAAAGAGACGTTTATTGTAACTTCCTAATTATTGAAATACCCTACGTTTAAACGTAGGTTACTTACGTTTAAACGTAATATTACTTACGTTTGAACGTAGGGAAACCTACGGTAAAACGTAGACAACCTACGTTTAAACGTAAGGAAATTCAAAAACAGTTTTTGTCTAATCAGAGCGATATGTAAACCTACGTTGGGACGTAGGAAATCTACGTTTGGACGTAGGTTTTGCTCTTATACGTTTGGCTGTGTTAAATGCAATTTATTGCTCTTATACGTTTGGCTGTGTTATATGCCAATTATTGCTCCTACGTTTCAGGTTCATCACAATTTTCTAACCCTTTCATCTTTGAAGTTCTTCTTTTCTTCCTGATTCAAATACTCAAATAAAGCAAGCACTGCTTTCAATTTATAATCCACACTTAAGCAATGGATAATGATCGTTTCTTTAAAGTTCTTGGTGCCGGTTTCGCAACAAGTCTGGTATGTCATTATTAATTAACACCTGATTTTATATCGCTTGTATTATGTTATTCTTACACATGATATGTTTATTTTTTCATAGACACTACCTCCAAAGATATACGTTAATAAAGTCGAAGCGACACGTTGAGGAACCTAGATAGGGCCGTTCTAATAAGCCGATTAGGGACATGGGAGGTGAGGGTTGGAGCCACGAACAATGAAAATCTTCGTTTTTTTGGGGAAGGTTGGGAGGAGTATGTGGCGTCTCATTACTTGAATGAGAGGAGTTTATTGTGTTTGAACATGGGGAATTTCACTTTCAAAACTATTGTTTTGGATCACACTTATTGTGAGAAGAATTTTTCTCGAGGCCGAGAATGAAGAAGATGATCGCAGTCCTAGTAACCAAAATCCCGTGTTCAGAGTCCGAGAGTGAAGAAGATGATGATGCTGGTCTTTGTTAACCCAAATCCCCATTTTGAGGCGACACGGCAAAGCGGGTTTTTTCACATGCTTGTTATTACGTGGTGAGAATTTTACTTGCTATATTGTTTTTATTTTTATTTTTATTTTTTAAAACGAGATTTAATTTTGTTTGTGAATTGTAGAATATTCCAAAGGCATTTGCTAGAGCAAACGACATGTTGCGAGACAAGACCGTGGGCCGAGAATTGCCACAGGGGAATCATGGCCGCTAGAATTGTTTTCATGGTCAACTCCCGGAAAGTTCGTTTAAGCGGAATTTGTATGATTTCATTACTGACAATGACCTAAATCACGGGAGATGAATGCGACTTTGAAGTCATTGATCAACGTATAGAAAATCACGTCGTGTTTAACGTGATGATTACTAAACATTAGTGATATTATTTAACGATCACCCTTAGTTTATTTAAGCATCATCAGATTGTGTAGTTGTTTTTACAAATTATGATTAAATTATTTGTATTATGCCATATAATTAAGTTATTTTAAAAATTATGCCATTAACATCCTAACAATTATGTCACTTTCAATAATCTCAAACACACTATACAACATAATAAATAAAAGATTGGCGTTGATGTTCAATCAAATTATAATCTACGTAGATAATCAAATTAAGCGTAGAAAAGCTACGCCCAAACGTAGATATTCTACGTCCAAACGTATATTATCTACGCCCAAGCGTAGGTTTTATTACTTTTACAGGTGGATAAATCTAAAAACTATTTTTGAATATCTTTACGTTTAAACGCTCAAAATCTACGTTTAAGCGTAAATTACCTACGTTTAAGCGTGAGGAAAGATCTTTGCACCTGGTTATGTGTTTTACATTTCTTACGTTTAAGCGTAGATATTTCACGTTTAAAGCGTAACAATGTCTACGCTTACTCATATTTTTCGTATCGGAAAAGCGACAACCTCGATTTTCAGTGTTGCGCCCGACACGACCTGATTTTCCAATTTCTGTTCCCTGGGAACTCCATTTCCGGAGTGGTCCCTACTCCATCTTAAAAAAATAATAAAGGACGTACAGCTGTGTACTCTTTCTGCAATTCTGCTACAAGTTCATTTCTTTCTTTTCTTTCTTTTGTTTTTCTTTTTTTGTGGGGAAATGTGTATTTCATCTTTGTATAAAAAACAATATACAAACCCAATTAAATGTAAAAAAAACGTTTCCGACACTGCCCCTTTTTGTTAATTTTTTTTTTCTTCAAGTCTTCGGTATCTGAAACTTACTGGTCCGACTAGTTCGGAGGTCCGATTAATCCGGATTTTGACCTGTGTTGTGACTGTAGAGTCTGACTCTTATTAATGGGTAAGGTCTGCCCAAGTGCTCATTCAACATAACTCCTCAGAGGTTACCTGTCTATACATTCTCAAGTCACTTACCACTTGAGTCAAATTAATTGTTTTTTTTATACCTTTTTTATTTTTATTGGGAGGAAGTCTATCCAAACAACAACTATGTAATTGCATTGAGTTTTTATCTTGCATCAAATATGATTCGATAGTATATCACAAAAAAGAGAAATACCGACGGATTTGATGTTGTACTGTGTAGTTTACGACGGAAGATGGGCCAAGTTTAGCTATAAAATACAACAAAACAAAATTTGTCAAACAAATATCCGCGCCACGAAAATAGTCATGGTACCACGATTATTCTCAGTTTTTTTTTTAATCAAACATTTGTGGTTTGTTTTTCTTTTTCTTCTTTTTATGTCTATTAATTGCTAAGAGAGTGTGTCCACAAGTGGCCAAGTGACCATCTTCCTGGCCGACACGCGTGACATTTTTTTTTTTTTAATCAAACCTTTTAGCTTTTTTTTAATAAAAAAGCGTGTGTGATTAGCGATTTATGCGAGAAAAATGACGGAAAAAAAAAAAAAAAAAAACCGACGGATTTGAAGTTGTGGTGTGCATTTATCGATTGAAGTTGGGTCAAGTTAATACAATAACATAAAAAATGGCCGAACAAATATCGCATGAGCGCGAAAATAATTCTGGCGTCACGATTACTCTCGATTTTTTTAATCAAACCTTTGTGGTTTGTTTTTTTATTATTTAAATCAAACGTGTGTCATTAGCAGTTTGTGCTGAATAGAAGAAAAAAAGGAAAGACCGACGGATTTGAAGTTGTGCTGTCTAGTATACGATGGAAGATGGACCAAGTTTAGCTATAAAATACAACATAAAAAAAACAGACAAATATCCGCGGCCACGAAAATAGTCACGGTGCCACGACTACTCTCAGTTTTTATTTTTTCCAATCAAATGTGTTCCGTTAGCAATTTGTGTAGAAAAAGGAAAAGAAAAAAGGAAAGACCGACGGATTTGAATTTGTGCTGTGTGGTGTATGATGGAAGTTGGACCAACTTTAGCTATAAAATACACCAACATAAAAAAAATGGGCGAACAAATATCCGCGGCCACGAAAATAGTCACGGCGCCATGATTACTCTCGGGTTTTTTTCAGTTTTTTTATCAAACCTTTGTGGCTTGTTTTTTTAATATTTTATTTTAAATCAATCGTGTGTCATTAATAGTTTGTGCTGAAAAAAAAAAAAAAAAAAAAAGGAAAGACCGACGGATTTGAAGTTGTGCTGTGTAGTGTACGATGAAAGATGAGCTAAATTTAGCTATAAAATACAACAACATAAAAAAAACACAAATATCTCATGGTAATTTCAGATCTATTTTTGATATTATCCTTGGTAACGATTTAAAAAAAACTAAAAAAAACAAAACTTTTTTCATACATGGAGATGAAAGGTGGAGAACCGCTGTTTTGTTTATTTTTTTTGAAATATACATATTTCCCATTAAAAAAAGAAAATAAAAAGATAAAAAGTTAAAAAAGCAAAGTTTGAATGTCAAGCTTTGTACAGACCATACGTATTGTCTGCCTTTTTATTTTATTTTTTAAAAGCAGCGGACCCCACTCCTCAAATGGAGTTCCCGTGAAAGAATAACCCTTTTTCGTTACATATTTTTCATTCATCTTTCATATTGTCCTTATTTATTGAGTTGGTCAGTTGAGATATCGATTTCTGTGTAGGATCGTGTAATATGCCGACTAATTTTTCTATTAGATCTGTTTGATTGTAAATTCACATCGGTAAAAATAAGAGAATGATTATCCCTATATAAGTGTGAGAATGGTATTCAGAAATTATCGAGGCTTTAATGATGCTACTACCTGAACCGTCTGAAAAAAACTGTTGTAAGGATGGCTCTGAATTCACGCCGGTAGGGACGATCCTAAAAAGCGATCTCGGCCGTCGCTGGCGAGGGCGGCGATCCTCATTTGTTAAGTAACGATGTAAGGTTTGAAGACTCTTTGATTTGACAGTTTTATTTTTTTCTTCAGAGATAAGCGCCAGGATATATACGGTGGTTGTGCAATATATATCGAGCAGTGGCGATGATCGTAGCTTCCTTCAAACAAATAGAAGGGATAAGCAGATGCTGGCATTTAATTAGGGATAAGGACAACATTTGCAATGTTGGACAACATTTGCAATGTTATTAAGTAACACGGCAGCCAAATATTTTTTCAGATGGGCAATTCCCATAAAACAGAAGAAAAAAACTATACGACCCGCCTGCGCGCTCCAGTTTTTTTTTTTTTTTCTTCTCTCATATTTTCAAACACTCATTTTTTTTATCTAGAGATTCAAACGCGATAAAAGTTTCACTGAATATTTTATTTTTGATGGTCTTCGTTTTGAAAGAATCAAAACGAATTTTTAAATTGAGAGTTAGATTGAGAGATATGATTATTTAAAAATATCATGAAAGAGAAAGTGTGTTGTTTTTTTTTATACAAAAAATGCGCAAGAAAATTAAAAATTAAAATAAAATAGTTTTATCTTCTATACAAAAGTTTCAAAAAATTGTCTTTCTCCTTAATTGATAAAATGTTGGTGTTTTTCTTTCTCATTCCCCCTAATTATCTTTCTCAAGGAATGTTATGGTGTTTGACATATCATTAAGGACGGAAAAACATGAAATACTCTTTATGTTTCAATAAAGGTGTATGCCGTGATGTTTTTAATGGGCTAAAATGTGAATTTTGTAACTTTTTTCCACACGTTATTAGACATTTGTTAACGGGTGGTAGGTTTTACCCCTTAAGTCTACAATATTTTTATACCATCATCTCATCACATGTTTTCTAATTATAAAAAAACTTGAAACAATCACAACCACAAGATTATTTTTTATGTAAAGATGGTGTAAACTTAAATGAGTAACTCTATCATTACCCTTGTTAAAAACTGATGAATGACTTCGAGTTGACAACTTGTGATCCACAACATTTATGCAATATTCCTTCCGTCCCGCAATATTGGGCTTATGGGATTCACACAAAGTTTAATAAAGTTAAAAAATTAGTTGTTTTTTTAAAATTTTAAGGTAAATTATTGTATTGTTTTTTGAAGTGACTTATAATAACATTGTTTAATATGAAAGTGAAAACAATGTAGTTAATATTGAATTGAGATATAATAAAACTTTATATTATGAGATAAAGACAAAAAAAACCAAAATATCATATATTACGGAACAAAGAAAATACTTAATTCTGTGAAAGTCATGACCGTGTCTCATGTAATTATTTATACAATTCCTCAACAATATGGTTAACAATAGTAATAAAATAATAACAACTGTTACAGATAATGACAAGATTGGATCAATAGTTTGTTTAGATAATGTTATTTGAATTTGAATTATAATAGAGTCGTTTGGGATGGATTATTTGGTTTCAATAGAGTTCTATTTGAATAGATCTATATCATCTATTAATCTATAAATATTGTATTCATATTTATTCTTATTTCTCTGTTATGGTCCCTCAAAAATATTTCTTTTTCTCTTCATTCTAATAATACCTATTTTTTCCAGCTTTCAAGCACCCACCATCTTTTTTTTATTTTATTTCTTTCTAGTAATCAAATTCAATTATCTCTCAATTCACTCCTTTCATCGACAGTTATACTTTCAATCACTTGATGTAACATCCCGATATTTCGTAAAAGGGTAAATTAGTAATTGGGCATACCCTCTATGACCTAATTATTATTTATCCTATTTATTTAATAAAAAGGATTTAATTAAAAGGATTTAGTTATTTAATTAATGGGTTTAATTAAATGGCTATAAAAGAAATAGTCCCAATTATTTCTCATAACTTACACACGCATATTCTGAAGAAAAAAAAGAGAGATGAATGGCGGCATAGAAGAAGCAACGCAGTTCTTAGTAGAAAAGACGAACGTAAACTTCAACCGTGTGTGATCAATCCGCTCATCCGATCAAGGTCTGTCGCGGAGAGAAAAGTGATCGGTAGCGAGGAGACGCAACTTTGGAAAATAACATCTCTCGATTTCGTAAGTTTTCGTTTTAGCGCAGTTTTAGGTATTCGTAGAATTCGATTCTTCGTAAATTCAGTATCTTGTGATCCGTAGCTTTGTTTCGCTGACCATGAGTAGTAAACGATCGCCTTGGAGCGTAGATTAATCTAAAAATAGTTTCACAGCTGTAAACCCAGGTAATCTTCAGTTTTACAGGCTTTTTCAGTTTCGTTTTTTCGCAAAGAAATAGGATTTTAGGGTTTCTTGTTGATCACATAGGTTTTGGGGTTGAGGATCAATGTTGTTGCATTGCCGCTGGTGTGTTGCTTGTGGTTTTTTGCCGAAAATAAGGTAAGAGGCTCTTCCTATGATCTCAATTATCGTTTATAAGGTTTAGATCAAATCTAAGGTGCTTAGATGATAGAAAGATGTGTCTTTTTGTTGATCAAAGGATCATAGGTGATTTGGTATGTTTAGATATGTTTTCCTATGTTTTATTGTGTTATTTCCAATGCCAATTAGGTTAGAAACGAATGGGAATTCGTGTCTTGATGATTTTAGGGTTCTGGGCAAAACCCAGGCAGACGGGCGTCTGTATTAGGCAGACGGGCGTTTGCGATCGTTGCAGCTTAAACGGGCGTTTGGGTATTCTGGACGGGCGTTTGAGGTGTGACTTTTGATTCAGGATGTAGCCCCTTTTTGACGGACGGGCGTTTGAGGTTAGTGAACGGGCGTTCGGTTTCGGACGGGCGTCCATAGGGTTTTAAACGGGCGTTTGGGGTTAGACGGGCGTTTAGGCTTTTCAAACGGGCATTTGACATGTTTTATTTGTTTTCACAGTTTTCATCGTTTCAGCTTAGTTTCAGGTTTTATGCACATGTGTTTACTGTTTTAAACCCTTATTTATGATATGGTAACATGGTATAAATTAAACAAGCCTGAATTGAGCTTCTGATTCGTTCAGTTAAAACACCGAATGTACTCTTAAAGGGAGTTGAAGTTCGGATCCGTCGGAAGAGCATGATAGGCTTGTGCTTTGATGAATTAGTATTCATCAATGTCTCGTGTAATTGCTGAGCCTTGTCCATGTCTACAGTGGTCAGGAAAGAGTAGTACTTTGCGAGGAGATTAATTGAAAACACTTAGGTGGTTAGTTAAACATCTTAATAAACACGCATTTGACTAGTAAAAGATTAAACAACATGTCTCTGTTGGATAGGCACCGATCTACTATATCGCATGATGTGTGCTACCTCACGAAGGTGGAAGAACCCATAGGTCAAAAGAACCACAAGTTCGGGGACTCCGGTGAGGTGTGCGTACTATCGGAGCCTACCTATTCTAGCCTCCGTGGATATTGGTGTGATCCACTAATATGTTGCAATCGATATCTCTGGTGGATATACATCGGGCGTAGTGCCTTAGGAGCGGTTGTAACATAGATAAGTTAAGTAAACGTTTAGTCAATTCATGTTGATGGACATTAAATGAACCCTAAATTGAGTCGGTCACACAAAGATAACTAACTAAACGATTAAATATCTTTTCTTTATAAATCTTAATTGTTGTCTTAGCTTCTCACTTTTACTAAGTACTTTGTACTTACCTCCTTTGCATTTTCTTTTGTATGCAATGTGGGGTGAGAAGACGAACATGTTGATCAAGTGTAGACGACGGCTTTTGAAGACTTAAAGTCTTGACGAAGCTTCTAGATTATTTTCTTTGTAAATGTTGTATTAGACTGATTGTATTTCTTCTCTTAGATTTGTTGTACTTCTACTTTTAAGGCATCGTATTTTATAAGTCCTTGGGTTTTTAATCGTTGTAATCTTAACTATCCATCTTTAGCATGGTTAATTTCTATTCATAGTAGCTTTTATGTTTTACCCGAGTCTTTTTAGCTTCCGCTTGCTTTTATTTGATACGATTTACGTAGAGACTTATGTATAATATTAGATTTATTTAATGCTATAAGCGCTTAACGTTTCTCTTCCGGATAAGGGCTCGGTATCCGGAGCGCGGGCGTTCTGATTGGTATCGAGAGAGAAGCGTCTTTTTCTGTTTCTAGGCTTCTCTTCCTCTAAGATAAGAATCCTTTAGACCTCCTAGAACTTGAGCTTGGTGGTAATCCTCGTAAGACTAAGAATCCTTAAACCGTGGTTCAGTTATCAGGACCAAGTGAAGAGTCGCCTTAGGCGAATGTTAGTTGAGTTCTCGAGTTCACATCTTTCATGTGATCACCTCAGTTTGTTCCTTCTAGTATCCTTAGTAGAAACTCTTCCTTCTTTTGAAGTTCCAAACCGTAGCTTGTTGCATAGGGTTGTGAAACTCCTTTTAGTAAAGCTTTGGGATCGAGTCTTATGCCTACACCTTAAAGTCGAGGTCCTCTTGGTTGATTTCCTTAACTTCTCTATTGAAATCTCTTCACTTTCTCTACACATGAATATCTAAGTTTACTTTTATCTTGACCTAACTTTGTAGAGAAAGATATTTGATTCAACTCTACAAGTCCTCCACTTTCTCTTTTCACTATCACTTGGTTGAGTTCATCAACATTCTTTGACATTTGCTTTGCTTGGGATGGTTCTACACGAACTCCATGTGTAACTCTACTATTTCCAAGTACTCCTCAGTCGTTTCAACTCATAGTGTTAAAGGTCTCTTACTTTAGCAAATACTTTTCATTGTCCTCGTGTTTGGACTTATCCAACATGAGTGAATGCTTTTGTTTCCGTGTTTTCCCTTTAACATAAGACTGTCTCTCTATACTCCACAAAAAAAAAATCTGCAAATTTTCAGCAAAGTAGATTACTGTCTTATCTACAATTCCTCTTTTTACATCAACTCGATAATCATTATGGATTATTCAGAAAATTCATGTTTATACCGGATACTCTGTCCAGAAAATCTGCAGCAGCACCTTCACTTCTTTTCTGTTTTGAACAGGTTAAACATCTTCAAATGACCTAAATTTTTGATATGTTGGAGACAACAATGTTATCTACAGCTTTTATTTTGGAATTAAGTTCAGATTCTCTTTCGTTTGATCTCGATTTGCAATTCAACATAGTGTTTATTAATCTGGAAATTCTGGCAGCTTGTGCAATCGTCGTGAAATAACTGTTTTTGACCAACTTATCTTCATTCAAAAATTCTAATATTTTTTATCACCTGGAAAACTACAGTATCTAAATCTTTTCTCTTTGGATCGTGCTCAAATTCCTCTTCGTTTGTTCTGTAAAAATTGATAATGTCAGATCCGGAGTAAAAATCTTGCACAGCAACCTAAAAGGAATATTCACCTCCTTGACTTAGAGTTTGGGCTAAGAGGGTAGTAAGTTATGATTGTCATGTTTAGGAGTTCCCTGAAGTTTGATCTCTTCCTGAGTTAAACCTTTTAGTAGGATGCTTATAAAGCTAACGTTATAGTTTCTTTTGCGTTGTTAAACAAGAATTAAGATGCTATCCTCCAAAGATGCCATGTTTGATGTTCGACTTCCTTTTCGTGCCCTTTATAAATATACCTTTTCTCGTAAATTGTTTCTCATGTAATCCCTCACTTGAGATCTTTAAACGCAACAAATCCTCTCTCGCTTGTTATCATTAACCTATCTCCATAAGCCCTTCTTTTGAACAAATTCATTCTTTCTTACTTTTCAAATCAAGAAACAAATTCCTTCAAAGTCCTAAATTGTTGCACTCCCATCATTCATGCAAATTCAAAGTTTGCTGAACATTTTAATGTCAGAACATTCTTTTTACTTGTGTTTATTCTCAGCTCCCCTTCTAAGGGTAGTGTCGATATTGTAACTAATTCACCTAATCGCGCTTCCTTTTAAGGTATGCATATCTTCTTTGCTGGTCAAATTTTTAAGCCTATCATGACATTCCTCTTCAGTTACTTATCTTTAACCTTCTAGCAATTTATGCTAAACTAGTTTCAAGTAGAAGGCAGAATTTTTCAAGATGCCTTACGAACCCAACTAGCCAACCGACTTTTGAGTTCCTAAACTTTTGATCTCCATTTCAGGTTATTGCACCTTGTACCCTTCAGTTTTAAATCTCTTTCGGGCCATTTAGAGCCATGAACCGCCATATACATCATTTTGACTTTCCACTTTCTATTTTGGCGTTTCTACTACAATTTTGTTACACCGGTTGAAAGTCTGTTTCATTTTAACCGTTTCATTTCCACACGGGGAATAACCTCGAGCATTTATTCTTTGGCAGTGTACTATTCCTCTCGAGTAGTGCAACTTTGAAATCTTGAGTTGAATCGTCAATGATCGCTTAAACTTCCTTTGAAGGTTTGAATTAATTCGTTGAAATCAAACCTTATCGACAATTCTTATGTGTCTTTTCCTCTTAACTTAAAAGATCTCGCTTAACATGCTTACTTATCCAGACTTTTGATATTCCCTTACAATTCCTTGAGGGAAATTTCTATTTCTATTAAATCCTAAAATAACCTCTCTTTGACTTCTGCAAACTTGGACACTTCTTGACAAGTGTTTATTTTATTCTAAGACCTTTTGGTGTGCTCGTTTTCCCTTCATAGCTACTTCATGTTGAGATTCTTGTTCTCTTTTGATTTCTAAATTCTTTCTAGTCCTTCTGGTGCTCGACCTTGCACCTTTATTTTGATTTTCGGTTGTGTGATGTTCCCTCTACGGAACTCATGCAAACTGAATATTTTTCCTAGTTCGCCAACATCCATTTTTGTTAACCAAGTTTTTAACAATCAAGGTCATCTGCCTACTGTTCTCAAGTCTAGTATTCCCTTCCTTCATTGATTAATGTTTCCAAGTCCATCGGATGATGTTCCTTTAACGTCTCTCTCTTCTAAAGGTTTATATGAAAGCCTATTACCATTCTTCCAAGTTGCCTCTGAAGTCTTTGTAGACCACCGTATCTTGCGGAATTCCACTCTCTCAAAAGAATTTCACCTGCAAGGTGTTATTTTGTTTTCCTTCTGGTGACTATCTTTTGTATTATGATACAGTGCCTCATTCTTCATTATGGAACCAACTTTAAATTTTTCCTCAACACGGAATCATCTTGTTTTGCTTGTAACCCAAGCAACCTTCTTTATTTCAAGTGCATTGTACCCTTCCTTGGCTTACCTAGTTGACATACCACCCTGGTACTCAACTTGTCACTTTTCAACTTCTTTTATTTTCCAAGATACCCTAATTGGCACGAGGATTGGATCAGACCGTCAGAGAGAAAGGATGGCAGATGCATGTTCTCCCTTCCTAAGGAGTCTCAGAAGTCTTTCAGCCGGGATCCTTGTAGTTCTTCAGCAAGCTTGTGGTGCCATGATGGAAGTTGAGATCGAAAGAAGTCAAGTGTGCCAGGAAGTGCGATTTAATTTGGGAAGATTCGACTTTCGGGTATAGGTCGTCGAGGAGCAAGCAAAGAGTGTTGAACCGATGATTTCAAGATTAGAGGCAGTTGATGAGTTCGTAAAAGAAGCAAGACAAAGATCCAGTTGTTTCCGGTTACAAGTGAGTGGCTGGAGCCCAACCAGCCATTGGTCACGAGATAGATGAAGATAGCAACCGTTGGTAGCGGAATAAGCTTTGGAATTCCGATTGTGGAAGATTGGGAAGGACAGTGAAGAATGAAAATCTCGAGACGACAATTGCAGTTCCTCTCGGAGCGACCAAGAAGTACAAGAATTGGAACGAAGATGCTGGCGATTTATCATGAAGATAGAGATAGAAGAACACGAGTTTACGGGATGAAGTGAGGCGACAATGAATCTGAGACCGAGTTGATACATCAAGACAACAAAAGATTGAAGTAGATCATCGCCACCTCCGAGATAGCTCAAGGCAGGTGGAAAGAAGAAGAAACAGCATGCGAGTTAAGAGAAGAAACGCTTCGCAAGTCCATAGTTCAAGTACCTCTCGGTTACATTCGAGTTTCGAGGACGAAACTCCTCTTAGAGGAATGAATGTAACATCCCGACATTTTTCGTAAAAGGGTAAATTAGTAATTGGGCATATTTACTTTGACCTAATTATTATTTATCCTATTTATATAATTAAAAAGGATTTAATTAAAAGATTTAGTTATTTAATTAATGGGTTTAATTAAATGGCTATAAAAGAAATAGTCCCAATTATTTCTCATAACTTACACACATATTCTCAAGAAAAAAGAGAGATGAATGGCGGCATGAAGAAAAAACGCGAGTTGCTGAGGGAAAAAATAAACGTAAAGAACCGTGTGATCAATCCGTTCATCCCGATCAAGGTCTTCGCAGAGAGAAAAGTGATCGCGCGAGGAGACGCAACTTTGGAAAATAACATCTCTCGATTTCGTAAGTTTTCAGTTTAGCCCTAGTTTTCGGTATTCGTAGAATTCGATTCTTCAGAAATTCGTATCTTGTGATCCGTAGCTTTGTTTCGCAGCCAAGAGTAGTCGAAATGATCGTCTTGGAGCGTAGATTAATCTAAAAATAGTTTCACAGCAGAAACCCAGGTAATCTTCAGTTTATTGCACTTTTTCAGTTTCGTTTTTACGCAAAGAAATAAGATTTTAGGGTTTCTTGTTGATCACATAGGTTTTGGGGTTGAGGATCAGCAGTTGTTGCAATTTGCTTGGTGTGTTGCTTGTGGTTTCTTTGGAAAATAAGGTAAGAGGCTCTTCCTATGATCTCAATTATCGTTTATAAGGTTTAGATCAAGATTCTAAGGTGTTTAGATGATAGAAAGATGTGTCTTTTGTTGATCAAAGGATCATAGGTGATTTAGTATGTTTAGATATGTTTTTCCTATGTTTTATTGTGTTATTTCCAATGCCAATTAGGTTAGAAACGAATGGAAATCGAGTCTTGATGATTTTAGGGTTAGGCAAAACCCGAAGCGAGACGGGCGTCTGTATTAAGCAGACGGGCGTTTTGCGATCGTCGCATTCAAACGGGCGTTTGGGTATTCGACGGGCGGGCGTTTGAGGTGTGACTTTGATTCGAGATGTAGCTATTTTGACGGACGGCGTTTGAGGTTAGGAAAGCGGGCGTTCGGTTTGAGCGTCGATCCTGTGGTTTTAAACGGGCGTTCGGGGTTAGACAGGCGTTTAGGCTTTTCAAACGGGAATTTGACATGTTTTATTTGTTTTGTTTTTCGTTTGGCTTAGTTTCAGTTTTATACCATGTTTTCTTGTTTTAAACCCTTATTTATGATATAGTAACATGGTATAAATTAAACAAGCCTGAATTGAGCTTCGATTCGTTCGAGTTAAAACACCGAATGTACTCTTAAAGGGAGTTGAAGTTCGGATCCGTCGGAAGAAGAACATGATAGGCTTGTGCTTTGATGAATTAGTATTCATCAATGTCCGCGTGTAATTTGCTAGGCCTTGTCCGTGTACAGTGGTCAGGAAGAGAGTAGTACTTTGTGAGGAGATTAATTGAAAACACTTAGGTGGTTAGTTAAACATCTTAATAAACACGTACTTGACTAGTAAAAGATTAAACAACATGTCTCTCTTGGATAGGCACTAGTCTATATCGCGATGTGTGTGTGCTACTGAAGGTGGAAGAACCGTAGGAGTCAAAACCACAAGTTCGGAGGGACTCATTGAGGTGTGCGTGCTTATCGGAGCCTACCTATTCTAGCCTCCGTGGATATTGGTGTGATCCACTAATATGTTGCAATCGATATCTCTGGTGGATATACATCGGCGTAGTGCCTTGAGTGCGGTTGTAACATAGATAAGTTAAGTAGAAGCGTTTAGTCAATTCATGTTGATGGACATGAAATGAACCCTAAATTGAGTCGGTCACACAAAGATAACTAACTAAACAATTAAATATCTTTTCTTTATAAATCTTAATTGTTGTCGTAGCTTTCACTTTTACTAAGTACTTTGTACTTACCTCCTTTGCATTTTCTTTTGTATGCAATGTGGGGTGAGAAGACGAGCAGAGTTGATCAAGTGTGTAGACGGCTTTTGAAGACTTAAAGTCTTGCCGAAGCTTCTAGATTATTTTCTTTGTAAAGGTTGTATTAGACTGGTTGTATTTCTTCTCTTAGATTTGTTGTACTTCTACTTTTAAGGCATCGTATTTTATAAGTCCTTGGGTTTTTAATCGTTGTAATCTTAACTATCCATCTTTAGCATGGTTAATTTCTATTCATAGTAGCTTTTATGTTTTACCCGAGTCTTTTAGCTTCCGTTTGCTTTTATTTGATACTGACGGCGTAGAGACTTGCGTATAATATTAGATTTATTTAATGCTATACTCTGGCGAACGCGTTCTCTTCCGGATAAGGGCTCGGTATCCGGGAGCGCGGATTGCCTCCACTTTCTCTTTCACTATCACTTGGTTGAGTTCATCAACATTCTTTGACCTTTGATTTGCTTGAGATGGTTCTACGAACTTCATGTGTAACTCTATTATTTCCAAGTACTCCTCAGCCATTTCAACTCATAGTGTTAAAGGTCTCTTACTTTGGCACATACTTTTCTTTGTCCTCGTGTTTGGATTTACCCAACATGAGTGAATGCTTTGTTTCCGTGTTTTCCACTTTAACATAAGATTGTTTTCCTACTCCAAAAATTCTGCAAATTTTCAGCAAAGTAGATTACTTGTCTTATCTACAATTTTTCTCTTTTACATCAACTCGTCAATCATTATGGATTGTTCAGAAAATTCATGTTTATATTATGGATTGTTCGAAAATTCATGTTTATACCGGACACTCTGTCCAAGGAAAATCTGCAGCAAAGACCTTCACCTCTTCCTCTGTTTTGAACAGGTTAAACATCTTCAAATGACCTGAATTTTGATATGTTGCAGATAAAACTGTTATCTACAATTTTCCTTTTGGAGTTAAGTTCAGATTCTTTTTCGGTTGATCTCGATTTGTAATTCAACTCAGTGTTTATGAATCTGGAAATTACGACAACTTGTGCAATCGTCGAAATAATCGCATTTTTGACCAAGTAATTTCATCCAAAAATTCCAATATTTTTATATCACACTGGAAACTCTAGCCATTTGTGGCTTTAATCTTCGATCGGATGGTCCGCTTAGCTGCTGTGAGCTAGCTTATCTAAATCTTTTCTCTTTGGATCGTGCTCAAATTCTCTTCGTTTGTTCTCAAAAATTGATAATGTCGGATCCGGAGTAAAATCATACGACAACCTAAAAGGAATTTTCACCTCTTTGACTTAGGGTTTGGGCTAAGAGGTAGTAAGTTACATTTGTTATGTTTAGGAGTTCCACAAGTCCTGATCTCTTCACGAGTTAAATCTTTTAGTAGGATGCTTGTAAAGCTAACGTTATAGTTTCTTTTGCGGCTTGTAAGCGAGAACCAAGGTGCTATCCTCCAACATGCCATGTTTGATGTTCATCCCTTTCGTTCCCTCTTGTAATTATACCTTATCTCGATATTTTATTTCTCATATAATCCCTCATTTGAGATCTTTAAACGCATAACAAACTCTCGGCTTGGTGTCATGAATTATCTCGAACCATATCTCCATAGGCCTTTCTTTTGAACAAACTCATTCTTTCCTACTTTTCAAATCAAGAAACAAATTCTCTTCAAAGTTCTAAATTTTTGCACTCTCATCATTCATGCAAATTCAAAGTTTTTGAACCTTCTAATGTCAGAACATTCTTTTACTTGTGTTTATTCTCGGCTCCCCTCCTAAGGGTAGTGTCGATATTGTAACTATTTCACCTAATGCTGCCTGTTCCTTTAAGGTATGCATATCCTCTTTCTTTGGTCAAAATTTTAAGTCTATCATGGCATTCATCTTGATTACTTATCTTTAACCTTCTAGCAATTTATGCTAAACTTGTTTCATGGAAGGTAGACCTTTTCAAGATGCCTTCGAACTTATTTAGCCAACCGACGTTTGAGTTCTAAACTTTTGATCTCCATTTCAGGTTATTGCACCTTATGCGCTTGAGTTTAAATCTCTTTCGGGCCATTTAGAGCCATGAAGCGCCATATACATCATTTTGACTTCCCAACTTTCTGTTTGGCGTTTATTCCAATTTTGTTGCACCGGTTGAAAGTCTATTTTATTTTAACCTTGAGCATTTATTCCTTGGCGATGTACTATTCCTCTCGGCGATTGCAACATTGAATCTTTGTTTTGAATCATCAATAATCGTTTAAACTTCCTTTGAAACTTTGAATTAATTCTTTGAAATCAAACCTCATTCGACAATTTTTAAGTATCGTTTCCTCTTCATTCAAAATCTTGCTTGATGCTTATTTATTCAAACTTTTGATATTCCCTTACAATTTCTTGGGGAAAATTTCTATTTCTTTTAAATCTCGTAATAACCTCTCTTTGACTATTGCAAACTCGGACACTTCTTGACAAGTGTTTTAATTTCATTCGAGACCCTTTGATGTGCTCGTTTTCCCTCATAGCTACTTCATGATGAGATTCTTGCTCTCTTTTGATTTCTATCTTTTTAGTCTTTACGGTGCTCGACCTTGCACCTTTTACCTTGCTTTTACATTTGTGCGATGTTTCCACTTACGAAACTCATGTGAACTGAAGATTTTTTTTCTAGTTCGCCAACATCCATCTTTGTTAACCAAATGATTAACAATCAAGGTCACTTTCTTAATGTTCTCAAGCTCGGTGTTCTCTTTTCATACATTGAGAATATCTTCAAGTCCATCTGGTGATGTTCTAATGTCTCCACTTTCTAAATGCTTATATGAAAGCCTATCACCATTCTTTCAAGTTGCCTCTGAAATCCTTGTAGACCACCGTATCTTGCGGAATTCCACTCTCTCAAAAGAATTCCATCACGCAAGGTGTTCCTTTTGTTGTCATACTGGTGGCCATCTTTTGTATTATGATACAATGCCTCATTCTTCATCCTGGAACCAACTCCAACTTTCCTCGGCGGAATCATCTTGTTTTGCTTGTAACCCAAGCGACCTTCCTTATTTCAATTGCATCGTACCTTCCTTGGCGGCCTGGTTGACATACCACCCTGGTACTCAACTTATTACTTCTCAACTTCTTTTATCTTCCAAGCTAACCCTAATTGGCACGAGGATTGGATCATTGTCCGAGAGAAAGTATGGCAATGTATGTTCTCCACCCACGAGAGTCTCGAAGTCTTTCGGCCGGGATCTATGGTTCTTGACAAGCTTGTGGTGCCATGATGGAAGTTGGGATCGAAAGAAGTCAAGTGTGCGGAAGTGCGATTTGGGTGAGAAGATTCAACTTTCGGGTATAGGTCGGCATGAGCAATCAAAGAGCGGTAAACCGATGATTGCAAGATTCGAAGGCGATCGATGAGTTTGTAAAAAAGCAAGACAAAGATCCAGTTGTTTCGGTTACAAGTGAGTGTTGGAGCCCCACCGACCATTAGTCACGAGTTAGATGAAGATGGCAACGATTGGCGTTGGAATCGACTTTGGGTTACGAATGCGGAAGATCGGGAAGGACAATGAAGAATGACAACTTCGAGATGACAATTGCAGTTCCTCTCGGAGTGACCAAGAAGTACAAGAATCGAGCGATCTGCTGGCGATCTTTCGGGAAGATAGAAGTAGAAGAACACGAGTTTACGGGATGAAGTGGGGCGACAAGCGAGAATCTGAGACGAGTTGATCTGAAAGCCAACATAAAGATTGAAAGTAGATCATCGCCACCTCAAGATAGCTCAAGGCAGGTGGTAGGGTTGGAAGATGGAAGAAGAAGGAGGCTCATGCGAGTTAGGAGGCGAAACGCAGCCGCCAAAGTCCAGAGTTCAAGTACCTCTCGGTTACATTCGAGTTTCGAGGACGAAACTCCTCTTAAGGGGAAGGAATGTAACATCCCGACTTTTCGTAAAAGGGTAAAATAGTCATTGGGTTTATTTACTACGACCAAATTATTATTTGTTCCATTTATTTAAGTGAAAAGGAATTAATTAAAGGATTTAGTTATTTAATTAATGAATTTGAATAAATGGCTATAAAAGAAATAATCCCAATTATTTCCCCACAATTGACTACACGCATTTTTTGGAAAAAAAAGAAGAGGAACGGCAATCAAGAAGAAAAAAAGCGGAGAAGCGAAATAAAAGGAAGAACCGTGTGATCAATCCGTTAAATCTCGATCAAGAAGCCGCAGAGAGAGAAAAGTGATCAGCGTGAGGAGGCGCAACTTTGGAAAATAACATCTCGATTTCGTAAGTTTTCGGTTTAGCCCTAGTTTTCGGTATTCGTAGAGTTCGATTCTTGAAAAATTCGTATCTTGTGATCCGTAGCTCTGTTTTAGCAGCCATGAGTAGTCGAAACGATCGTCTTGAAGCGTAGATTAATCTAAAAATAGTTTCACAGCAGTAAACCCAGGTAATCTGCAGTTTATTGCACTTTTTCAGTTTCGTTTTTCTACACAGAAATAGGATTTTAGGGTTTCTTGTTGATCACATAGGTTTTGGGGTTGAGGATCAGCTTGGTTGTTGCAATTCTTTGGTGTGTTGCTTGTGGTTTTGCTGGCAATTAAGGTAAGAGGCTCTTCCTATGATTTCAATTATCGTTTATAAGGTTTAGATTAAGATTTAAGATGTTTAGATGCAAGAAAGATGTGTCTTTTTGTTGATCAATGATCATAGATGCTATAGTATGATTAGATAAGTTTTCTGTGGTATTTATGTGTTAAATTTGATGTTATTTAGGTTAGAACGGATTAGAAATCGAGTTTGAAGAGTTTAGGGTTCTGGGTAAAAACCCAGGTCGGACGGGCGTCTAGGCTTCTCTGGACGGGCGTCTGCCTTGGTCGCATTTCGGACGGGCGTCTGGTTCCTCTGGGCGGGCGCCGAGGTGTTATTTTACATTCAGGTTGTAACTATTTTAGGTGGACGGCGTGCAGGAAAGATGGGACGGGCGCCCGGTCTTGGACGGGCGTTGATCAAGAAGTTCCATACGGGCGTCCATGTCTTTAAACGGGCGTTTGGTTGTTGTTGACCTTATAAGTACGCTTTACCATTTCTAAACCTTTAAGCGTGATATGTTAACATTGTACAAACTTGAACAAGCCTGAATTGAGCTTCACGATTCGTTCGCTTAAAACACCGAATGTACTCTTAAAGGAGTTGAAGTTCGGATCCGTCGGAAGAGCATGATAGGCTTGTGCTTTGATGAATTAGTATTCATCAATGTGCGTATAATTGCTAGGCCTTGTCCGTGTCTAGTGGTCTAGGAAGAGAGTAGTAAATGTGAGGAGATTAATTGAAAACACTTAGGTGGTTAGTTAATCATTTTAATAAAATACGACTTGGTTAGTAAAAGATTAAACAACATGTCTCTCTTGGATAGGCACCGATCTATATCGCGATGTGTGTGCTACCTCACGAAGGTGGAAGAACTCCGTGAGGTCAACAAAACCCTAAGCACGGAGGGACTCCATTTGAGGTGTGCGTACTATCGGAGCCTACCTAGTCTAGCCTCCGTGGATATTGGTGTGATCCACTAATATGTTGCAATCGATATCTCTGGTGGATATACATCAGCGTAGTGCCACTTGAGTGCGGTTGTAACATAGATAAGTTAAGTAGAAACGTTTAGTCAATTCATTTTGATGGACATGGAGTGAACCCCATATTGAGTCGGTCACACATAAATAACTAAGCGATTAAATATCTTTTCTTTATAAATTATAATTGTTGTCATAGCTTCTCACTTTTACTAAGTACTTTGTACTTACCTCCTTTGCATTTTCTTTTGTATGCATTGTGGGGTGAGAAGGCGAACAGAGTTGACCAAGTGTAGGCGGCGGCTTTTGAAGACTTAAAGTCTTGTGAAACTTCTAGATTATTTTCTTTGTAAAGGTTGTATTAGATGGTTGTATTTCTTCTCTTAGATTTGTTGTACTTCTACTTTTAAGGCATCTTATTGTATAAGTCTTTGGGGTTTTAATCGTTGTAATCTTAACTATCCATCTTTAGCATGGTTAATTTCTATTCATAGTAGCTTTTATGTTTTTACCCGAGTCTTTTTAGCTTCCGTTTGCTTTTATTTGATCTGACGACGTAGAGGCTTGCGTATAATATTAGATTTATTTAATGCTATACGGCATGAACGTTCTCTTCCGGATAAGGGCTCGGTATCCGGGAGCGGGCGTCTGGTTGGTATCGAGAGAAGCGTCTTTCTATTCTAGGCATCTCTTCCTTTAAGATAAGAATCCTTTAGACCTTTTAGAACTTAAGCTTGGTGGTAATCCTCGTAAGACTAAGAACCCTTAAACCGTGGTTAGGTTGTATCGAGGACCAAGTGAAGAGTCGTCTTAGGCGGAGGTTAAGTTGAGTTCTCTGTTCACATATTTTATGTGATCACATCAGTTTTGTTTCTCCTAGTATCCTTAGTAGAAACTCTTCCTTCTTTTGAAGTTCCAAACCGTAGCTTGTTGCATAGGGTTGTGAAAATCCTTTAAGTAAAGCTTTGGGATCGGAGTCTTATGCCTACACTTAAAAGTCGAGGTCCTCTTGGTTGATTTCCTTTTCCTTACTTTCCCTATTGAAATCTCTTCACCTTCTCTACACATGAATATCTAAGTTTACTTTTATCTTGGCCTAACTTTGTAGAGAATGATATTTGATTCAGCTCTACAAGTCCTCCACTTTCTCTTTTCACTATCACTTGGTTGAGTTCATCAACATTCTTTGACCTTTGATTTGCTTGAGATGGTTCTACACGAACTCCATGTGTAACTCTATTATTTCCAAGTACTCCTCAGCCATTTCAACTCATAGTGTTAAAGGTCTCTTACTTTGGCACATACTTTTCTTTGTCCTCGTGTTTGGATTTACCCAACATGAGTGAATGCTTTTGTTTCCGTGTTTTCCCTTTAACATAAGATTTTTTCCCTACTCCAAAAATTCTGCAAATTTTCAAGGTAAAGTAGATTACCGTCTTATCTACAATTTCTCTTTTTACATCAACACGTCAATCATTATGGATTGTTCAGAAAATTCATGTTTATATTATGGATTGTTCGAGAAAATTCATGTTTATACGGACACTCTGTCCAGAAAATCTGCTGTGACACCTTCACCTCTTCCTCTGTTTTGAACAGGTTAAACATCTTCAAATGACCTGAATTTTTGATATGTTGCAGACAAAACTGTTATCTACAATTTTACTTTTGGAGTTAAGTTCAGATTCTTTTCGGTTGATCTCGATTTGTAATTCAACTCAGTGTTTATGAATCTGGAAATTCGACAACTTGTGCAATCGTCAGAAATAACTGTTTTTGACCAAGTAATTTTCATCCAAAAATTCCAATATTTTTATATCACCTGGGAAACTCTATTATCTAAATCTTTTCTCTTTGGATCGTGCTCAAATTCCTCTTCGTTTGTTCTGTAAAATTGATAATGTCAGATCGGAGTAAAAAATCATACACAACAACCTAAAAAGGAATTTTCACCTCTTTGACTTAGGGTTTGGGCTAAGAGGGTAGTAAGTTACGATTGTTATGTTTAGGACTTCCCTCAAGTCTGATCTCTTCTGAGTTAAATCTTTTAGTAGGATGCTTGTAAAGCTAACATTATAGTTTCTTTGTAGTTGTATGCGAGAACCAAGGTGCTATCCTCCAACATGCCATGTTTGATGGTCATCCTTTTCGTTCCCTCTTGTAATTATACCTTATCTAGTATTTTATTTCTCATATAATCCCTCATTTGAGATCTTTAAACATAACAAACTCTCTCGGCTTGGTGTCATGAATTATCTCGAACCATATCTCCATAGCCTTTCTTTTGAACAAACTCATTCTTTCTTACTTTTCAAATCAAGAAATAAATTCTATTCAAAGTTCTAAATTTTGCACTCTCATCATTCATGCAAATTCAAAGTTTCTTTGAACCTTCTAATGTCAGAACATTCTTTTTACTTGTGTTTATTCTCGGCTCCCTCTAAGGGTAGTGTCGATATTGTAACTATTTCTCCTAATCTTTTGCTGTTCCTTTAAGGTATGCATATCCTCTTTTCTTTGGTCAAAATTTTAAGCCTATCATGGCATTCATCTTGATTACTTATCTTTAACCTTCAGCAATTTATGCTAAACTTGTTTCAAGCGAAGGTAGACCATTTCAAGATGCCTTCGAACTTATTTAGCCAACCGGCGTTTGAGTTCTAAACTTTTGATCTCAATTTGAGTTATTGCACCTTATGCGCTTGAGTTTTAAATCTCTTTCGGGCCATTTAGAGCCATGAGCGCCATATACATCATTTTGACTTCCCACTTTCGATTGGCGTTTCTATTCCAATTTTGTTGCACCGGTTGAAAGTCTATTTTATTTTAACCTTGAGCATTTATTCCTTGGCCGTGTACTATTCCTCTCGAGCAGTGCAACCTTGAATCTTTGTTTTGAATCATCAATAATCGTTTAAACTTCCTTTGAAACTTCGAATTAATTCTTTGAAATCAAACCTCATTCGACAATTTTTAAGTATCGTTTCCTCTTCATTCAAAATCTTGCTTGATGCTTATTTATTCAAACTTTTGATATTCCCTTACAATTTCTTGGGGAAAATTTCTATTTCTTTTAAATCTCGTAATAACCTCTCTTTGACTATTGCAAACTCGGACACTTCTTGACAAGTGTTTTAATTTCATTCTGAGACCCTTTGATGTGCTCGTTTTCCCTCCATAGCTACTTCATGATGAGATTCTTGCTCTCTTTTGATTTCTATCTTTCTAGTCCTTCTGGTGCTCGACCTTGCACCTTTACCTTGCTTTTCTGTTGTGCGATGTTTCCCTTACGAAACTCATGTGAACTGAAGATTTTTTTTCTAGTTCGCCAACATCCATCTTTGTTAACCAAATGATTAACAATCAAGGTCACTTTCTTAATGTTCTCAAGCTCGGTGTTCTCTTTTCATACATTGAGAATATCTTCAAGTCCATCTGGTGATGTTCTAACGTCTCCACTTTCTAAATGCTTATATGAAAGCCTATCACCATTCTTTCAAGTTGCCTCTGAAATCCTTGTAGACCACCGTATCTTGCGGAATTCCACTCTCTCAAAAGAATTCCATCTGCAAGGTGTTCCTTTGTTGTCCTTCTGGTGGCCATCTTTTGTATTATGATACAATGCCTCATTCTTCATCCTGGAACCAACTCCAACTTTCCTTGACGCGGAATCATCTTGTTTTGCTTGTAACCCAAGAGACCTTCCTTATTTCAATTGCATCGTACCCTTCCTTGGCTTACCTAGTTGACATACCACCCTGGTACTCAACTTATTACTTCTCAACTTCTTTTATCTTCCATGCTAACCCTAATTGGCACGAGGATTGGATCTGACTGTCAGAGAGAAAGTATGGCAATGTATGTTCTCCACCCACAGGGAGTCTCAGAAGTCTTTCAGCCGGGATCCTTACAGTTCTTCAGCAAGCTTGTGGTGCCATGATGGAAGTTGGGATCGAAAGAAGTCAAGTGTGCGAAGTGCGATTTGGTGAGAAGATTCGACTTTTCGGGTATAGGTCGTGAGGAGCAATCAAGAAGCGGTAAACCGATGATTGCAAGATTCGAGGCGATCGATGAGTTTGTAAAAGAAGCAAGACAAAGATCCGATTGTTTCGGTTACAAGTGAGTGGTTTGGAGCCCAACCGACCATTGGTCATGAGTTAGATGAAGATGGCAACGGTTGGCGTTGGAATCGGCTTTGGGTTACGAATGCGGAAGATCGGGAAGGACAATGAAGAATGACAACGAGATGACAATTGCGGTTCCTCTCGGGCGACCAAGAAGTACAAGAATCGAACAAGATCTGCTGGCGATCTTTCCGGAAGATAGAGGTAGAAGAACACACGAGTTTACGGGATGAAGTGGGGCGACAACGAATCACGAGACCGAGTTGATACTGACAAGCAAGCAGAAGATTGAAGTAGATCGTCGCCACCTCGAGATAGCTCAAGGCAGGTGGAAGGGTTGGAAGATGGAAGAAGAAGGAGAGCATGCGAGTTAGGAGGCGAAGCGGCCGCCAAAGTCCAGAGTTCAAGTACCTCTCGGTTACATTCGAGTTTCGAGGACGAAACTCCTCTTAAGGGAAGGAATGTAACATCCCGACTTTTCGTAAAAGGGTAAAATAGTCATTGGGTTTATTTACTACGACTAATTATTATTTGTTCCATTTATTTAAGTGAAAAGGAATTAATTAAAGGATTTAGTTATTTAATTAATGAATTTGATTAAATGGCTATAAAAGAAATAATCCCAATTATTTCCCACAATTGACACATGCATATTTACGGAAAAAAAAAAAAGAAGGAACGGCAATCACGAAGAAGAAAAAGCGGAGAAGAAAGCGAAATAAAAGGAAGAACCGTGTGATCAATCCGTTCGTGCGATCAAGAAGCCGAGGAGAGAAAAGTGATCAACGCGAGGAGGCGCAACTTTGGAAAATAACATCTCTCGATTTCGTAAGTTTTGAGTTTAGCCCTAGTTTTCGGTATTCGTAGAGTTCGATTCTTGAAAAAATCGTATCTTGTGATCCGTAGCTGTTTTCGCAGCCATGAGTAGTCGAAGCGATCGTCTTGAAGCGTAGATTAATCTAAAAATAGTTTCACAGCAGTAAACCCAGGTAATCTGCAGTTTATTGCACTTTTTCAGTTTCGTTTTTACGCAAAGAAATAGGATTTTAGGGTTTCTTGTTGATCACATAGGTTTTGGGGTTGAGGATCAGCTTGTTGTTGCATTTGCTTGGTGTGTTGCTTGTGGTTTTTCGGCAATTAAGGTAAGAGGCTCTTCCTATAATTTAAATTATCGTTTATAAGGTTTAGATTAAGATTTAAGATGTTTAGATGCAAGAAAGATGTGTCTTTTCGTTGATCAATGATCATAGATGCTATAGTATGATTAGATAAGTTTTTTGTGGTCTTTATGTGTTAAATTTGCTGTTATTTAGGTTAGAACGGATTAGAAATCGAGTTTGAAGAGTTTAGGGTTCTGGGCAAAAACCCAGGTCGGACGGGCGTCTGAGGCTTCTCCGGGACGGGCGTCTGCGCTTTGGTCGCATTCGGACGGCGTCTGGTTTCCTGCGGGCGGGCGTGCGAGGTGTTATTTTACATTCGAGTTGTAACTATTTTAGGTGGACGGCGTCTGGGAAAGATGGACGGGCGCCCGGTCTTGGACGGGCGTTTAGTAAGTTTCAGGCGGGCGTCCATGTCTTTAAGCGGGCGTTTGGTTGTTGTTCACGACCTTATAAGTGCGCTTTACCATTTCTAAACCTTTAAGCGTGATATGTTAACCTTTGTACAAACTTGAACAAGCCTGAATTGAGCTTCTGATTTGTTCAGTTAAAACACCGAATGTACTCTTAAAGGGAGTTGAAGTTCGGATCCGTCGGAAGAGCATGATAGGCTTGTGCTTTGATGAATTAGTATTCATCAATGTCCGTGTAATGCTAGGCCTTGTCCGTGTCTAGTGGTCTAGGAAGAGAGTAGTAAATGTGAGGGAGATTAATTGAAAACACTTAGGTGGTTAGTTAATCATTTTAATAAAATACGTACTTGGTTAGTAAAAGATTAAACAACATGTCTCTCTTGGATAGGCACCAGTCTATATCGCGATGTGTGTGCTACCTCTGAAGGTGGAAGAACTCCGTAGGTCAACAAAACCCTAAGTAGAAGAACACGAGTTTCTGGGATGAAGTGGAGGCGACAACGAGAATCTGAGACCCGAGTTGATCTGACAAGCCAACGAGAAAGATTGAAGTAGATCGTCGCCACCTCGAGATAGCTCAAGACAGGTGGAAGGGTTGGAAGATGGAAGAAGAAGGAGACTGTACGAGTTAGGAGACGAAATGCTTCGCAAAGTCCAGAGTTCAAGTACCTCTCGGTTACATTCGAGTTTCGAGGACGAAACTCCTCTTAAGGGGGAAGGAATGTAACATCCCGACTTTTCGTAAAAGGGTAAAATAGTCATTGGGTGTATTTACTACGACCTAATTATTATTTGTTCCATTTATTTAAGTGAAAAGGAATTAATTAAAGGATTTAGTTATTTAATTAATGAATTTGATTAAATGGCTATAAAAAAAGAAATAATCCCAATTATTTCCCCACAATAGACACATGCATATTTACGGAAAAAAAGAAGAGGAACGGCAATCGAAGAAGAAAAAGCGTGGAGAAGAAAGCGAAATAAAAGGAAGAACCGTGTGATCAATCCGTTAAATCGATCAAGAAGCGCGAGGAGAGAAAAGTGATCAGCATGCGAGGAGGCGCAACTTTGGAAAATAACATCTCTCGATTTCGTAAGTTTTCAGTTTAGCCCTAGTTTTGGTATTCGTAGAGTTCGATTCTTGAAAAATTCAGTATCTTGTGATCCGTAGCTCTGTTTCGCAGCCATGAGTAGTCGAAACGATCGTCTTGAAGCGTAGATTAATCTAAAAATAGTTTCACAGCAGTAAACCCAGGTAATCTGCAGTTTATTGCACTTTTTCAGTTTCGTTTTTCTGTAAAGAAATAGGATTTTAGGGTTTCTTGTTGATCACATAGGTTTTGGGGTTGAGGATCAACAGTTGTTGCAGCTGCTTGGTGTGTTGCTTGTGGTTTTGCTGGCAATTAAGGTAAGAGGCTCTTCCTATGATTTCAATTATCGTTTATAAGGTTTAGATTAAGATTTAAGATGTTTAGATGCAAGAAAGATGTGTCTTTTCGTTGATCAATGATCATAGATGCTATAGTATGATTAGATAAGTTTTCTGTGGTCTTTATGTGTTAAATTTGCTGTTATTTAGGTTAGAACAGATTAGAAATCGAGTTTGAAGAGTTTAGGGTTCTGGGCAAAAACCCTGGTCGGACGGGCGTCTAGGCTTCTCTGGACGGGCGTCTGCCTTGGTCGCATTTCGGACGGGCGTCTGGTTCCTCTGGACGGGCGTCTGAGGTGTTATTTTACATTCAGGTTGTAACTATTTTAGGTGGACGAGCGTCTGGGAAAGATGGACGGGCGTCCAGTCTTGGACGGGCGTTCAGTAAGTTCCAAAAGGGCGTCCATGTCTTTAGACGGGCGTTTGGTTGTTGTTCAGCCTTATAAGTACGCTTTACCATTTCTAAACCTTTAAACGTGATATGTTAACACTGTACAAACTTGAACAAGCCTGAATTGAGCTTCGATTCGTTCGATTTAAAACACCGAATGTACTCTTAAAGGGAGTTGAAGTTCGGATCCGTCGGAAGAGCATGATAGGCTTGTGCTTTGATGAATTAGTATTCATCAATGTCTGTGTAATTGCTAGGCCTTGTCCGTGTCTAGTGGTCTAGGAAGAGAGTAGTAAATGTGAAGGAGATTAATTGAAAACACTTAGGTGGTTAGTTAATCATTTTAATAAAATACGTACTTGGTTAGTAAAAGATTAAACAACATGTCTCTCTTGGATAGGCACCAGTCTATATCGCGATGTGTGTGCTACCTCTGAAGGTGGAAGAACTCCGTAGGTCAACAAAACCCTAAGTACGGAGGGACTCCGCTGAGGTGTGCGTACTATCGGAGCCTACCTAGTCTAGCCTCCGTGGATATTGGTGTGATCCACTAATATGTTGCAATCGATATCTCCTGGTGGATATACATCAGGCGTAGTGCCCTTGAGTGCGGTTGTAACATAGATAAGTTAAGTAGAAACGTTTAGTCAATTCATGTTGATGGACATGTAGTGAACCCCATATTGAGTCGGTCACACATAAATAACTAAACGATTAAATATCTTTTCTTTATAAATTATAATTGTTGTCATAGCTTCTCACTTTTACTAAGTACTTTGTACTTACCTCCTTTGCATTTTCTTTTGTATGCATTGTGGGGTGAGAAGGACGAACAGTTGACCAAGTGTAGACGACGGCTTTTGAAGACTTAAAGTCTTGTGAAGCTTCTAGATTATTTTCTTTGTAAATGTTGTATTAGACTGGTTGTATTTCTTCTCTTAGATTTGTTGTACTTCTACTTTTAAGGCATCGTATTGTATAAGTCTTTGGGGTTTTAATCGTTGTAATCTTAACTATCCATCTTTAGCATGGTTAATTTCTATTCATAGTAGCTTTTATGTTTTTACCCGAGTCTTTTTAGCTTCCGTTTGCTTTTATTTGATACGACGACGTAGAGGCTTGCGTATAATATTAGATTTATTTAATGCTATACGCGCCGAACGTTTCTCTTCCGGATAAGGGCTCGGTATCCGGGAGCGGGACGTTACATCTACCATTTGTTACATATGTATAACAAATGGTGCAAATATGTTTCAAATCAATCTTCTAATATCCTAGGCATCTTAATTGAATTTTCTTTGACCATGTGCAAACCTTAGCCTGCATAAACATCATGATGATTTCATTCATTCTAGTGTTATCTTCACAACAACTGTGGCACAAAAATTGACACAACTCATTTTTAAATTATTGATTATGGTAAAAATCGTCAATCAATCATGATCAATTATGTAAAAAACGTATTTGTGTCAATTTTGTGATCATAGCATTTTCCTTTCATCACGAGGCAAGCTCCTTTTTATGCTCGACATTATACTAAGCTTTTTTTTTCCGATAAGGAACAGTTGCAGTTACAGTCCTATGTCTTGGATCTGTAAGAACAGTCTGAACATTGATAAAGCTCGTTTCTGCCATTACCCTTTCAATGTGTCAGATAATACTCATCCAAGAAAGGCTTTGTGCTTTTCATCAATGTAAACAACACTGGTGATAATTCCTGCATTGCATTCAATAGAATACACATGACCATATATACTTCAAATAACATGGGAGAATTATATTTGGATTAACACTATGATGTCCACCATCTTCAAAGACGGATAAAAAGGGTAGAGAACTAGAAATAGATACGAGTAAATTGATGAAACTTGCTTGAAGAATCTGTGCTTTTGGCTGTAAAAAAAACAACAGATTTGAATCTGAAGTAAAACATCCAAGTTTCAAAATCTTGAACTACCACATAAGAAGGCCGGCATTTACCGAATTATCTGTCAAGAAAAAGTTCCTCAGGGCGTAACAATCGAAAGGCTTCCTTCACAATATTTCTTATGGCCGGGCGGACGCAGGATCTCGAGTAAGGGGGGGCAATAAAAATTTTAAAGGCAAATAAAAAATTTAAGGGGGGGCAAACTATATGTAGTGTACAAATTTTAGTGTATTTTTTTTGGATTAAGGGGACAATTGCCCTTCTTGGTATCGTATATGGAGTCCGCTAATGCTTATGGCTCTTTCAGGGCATTCGTGAAACTGCACAAGTATCATGCTTAAGAGTTGCAAGAGTTTTTTTCTTTGCCAAGAAGTCAGCAAAAAGCACGGATTAAGATGCTACTAAGGACACTACTATTTCATCAAGTAATGTGAATTCTATGCAGCAAACTAAGTATCAAATGGACATGCCACTAGTGTTAATTACTTACCTGGCCATGTAACAGAACCAAAGGCTTGTCACTATTTAATCACATATGACTTAATTTCTAAAAGGACATTGCTTCAAATACTTGATAATGGTGGCATACCACATAGGCAACATAAACAATATCAAAGGATTTCGAAAGCAAGCCGGTGCTTTCACCGTTAGCATGGATCCAACTTATGGGATTTCTCTTCAAGTTCATTTTCTTCTCTTTGAACAGAGCCACCGCAAGAAAGTAATGTTAGGAAATCTACGCGGGAACGCAGCGGAATTCAAAAATGTATTTCCTTTTAACCAGGATCGACTTCGTTTAAGCAACAAGCATAAAAGAAGTAGACAAGAGAATACCTTGGTTGATCCAATTGGATCGACGCTTTGTCTACGGTTGTAGTTTCTGCACGAAGCCGCCCAAATGTTCGGCCTCTACCGGTGATCCACACGAACAGCCCGCCGGAATCTCACCATGGATTGCTACCAGAAAAACTCGGTTGCTAGACCGGCCTTTTCTCTCTCTCAAAACTCTCTCTAGGAAGCTCTCATATTTTCTAGTAAATTAGAACTCTTCTAATTGTGATTATCCAAAAGAGCTTGACACCCACTACATATTTTTCTTATTTTACTAGTAAATGTTTTCTTTCTCCCCAATCTACTAGGAAACTTCTCCCAATATTCAATATCTTATATTAAATATTTCCAAGATGTATATTGCCAATATCTTATATTGAATATATCTTTATTATATTACCATATATCAATTTTACACACACACACACACACACACATATATATATATATATATATATATATATATATATATATATATATATATATATATATATATATATTACACATGTAAATCTATATATATTAATATCCAAATATTAAAAGATAATATTATGATCAACTAATTGGTAATACTCACGTGTGTCATACACACACAAATTTAAACCACATATATATAATATATATATTTAATTAATCAATACAATTAATATTTTGTATTTATATTTATTCATAATAAATAAATACCACCATATTATCACTATAACACTTTATAGTCGTGATGCAACTTTCCTTATTTGGTTATCACTATATGCTGCATTTTAATCCAAATTTAGATGTTCTTATGTGTGTGACCCGATATGCTTCCGAATATGTTGGCCGTAGCCAATCACATCTCTTTGTGACTCTTGGTGGTTGACTAGTCAACTCTTTGACACTACACATCTCTATGTGGTAGTCAACCTCTTGCTTCTAGAATAAAGTGGTCCTGACGAGGGTCAATCACCGCAATATTCTAGTCAAGTCATAACTCAATATTCGCGAGATCTCATACGATCATATTTTAATAATAACAATATACCCAAGGTAGGTCAACTCCCGATGAGGGCCGATCAGTTGGATCCGAACAATGGCTCATCACCATCATTATAATATTGGGAGACAAAATTCCAACTTAATTTTTTTGTTTTGGGAGTAATTTTAAATTAATTCACTTAATTAATTTCAATTAATTATGGTCTCATCAAAAACATCTATCTTTATAGACATACATCTTACACATTCATCTAAATCGTGCCTAGTCATGCGTCTATCGTATCATATAAAATAAATACAAGCACAAAATAAATAAATGCGTAAAGTAACCGGTATGATCATGGACTTTTCCTAAGTGTTGTTTCGAATACAAACCGTGAAACCATGGTCACAATCTAAGGAGTATTGCATCCGCCAATAGGATCTTAATTTCTTCTTTCTTTGGCTTCCATCTTCTCCTTCATTCTTGTTACATAATTTTATCTAATAAAAATAAATAAACCCGCCGCTTTGCAGGGAGCTAACGGAATTGGATAAATACAAAAATAAACTATGTCACGTTCTTTATAACGACCTAGAACAATTTTTAAACCAACGAAAAATAAATCACACACATCTATCATATTGGTCGAGTCCATGATCAATCAGGATTCATATAATCATATTATATCTAACACATCTAATCCATACAATAAAATCTTATGAAAAGATAAAATCTAAAATTATCAATTTTGCGTTTTTCATCCAATTATTTTAATCTAAGGAAATCATATCTCCTCTAAATAATCAACTCTTTTGATTGTTTTTCATTTACTAAAATTACGAAACTATTTTAGAAAAATTAATATATATGTAGTCGCAACTATTGCCCGAAAAATTCTTAATTCGAAAAATATTCAATCTCTAAATCATCACGTTCTTAACGGACCTTTAACAATTAATATTTCAGATTTGCTAATATTTAATACTACTATAAATTGCTTTTGAACCCTTGACGAAATATTTCCTTTTAATTTTAAACAACAGTTTTGTCTATCTTATATCTATAAAGTGCTAATGAGGTTGTTCCACAATTGGTCATGTGGCAACCTCCTGAGCTAACACGTGGCATATATATATATATTTTTAAAATTTTTTTTTAACAATGATTTATTTTTCCTTCAATAAAAACCGGAATTTTACATTAGCATTATATACAAACCGAATTTTTGTTCGATTTTCCGTTACATAAACCGAACCAAAGTGTATATTTCAATACGGTTCATTTTATTACCTCCAATGACGATGCAGATTTAGATTTTAAGTTTCAATCAACCAAACATTTTCGATTCAATTTCGGTACAACAACTTAATAAAACCGTGTACTTTTTTTAATCAAGCGTAATGCGGTTAGTAGTTTGTCTTTGAAAAAAAAGAAAGACCGACAGATTTGAAGTTATAATGTGTAGTGTACGATGGAAGATTAGTCAAGTTTAGCTATAAAATACAAAAAAAAAAATTTAAAAAAAAAGGGCAAACAAATATCCGCGCCAAGAAGGTGTGCCCACATGTGACTACGTAGACACCACATTAAATGTTTTTTTAACAACATAACGCGTCGGTGGAACCGATAAACCGCTTATCTTGATCTGACGTCACTAAAATTGACGTTGGAATACCAAATCACTTTTTATATCCTTCAGATGTATAGAAATTGAGTGAAACACATTTTAAAGCATCTTAATGATCTGGAAGCTAAGCGTCCCGGAAGATTTGACCGTGTAGTTATGGTCCGATTATCGTTTTCTATAATGTTTCATTACGTAAAGTCGAAGCCAAAGGAATCGACTTTATGACATTATTCTCCGATACATCATATTGTGGTTTATTTTGTAGGTGAAAACTCCACGATAGAAATTTGGAAGAAGTGATTCACAATATTCACGTCTTAAGAAAGAGCTAACTCTTGCAGAGAATGTGATATGTTTTTGTTGCTCTCTTTGTCTTGTGCCTTGAATTTGTTACGGTTTACGCTTATGCGGTTTATTTCACGTTGGGATCTATTCTTTGATATTATCATTGATAACGATTTATGTTGGACCCGTCATGCCTTGCACGGCTCACGTTCACTATGTGGCAACCTCCTGAGCTGACACGTGACATTTTTTTTGCAGCAGATTTTTTTTCTTCCTTCGGTAAAAACCGGAATTCCGGTTAGCGTAATATAGGAACCGAAATTTTTTGTTCGATTCATCATTACATAAACCGAACCAAAGTGTATATTTCGATCGTTTCATTTTATTACCTCCAACATGATGATGCGGTTTGACTTTAAGTGTCAATCAACCGAATTTTTGATTCGATTTCGCACAACAATTGAATAAAACACGTATTTTTTTTTTATCAAGCGTATACCGTTAGTAGTTTGTTCGAGGAAAAGTGAAAAGAAAAGAAAAGTTCTACTCTGTAGTGTATGATGGAAGATTAGTCAAGTTTAGCTATAAAATACAACAACAAAAAATAAGGCAAACAAATATCCGTGTCAAGAAGGTGTGCCCACATGTGACCACGTAGACACCACATTAAATATTTTATTATTTTGAAAAACATAACGTCGGTGGAACCGATGAACGTTTGTAGTACCCACGTCACTAAAATTGACGTTGGAATACCAAATCACTTTTTATATTTTTCAGATCGTATAGAAAATGAGTAAAACACATTTTAAAGCATATTAATGATCTGGAAGCATAGGCGTCCCGGGAGTTTTGACTGTGTAGTTATTGTCCGCTTATTGTTTTCATTACGTAAAGTCGAAGTTAAAGAGATCGACTTTATGACATTGTTCTCCGATACATCATATTGTGGTTTATTTTGTAGGTGGAAACTCCTGATAGGGCTGGAAGAGAAGTGATTCACAATCTTCACGTCTCTAAGAAAGAGTTAACTCTTGCAGAGAATGTGATATATTTCTGCTGCTCTCTTTATCTTGTGTCTTGAATTTTTTACGGTTTAAAATTACGCGATTTATTTCAAGTTGGGATCTATTCTTTGATATTATCGTTGGTAACGATTTATGTTGATGCCGTGTGTCTTGCACGATTCACGTTCAATAGTTAAATTAAACAAAGGTCCAACCTTTACTTTCCATCCGTCCATGGCCACACATATCCATTGACAACACATATCCATTGACATGTTGGTGGGACCCAAACCTTTTGGAAACCTTTTCTTAATGAATATCATGCCTCAACTTTTGGGCATTCACGTGAAGCCCATATATTTATCAAACTAGCGTGAGCAGTGCAAGGTACGGCGGACCCAATATAAATCGTTATCAATGATAATGTAATGTCTCACATAAGAAAAATAGTAGAATGATCACCTCCATATAAGTGTGAGACATAAAGGTCTTGTCAACTCGGGTTAGCCCTTTTAGACCAAGCGAGGGCGGCGGTCCAAGCGATTGACCGGACAATTTATGGCTCATGTAAGCGTTACAGCGCCCGAGTGCAGGCGTTACGAATGGTATTGAGCCGACTATCGAGCGGAACTATCACATTGACCGCACAAGAAAGACGGTGTAAGGATGACCTCTAGTTACCTCTCGGTAGGGACGATCCGAGAGCAGTCTTGGCCGTCTAGCGAGGCGCGCGATCCTTATAGGGGAGAATGTAATGTCCCACATAGGAAAAATAGTAGAATGATCACCCCATATAAGTGTGAGACATAAAAGTCTTGTCAACTCGGGTTAGCCCTTTTAGACCAAGCGAGGACGACGGTCTAAGCAGTTGACTGGACAATTTATGGTTCATGTAGCGTTACTAGGCGCCAGGTCTGGGGGCGTTACAGATAACATCAAAAGAATAGATCACCAACGTGAAATAAATCGCGTAAGCTTAAACCGTAATAATTCAAGGCACAAGACAAATAGAGCAACTGAAACATATCACATTCTCTGCAAGAGGTAGCTCTTTTTTAGAGACGTGAATATTGTGAATCACTTCTCTTCCAGCCCTATCAGGAGTTTTCCCCTACAAAATAAACCACAATATGATGTATCGGAGAACAATGTTATAAAATCTATCCCTTTAGTTTCGACTTTACGTAATGAAACATTATAGAAAAACAATAAGCGGACCATAACTACACGGTCAAATCTTCCGGGACGCCTTTGCTTCCAGATCATTAATATACGTGAAAATGCGTTTTATTCATTTTCTATACGACATTTCTCTTTCTTATCATTAATGAATACGTCATTGATCTCGTGTCCATTCATTTGGTGGGAAAAAAAAACGTGTCAAACGGTCCGAAAAATATAAAAAAGTGATTTTGTATTCCAACGTCAATTTTAGTGACGTTCGTACTGCAAACAGCCATCGGTTCCACCGACGTTATGTTGTCAAAATAATAAAACAATTAATGTGGTGTCCACGTGGTCACATGCCACACCTTCTTGACGCAGATATTTGTTTGCCCTTATTTTTTTGTTGTTGTATTTTATTGCTAAAATTGACTCATCTTCTATCGTACACTACACAGTAGAACTTCAAATCCGCCGGTCTTTCCGTTTTTTCTTTTTCTTTTCTGCACAAACTACTAACGGTACACATTTGGTAAAAAAATTATATGATTTTATTCAATTGTTGTGCCGAAATCGAATCGAAATTTTTTGGTTGATTGAAACTTAAAACTGAATCCGCACTGTCTGTTGGAGATACTAAAAATAAATTGTATCGAAATATACACTTTGTTGTGAATATTCAAATGTTTTGTCGATCTCGAATCAAGAAATCGAAAATTTCCAGTTGATTGTAATCTAAAAATGAATCCGCACTGGCTGTTGGATCTATTAAAAATGAAATGTATCAAAATATACACTTTGGTTCGATTTATGTAGCGGAGAGTCGAAAATAAATCGGTTTATATATACAAGAAATTCTGGTTTTTACCGAGGGGAAAAAAGAAACCGCTGTAAAACAAGGGGAAAAATGAATCGAAATGTTACACATTTGATAAATAAGAAAATACACGGTTTTATTCAATTGTTGTGTCAAAATCGAATCAAAAGCGAAAAATTTCGGTTGATTGAAATTTAAAACTGAATCCGCAATGTCTGTTGGAGGTAATAAAAATGAACCGTATCGAAATATACACTTTGTTGTGTATATTCAATTGTTGTGTCGAAATCGAATCAAAAGCGAAAAATTTCGGTTGATTGAAATTTAAAACTGAATCCGCAATGTCTGTTGGAGGTAATAAAAATGAACCGTATCGAAATATACACTTTGTTGTGTATATTTGAAAATTTTCGGTTGTTTGAAATTTAAAACTGAATCCGCACTGTCTATTGGAGGCACTAAAAATGAACCGTATCGAAATATACAATTTGGTTCGATTTATGTAACGTAGAGTCGACATAAAAAATTTTGGTTTATAAATAACGCTTACCGAAATTCCAGTTATTATCGAAGGGAAAAAAAAATTATGTTTTATAAAAAATATTAAAAAAAGGTATTTGATAAAAAAAATACACGGTTTTATTCAATTGTTGTCCCGAAATCGAATCGAAAGAGAAAATTTTCGGTTGATTGAAATTTAAAAATGAATTCGCACTGTCTCTTGAAGGTACTAAAAATGAACCGTATCGAAATATATACTTTGTAGTGTATATTCAATTGTTGTGCGGAAATCGAATTGAGAAATCAAAAAATTTCGGTGGATTGAAATGTAAAACTGAATACGCACTGTCGTTGGAGGCACTAAAAATGAACTGTATCGAAATATACACTTTGGTTCGATTTATGAAACGCAATGAGTCGGATAAAAAATCGGTTTATATATAACGAGATAACCGAAGGAAAAAAAACGAACAGATCGTAAATATACACTTTGTTGTGGATATTCAATTGTTGTGTCGAAATCGAATCGAAAAATCAAAAAATTTCGGTTGATTGAAATGTAAAATGAACCTGATGTAATTCGTTGGAGGCCCAAAAAATGAACCACTTTGGTTCGATTTATGTAACGGAGAGTCAGAAAAAAAAATCGGTTTATATATTACGAGATAACCGAAATCCCTGGTTTTCACCCAAGGGGAAAAAAAATGAACCGTATCGAAATATACACTTTGTTGTGTATATTCAATTGTTGTGTCGAAATCGAATCGAGAAATCGAAATTTTTTGGTGATTGAAATGTAAAACTGAATCCGCAGTGTCTGTTGGAGACACTAAAAATGAAGCGTATCAAAATATACACTTTGGTTCGATTTATGTAACGGAGAGTCGAAAAAAAGAAATCGGTTTATATATAACGAGATAACCGAAATCACGGTTTTTACCGAAGGAAAAAAAAAATTGCTGGTGTAAAAAAAAATTATATATATATATATATATATATATATATATATTTCAAGTGCCACGTGTCAGCCCGAGAGGTTGCCACGTGGCCTCTTGTGGGCAAAGTGCCTTAGCACTTAATAGATATAAGATAATAATTCGAACACACAGCCACAACATTCGACCGATGATCATTGACGATTCATAATCGTTTCGGAAGCAATTTTTCTTTTTCTTTTTCTTTTCGATCATATCATTTTAAAAGGAAAGCATAGAAAATAACTACGCGAATTAAATAATACTTATTGCTTAAGATCGAAGACCGCTCTAATACATATTGCTTAAGATTGAAGACCGATCTGCTACCACTGTTAGGAAATCTACGCGGGAACGCAGCGGAATTCAAAATTTTATTTCCTTTTAACCAGAATCGACTTCGTTTAAGCAACAAGCATAAAAGAAAATCTTGTGATGATCCAAAAGAGCTTGACACCCACTACATATGTATAGTGGAGGTGGCGCCACTAGTAGTCGTAATCTGATTGGGAGAAGCTTCCTTGTAGATTGGGGAGAAAGAAAATCTTTTACTAGTAAAATAATGAAAATAAATAAATATTCTAGATTTATCTCATTTAATATTCAATATCTTATATTAAATATTTCTAATATATATTGTCAATATCTTATACTAAACATATCTTTATTATATTACCATAAATCAATTTACACATATTTATATATCACATATATATATATACTAGTCAATAACCCGTGCATTGCACGGGACCGTCGAACATCAATGCATCGTTTTATAAAAGAACATGATAACTCATAAATGTATGTTTTATTGCAATCAGTAAGCGACAATGAAAAAAACCAAATGATATTACTTGTACATAAGTAATAAACTTGATCCTACACAATAACATCAATCATAAGTTGACACAATGAAATACTATATAAAACCAACAACGATCAAGCCGCAACGACCATGTTTTATCATCCACAATGACCAAGCCACCTAATCTCAAGTACCTGAGGAAATAAATTGAAAATTTTGTTACGATGTAAAAAACTATAATGATATCGAAGCAATAACAATATAAACTATTAAATATTAAAAAATTCGGGTTTAAATATAAGTTATTATGACTCTCAGAAAAAATTACGTTGTATGTCTTATCTTTTATGCATGCGTTTGAAAGCATGAGCACAGGCCTCACCCCAATCCACTTTCAGTATGAATGCAGTTTCTGGACGTTCGTTAGAACGTGGCGTTGGTGGAGCGTGTAGCACAAATGTGTAAAAATGACCCAACAATTTATTTATGTACTGATCAAAACGCAATGGCGTCCATCATCCTATACCATTGAAACATTTTTTGATTTTATCATATTTCAGCAAGAGAATCAAGTCGGGTTCGACAATTAATTGTTAAGCTAAGTGATAATCTTTCATTACCGTTTTCAAACTATTTTGTAGTAACAAAGGCGTAGAAGCGGAGAAGAAACAATAAAGACACCACACCTACGCGATCAAGCATATTGGCAGACGCCGATGGCATCTAATATTTCAAGCACATCCTGAATGCGATAACTCATAAAAAAAATCGAATGCAATGAGTATGAAAAATATAATTCCCGATCAATAATGACTACAGTGAACGTCTATTTACCGCACTGTACAGGGGACGGTTGCACGGCATCTGGAACACATCTTACTTCCTTGTTCAACATGCACCTCCATATTACATTTATTGCATGACTCATAAAACATATTATTAAGTAGATAACATATCAATAGCAAAGAAGAATTGAAAATGTTTCACTGTCACATTTGGGCATTCGTTATAGTTGATTAGTGACATACAAATATAACAAAAGAAATAGGAGTTTAGTTGTATGAAATATGTAGTACATTAGGCACAAATCGAACTCCCTCTCTGTAATTATCTTCGCATTGGCTATCAATACCAAGTTCTTTGGATTTGTGTGTTGATCGTCTTGCCCGATGAACCAAACGTTGAGCACAAATATCCCTTGTATACCTGTTACATTGTATACATGATTATTACATAAGGAAAGATTGTACAAATCAATCCACATTTATTATCTAGTAATATCTATATATACTTTTCATTTCGATTATTTGAAATTTACCAATCACTAACAGACGTGCATAAGTCTGAGCGGCAATCAAGATAAAACTTTGTGAATTTTGTTGTTTGTAAAACTGTTCCTACAAAACAACCGAGCGAGAAAATTAATAATTTTGCAAGTTGAAAAATTACATTCACCAGATAATATAGTTACCTTGATAGTTGTTCACAGACAACCCACATGCAAGTATGACTTTGTCTTCACATATATGACTCGCAACATGAAGTGCAAAGTGTCCCCACAATGTCATTCGCATTAGCGTCCGACTATTTTATTCAAGTTGCAGATTAAATCAGGTGAAGTTGTTGTGAGTAACGACAACATTGAGCAACAGATGCAAAAATGGAAAAAAAATTTATTAAAACATAAATTGACGCCGACATCAAACTTTTATCGCATGAGACTTACGTCTTGTCGATGACCATAAGTTCACGATTTGGGTCGGCGGCTTTAGGATATTGGCAGGGACCAATAGAGACAACAATGCACACAACATCTGCATATTCACATTGTAATAAGCTACGGGGTCATGAGATAGTACCATTATTATCATCTACAATAATAACAAACATACCAATTAACTGTCGCATTCCGTGCATTTCAGTAGTGATGTTGGAAAGCTTCATCAGTGTGTACTTTTTATATGGAATGCCCGCAGAATCATTCATCATGTCTAAAATCCTCGTGTCCTTGGTGAAAAGAAGTTGCAAGTTCTTTGTGTTCGCAATGTAATACCCCGGCCCAAGAGGGACAACACGTACACCGGTGAAGCAGTATACATTTCCTTCGTGTAAACATGTAGCAAGGTTGTTTAAACTTGTTGAATCGTATATAATCCCTTGCATTAGATATCTCTAAAAAGACCAAGTATTATTCCATCTCTCAAATGACAAACTTAAAAGGGCATTCAACACGTACGATAAATGTACTTACATCTTTATCGATGAATAACATGAATATTCCTCTCGGGCGTAGGTTAACTACCCTTAATAAGCGAACCATGATGTGCCAATCATGGTCGACATCAGCATTTAAAGAAGATAGAGGTGAATAATGTTGAATGTGTTCTGAGCAACAAATTGTCAATTGATGTAAATATATAGTTAAGCAAAATGTCACAAATAAACAATATCCAACAAACTTTATAATTAACAAAACAACACGTGGCATTACATTATCCATGAATCAAAGGTTCTATCTGGCGTTACAATCATAAATGAATGCAAAATGAGATATATTTAAAAGGGAAAAAAAATTCTATTGTATTACAATTTTTATGAAAAGAAGGTATTGAAAGAGGAAATAATCATACACGATTACAAAAACCCCTAAAAATCAAACACTTCTCTGTAAACAACATTTTGTGTGTAATCCGATGGGTCGTCACTTTTGTTAACTACCAGTATTTTTAGACCGGAAGGAGCAGTAACACGGGACAGTGCCACATAAAGCTGACCATGAGAAAAAACCGGGTTTGGAAGATATACACCAACGTTTTTCAGCGTCTGACCTTGACTCTTGTTTATTGTCATTGAAAACGCAACCCTAAGTGGGAACTGTCTTCTTTTTATGGGGAAGGGTGATTGGCTAGTCGTGGGTGTCAATGTGATTCGTGGAATAAGAACCAGATCTCCAATATTAGTCCCTGTTAAAATTCGTGCTTCCAGAACCTTATCACCTAGATGCGTAATTTGTAGACGTGTCCCATTACACATTCCTGCTGATTGATTCAGATTTCTCAGTAGGATTACAGGAACTCCTTTCTTGAGAGCTAAACAATGGTTTGGAAGTCCTGAAAAATCTAAAGAATTTAGGTATTCCGGTGGGTTTAAGTTGTGCTCCATCTCATGTTCTTCGTTGGGAGAAATAGTATCGGCACTCATGTATATGCGGCTAACTCCAGGAATGCTAGACAACATGATTTCATTCGATTGTTGACATCGATGTTTTTTGGAGCAAGTATTGCACGATCCGACAGATATGTTGTATCATTGTACCGCTGGGAAAGATTTGGATATGTGAAGGCAATCAACTCATTCAAAGCGGTAGCACTGTTTTTAATCAAAAACTCCTCAGGTATTTTTACCCAATTCGTCTCACCTAGATCAGATATTGATATGGCAGGGGCATTGCCGTCACCAATTGACAAAACCCATTTTGAAAAATCACGGACTCTTTGGCGTGTGGCATTTGATAAACCACTCGACATAACGCGCATGTTTCTTGTTAAGTGTAACACCCGGCAATGCCTCCAAATCTTAGACTGAGTGATTATGGCTTGTACCGTGGCTTCCCGTCTTCCTTCAGACACTATGGGCAATGTTTGTCTGAAATCACCACCAAGAACAAACAATTTTCCGCCGAAAGGACGTTGTTCATCAAAACCATCCTGATTTTTCAAAATATCAGAGAATGTCCTGTCAACTGCTTCGAAACCAAATCGGTGCAACATAGGTGCTTCATCCCATATGATCATCGAGGCTTCTCGAATTAATCCAGCTAAATCAGAGTTGTAATTAATATGGCATGTTGAAGTATCATTTGGATTTAAAGGAATCTTGAAGCGTGAATGTGCTGTTCGTCCTCCTGGCAGTAGTAACGCGGCAATTCCAGAAGAAGCAACAGACAATACAATTTGTTTTTTAGATCTAACCCTAGCAATCAAAGCCCTCCACAAATAAGTTTTCCCCGTACCACCACTCCCACAGATGAAGAACAACCCTCCTAATTTATTATCGTAGGAATGAACAATCTCGATAAATGCTTGTAATTGCTCTTCATTTAACCCGAATGCAGACGTTCAAACAATTACATCTCAAGAAAGCGTCATAATCCAGTTCTTCTTAAGCGATTCAAGCGTATTCAATGAAACGCATTGAATTCTGCATGATGTGAAGGAACGGCATAGGATGGGAATTCATCGTGGAGTGACCATTCTTATTCAGTATTTTTCAACCTCCGATAGGCCAATGTTTTGCATTTCTTCATCACTAACATTGAACATCGATGAACTTCAAATTTTTTGAGGAAAATAAGAATAGTGTGTGTTGAATATCTTAGTTCTAAAATCAAAGACTTCGCATTTTTTATTTTAACCATTGATTCATTAAGTGCTCAGTTTTAAAACCTCTGAGAACAACAACATCGCCCTCAAAACCAACATGATTTTTCTCAATTTCCGCATGACTTAGAAAAGAAAACACTCCACTATCTTTCCACTACATCTGCCAATCCTCTTCATCTTCAATTTTAAATGTTTTGAATTATAAACAGTGAACAACTTTCATCTTCACAACAGCGTAACACCTTTACACCCTAAATGATGTTTTAAAGGCGGCATCTAGCGGGATATGGAGTCCAAAGGATATGACGGAAGAAACAAAGGTTAATGAGATATATCTAAGAGTTTTTGGACCGATCGACCCAGAAAAAGATCGATTCAATAACGGGAACTAGGTGTACTTCCATGCTTCTCATATATATTTTTTTCTTTTCCTGTTGCATAGTCATCGAACTTTCAATGTTTGAATCGACAATTAATAATGCAGAATATCCTAAGTGATCCGTTTCCGCTTAATTTACTTATTGCCACCTCTGGTCATTCGACAGGATAGGGCCGACTGCGATATGGTTGAAGATTAACGAAGAAATGAAGGTTAATGAGATATATCAAAGAGTTTTGGGTCCGACAAAAAAGATGGATTCAATGACGACAACTAATTAAATCAGGTGTAATTTTCCTATTTCTCTTAATTGTTATTTTTTTGTGTTACATAGTCCTCCAACTTTCTTTTTCTGTTCAACTACCTCTTTCATAGGTTTGATTTTCATAAGAATTTCTCTGATAAAAAAATTATTGTATCTAACGGATTTTTATGTCATTCTTAGGATGTTCATTTTTTTTTTCCTTTCCAAGTTAGTGGATAAGAGGTAATGACTTGAAACGTTTTTAGATGAAGAAATGACGTAGCTAGCTAGAATTGATAGTCGATGTATATCTAGGGATGCTTATAGTCTATACCATCTATATTTTAATTTCATTTCTGGAAGTTCAAATTTTTTCTGTTGTATGGGCAATGTAGACATGTAGATACATTGCAAAGTAGTGCATTTCTGCCAATAGATTAAAGAATGTATATGCATTTTTTTATTTTGGAATAATGTAGTGTTTGGTTAACCTTTAAGATTGATGTGGTCCGATTCTTTGTTGACATTGTGAAAGTGGTTTATCTTTTTTTTTTTTTTTTTTTTTTTTTTTTTTTTTTTTCAGTTTTGCATGTCTTAATTTTCTGTTTAATTGTTCATCTAGAATGCTATCTTCTATTTTTTTTTCTTCACTTTTGCATGTCTTAATTTTCTGTTTAATTGTTCATCTAGAATGGTATATTATACTACTGTGTTGATCTGGCTTGTGGGTTTTGCTTAAATTGATTTAAAGTTCCCCATTCAATATAATACGCAATAAATTACAATCGAAATCTCAATTAAAATTTATTCAGTAAATAAGAATAAAGTTTTTTTTAAGGGGAAAATAAGAATAAAGTTCTTTTTTTTTTGAGGAAAAAGAATAAAGTTGAATTATCACTATGGTAGTTCTAAAATCAAATTGATGTGTCGACATTTTTTTTTTATCTAAGTGCATTGTTGTAATAGCATATTGTTTAATTTTTTTTCGAGTGTTTTATTTTTTTGAAATTAATTTACTGTCTGTCCAAAACAATTTTATTATTTGTTATTATTACATTGATGATAAATGATATTTTATATTTTTTCATTTAAAATTTCTGAAATTCCTCTACAATCTAACGTGTGAAAACATTTAGAAAAAACCTGTATTAGTGATAAATATAATATCATTTAAAAAAATCATTTGATAGAAAAGTGGACCCATATTAATGAATTGACGGAAATGAGCTGGGAGTAATGATGCGTCAGACAATTCAAATTCCCGGTGAAAAGGAAAAAACGATGAAGGGTAATTATGTCCAAGAAGCTTGACTTTATTGACAAAAAAGGGAGTGTGAGATTCACAGATAATATTTTTTCGTGGGTCTTGGTTTATTAATATTTTTTTTTAATGTTTTGCTGAAAAATAATTATAAGTCAAGAGTGAGGACAGAACATGGGGATAATAATGGAGAGTGGTTGGAAGTTTAAATTTCGTGTAAATGGTAAGTATAATGGAAACAAATAAAATTGAAATGAATGTGCATTTGACCAACTAAGAACGATGAAAAAAATATTACCTTACTCCGCCTTTACTGGGTGTAGACGAATTAAAAAAACTTTACTCGGTGTAGTCGAATATCTGGAAAAAAATAAAAAATCAACCAATAAAGGATTTATTAGGTAATCAAAATTATCGTCTAATAAAATCAAAATTACAACCAAGTTCATGAACGAAAAAGGGAATGTGACAATCGAAAAATATTACCTTACTTTGTCTTTACTGGGTGTAGACGAATTAAAAAAACTTTACTCGGTGTAGTCGAACATCTGGAAAAAAAAAAAAATCAACCAAAAAAGGATTTATTAGGTAATCGAAATTATCGTCAAATAGAATCGAAATTACAACCAAGTTCATGAACAAAAAAGGGAATGTGAAAATCGAAATTTCCAGCCGGGAATTTAAAGGAAAAATAAAAGGGTAAATATGGCAAGGTCACCAGTGATATGGGGGATGAATTTAAAGGAAAAATAAAAGGGTAAATTCGTGGGATAATGGCGTGACGCTTCTCAATAATATACAAATACATGGAACGCAAGTTGTGATATTTTCGGTTTTGATGAGATTTTTTTTTTGCTTTTGTTTGTTTTTTTTATAAATTTTGTGTTGTAATCTTCGTGGGATAGTTGGATAATGGCTTATTTTTTTGTTGTGATGAGATTTTTCTGTTTTTAATTTTTAGAGATATTTTTCGGTTTTTCTTTTTTTTTTTTTTTGGCTGAAAAACAGGAACACAAATATATGGAACGGAAGTTTGTAATTTTCGTGGGATAATGGCGTGACGCTTCTCAATAATATACAAATACAGGAACGCAAGTTGTGATATTTTCGGTTGTGATGAGATTTTTTTCTTTTTGTTTTTTTTTTTTTAAAATTTTGTGTTGTAATCTTCGTGGGATAGTGGGACAATGGCTATTTTTTTTGTTGTGATGAGATTTTTCTGTTTTTAATTTTTAGAGATATTTTTCGGTTTATTTATTTATTTTTTTTTTTTTTTGCTGAAAAACAGGAACACAAATATATGGAACGGAAGTTTGTAATTTTCGTGGGATAATAGCATGACGCTTCTCAATAATATACAAATACATGGAACGCAAGTTGTGATATTTTCGGTTGTGATGAGATTTTTTTTTCTTTTGTTTGTTTTAAATTTTGTGTTGTAATCTTCGTGGGATAGTGAGACAATGGTTTTTTTTTTTTGTTGTGATGAGATTTTTCTGTTTTTAATTTTTAGAGATATTTTTCGGTTTGTCTTTTTTATTGGCTGAAAAACAGGAACACGAAGATATGGAACGGAAGTTTGTAAATTTCGTGGGATAATGGCGTGACGCTTCTCAATAATATACAGATACATGGAACGCAAGTTGTGATATTTTCGGTTGTCATGAGATTTTTTTTATTCTTTTGTTTTTTTTTTTAAATTTTGTGTTGTAGTGGGATAGTGGGATAATGGCTATTTTTTTTTGTTGTGATGAGATTTTTCTGTTTTTAATTTTTAGAGATTTTTTTTTTTCTGTTTTTATTATTTTTTTTTTTTTATTTTTACTTTTTAGATATATTTTGTTTTCGGTTTTTTTTACCCCTTTTCGGTTTTGGGTGTTGTTCAGAGAGTGGGAGGGAATTTCTTCCTCGTGTAAATGCTGTGATCTTTTCATGGAGAAAATGGAAATGCTGTGAACGTCATTGTAGAATTTTGGCAGATATACAAAAAAAAAAAAAAAAAAAAAAAAACAAGAAGAGTTTGCGATTTAACATAAGAAATGAAAATACAACATGAAACTGAAATATGTTTAACATTAAAGGATATGGAAAAAAACAAATGATTTCGGGAAAAAGAGCGAAATGCAAAGGGAAAAACAAACGACAACACATAAGAGTAAACGACAGCATTTATTCATAAAAGTAGACCTTTTTTCCTAGTTTTATCTCGCTTATCCTGCCATGATTTTGTGACCAGAGCGTGGCAATGTCCACGAACACCAATCCACAGGTTGCAAGGAGCGGGCATATCACAAACAAAACAATAACACCGCAATTGCAACATAAATCTTTCAATAACACAGGATAATATACTACTACCATACAATCTCCTTTAAAAGACTATGAAAAGAGAAAGTAAATTGATAGAAAGAATACTAGGTCACAATGATCGTGAGGTGACCTGTCAAAAGGGTACGTTAAACACACATGTCGGGAATGGGGGTAATCTCTGCATGCCACCTACAAAAAAGCAATATTTAAGATATGAACAACATTATTTAAAACAATATGTAGTTTGGAATACACAAATATTTAGTAAGTGATTGTAATACAAATAGCAAGATACCTGCCCCTTTTCGGCAACCACACAAATATCAGAACCATCGGAGTCATCGATGATAAGTAATGTGAGAATAAAACCGAGGGTCAAAATCAATAATGAAAGCAGTCTTGGTCTCCTCGAGAGCGGACATATACGTGCATCATTTGGAGTGACGTAACACAGTGAGAGAGTTCTATGAGACCCGGTGGGAGAGCATTCATCAGGTGGATTTGTATGGACCAAAACCCTTTTGTCGAGTCGGACCATGGTTATTTATGTTTGTCTGAGAATTTGGGGCGATCATATTTAGAAATCTCTGCATGCCCTTTTTGTCGAGTGCCGTTATTATATTTTATGACATTATATTATTATTAATTTTACGGTATTATTACTTGTTTTTAGAATGTTACGACATTTTACGAATTTATTACGACTTGTTTATTGGCCGTTATTATATTTTACTGGTCGTTATTACTTGTTTTAAAATCATATTACTTTACTTGTTTTAAATCACATTCTTTTTTTCATTGGATGTTACGATTTTTTTAAAGGTGTACTACTGCTGTTTTTAAGCGATTCTTATTTTTCATTGGATATTACGATATTTTATGGGTTATTCTTACTTCTTAAGCTATTTATTATTAATAAAATTATAAAAAAGATTTTTGTCATTTATATTAGCATGATTTGTCTCATCTTGATCTCTCGATTTTGAAATTTGTCTTCCAGGCCCATTTATCATTTTTTTTGTCTTCTAAGCTTCCTTTTTTTTTTTATATTTAATATTCATTTTTTTTGTTTTATCCGATCTGAGATGTGTTTGTTATTTTAATATTTTGTTATGTACAGATTTAAAATAATAATATCTGTACAGTTTTTTTGTAAGATTCTGCTATTTATTTGTACAAGTTTTTGTAAGATGTGTTTGTTATTTTAATATTTTGTTATTTAATAAAGGATGTGGCGGCAGTTTTTTTTATTATAATATTCGGCTGTTTTTTTTTTTTTTTTGATTTTATCTGATAGAGATGTGTTTGTTATTTTAATATTTTGTTTTATTTAATAAAGGATGCGGAGGCAGTTTTTTTGTTTTTTTGTTTTTTGTTTTTTTTTTTAATATTTGGCTGTTTTTTTTGTTTTATCTGATAGAGTCATGAGGGCAGTGGGGGCATGGCTGTTTTTTTTGTTTTATCTGATAGAGTCATGAGGGCAGTTATTTTTTTTAATTAAAGGCTGCGGCAGTTTTGTTTTTCTTTTCGCTTTTTAATATTTTTTGTTTTCTTACCGGGTTTTGGTCGGGTAATTGAAGGGAAACAGGCTAAATCTCTTCATATATATATATATATATGAGTGAATTAAACCCAATTACCCGCATTAATTAAACCCCATACCCGCTTATTTAACCCTACTTAAAAATGCTGGGAAAAAACATTCTTAAAAAAACAAAACACATTTAAAATTTAAATTTCTAATAAATACTAACATCTCTCCAATCACACTAAATGCTGGAATTTATCACATGCTCTCCTTAACACCCGCAACTAGGGATGGCAATGGGTCGGGTAGGGGCGAGGTTTAATTCCACCCGACCCATACCCACTCTAAATTTTTACACCATACCTAACCCATACCCGAATGGGTATAAATAAACTCCCCCCATACCCTTTGGCAAGTGGCGGGTGAGAATGCAGATACGTGAACGTGTATAAATAATTTTTTAAATACAAAATGAATTTGATTTTAAGATAAATTAAGGCATTTTGCGAATGAATGTCCTATTAGGAAACCAAATCAATTGACAAAAACAGCTACATGTTCAAAAGCAAAAGAGTGATGACTAGTCAACAATAACAATATATCATGAGTCGACATGAAACCAAGGCCACCTATACTACATTGCTTGTTACAACAGATGCATCATCATCATCGTAATCCTCTTCTGTAGTTGCAAATCGATTATTCGGCATTGCTGGTTCACCTTAAATACAAATAAAGGTTAAGGCAATATAAATAACAATAGCAATATACTTGATGGAATTAAAAAAATGCTTAAACATAACCAATATGGGTTGAATAATTACCTCCATTCTCAAGGGAAAACAACCAACTTTGAGCACACATTAACGCTTCCAAAGTCTTTGGGCACTCTACCACTAGTGCTAAAAGAGGACTCGGATGCAACAATAGATACCGGTATAGCCAACACATCCTTAGCCATCGCTTGTAAAGTAGGGTACCTAACACCATTTTGTTTCCACCATCCCAAAATATCAAAGTCTCCACCATCTCTTGGCAACACCTCATCTTCCAAATAATGCTCCAATTCGGATTTCACATGTGACGTTTTAGTTTTCTTTTGTTTAACAACAAACAAATCAAACTCAGCTAAAGCATCATCACTCCTATTATTAATGGATGTTTCCATGGCAGAATATTGAATGCTAGTATTAGGTTCGTACAACGTAAGCACATCATAACCCCATAACGTTTCTCATTAGCACATAACTAAAAAACAAAACCAACATATTCATCAAATCCTTATTGTTTTCGCAATAAATGCCGTAAAACACAATAAGTTGCAGCATATATATAAAGAACTCCCATATATATAGCAACAATTCACCTTCATATGCTGCTCAAATTTTAGGTTGCTGTAATAATCTATTTATATTGGGTGGACTTGAAAATATGTTAGAGCAAGATTATAATGATATCACTTGAGAAAGACTCTTATGATATCTCATTAGACTGTTTTGGGTTCATATAGCTGTGAAACTGCTTCTCTCTACTTAATGCTGATTGAAAACAATGAGTCTGTTTTGATAGTTCATTTAATCATTGTGGCTCTGGTGTTGAAAAGATCAGCGTGCTTTTGGTGTTTATATGTCATACTTGTGTCAATTTGTTCAATACAGTGTGTTGTACTCCACTTATGTTGGCAGTTTAGGAAAATTTCAGTTAAATTGCTCACTGATGCTTCTGCCACCATTTCAATTCATTGTCCATGTTCTGTTTTTTGGTTAAAAAGGCCTTTTTTCCCAGTATTTCTATCCTACTTGAACCAATAGTGTGTATGTTAGATATTGTTGCACTGTGTATTGATATTCTTAATCATTTTGTTTAGACCTGTGATTTATCTTCACGTATACTTCAATATTGTGGTTAGCAAATATCATTTTTATACATGGCTTTACAATACTGGCTATCATAGCTATGCTTTTGTTGTTAAATTCAAACATATATTTGAAATTTAGGAAACAATTCGGGGTTGGATCATTTTAGTGCTTTTGGCTGTCTTTTTGATTTGTCTTACCTCAGATTTCTCCATAGATGTAGCATACTATTCATGGTTTAGCTGAAGAAACTAAGTCCTTAAATTGATGTGTTTGGCCCCAGCATTTGTTCCAGTAGTATGGGCTAACTTCATTATATGATGTATCACCTAAATTCTATTGAACTGTTTTGTCCTTCCTTCCTGCAAACATATATAGAAAGTAGTGAGCTTGCATTTATGTGTCTGTTTTTTTTTCCCTTCTTGTGTACTTTATTTGTTAGGATTCTGATGAAAATGATTAGCAGGTGCCTGTGACCAAAAATTTATGTGTCTGGGTAAAGCATCATGATCTTAAACTCTTCTGGCCTTTCTGGTTGTGGCTGCCTTGTGATTTGCACAGTACACCTGGCTTTAGTAACTGTTTAATATTCTGATAATTTTATGCTAAACTTTTAGGTAAGCTACTTTTGAGAGTGGATTTGAGATATCCACAAAATTGATCTACCTACAATGACAATTTTGATTGTCATCCTGTTATTCCGTGTGATCAGACCTGGGTATCTGTGGGTTAAGGTCTTGTAGTCCTGTTTGTTCCTCCAATAAACAACCAAAAAAAAATATGTTTAGCCTTACTTAGTTCATTTAGGTTACTGAGCTAGATCAAAAAAGGCATAGGTAGGAAAAGTATAGAGCAACTTTATAAAATTACTTTTCGGAGTATTTGTTTAGGCGAATAGAGACGGATTATCATCGATTTGTTGTGGTAACATATTCATTTATACAGGTGCCACTTTGATGTACTATTGTCGATGAATGCAGTGCGCTCCTCTTTGATTTGTATACACGATGTTTGAAATCTTGCTTGGATGTGATGCAGTGCAGCTTGAGCAATAAAATATGCCAGTAAGTAATTAAAACTTACACTATAATAAAATATCACTTATGCAGCAGAAATAAAATTCAGTGTCCGCTTTACAGAATTCGTTGCCTCACCTGCTCTTTCTCTTTTCACAATGCAACGCCCTTTGCTTGAGGCTACAATAAAAGCAGCTGTGGAAGATAGACATGTGGTGTGCTTCATCAAAGTTTATGATAGGCTTGTCAGAGGGATCAACATGCGAACATTTCCAATTGTCAAGCTGTATGCCTATGAAGATTTATATCAATCTACCAAAGTCATTCCACCTGAAGATAATGCTGGATCTTCAAGCATAGCACTTGATGATATTGCATCTGATTGTTCCTTACAAAAGCTTAAAGATGTGCATGGTGAATTCTTCACCCCAAGTACTAAGAAAGTTCGGAAGAGCTTACACAAGCGTCCCGCCATCCGGACAATATCAGGCAACAAGTTTGAAGAGAAGTTTGTTCCCGAATAATGCTGCTGGGCCAGGTGCTTCTACTCCAGAATTGAATACATCTACAGTGGTTGTAGAGAAAAAAGATGCCGAGTCTTCAATAGCTGCCACGAAAGTGACCAGTCCGGTGAAAAAGAACATGAACAAAGAAAAGACTACTTGATCATTCAGTTTGAATGGTTCTTTTGTGAAGGTGTTTTGAGTCACCCAAAACCTTTATGCAATTTTTCTGTTTTTTTTTAAGAGCAACAATTGCATAATATTGTGTCACATTAATCAATACATCATAGTTTGATTAATGGATAATAATATGTGCAACTTATATAAGCTATTTTTATTTAGTACCGCCCTTATATCATGCTTTTAGTAGTGCATACACTACATGCACTCCTTTGATGTAAGATTAAAAAAGGTACTTCCATGCTTTGGTTTATGTAAGAACAGCTCCTGGCAATGTATTGTAAAATATAAATATGTTTGAAGTGTAATGTAATTTATGTATGTGTTTTCTGAACAGTTTACTTATCTATTGTTCTACATTGTTTCTTCCACATTTACATATGCCAAGAGTGCAATCATTGTACATAGCTTAATGTTGATAACTCATAGCAATAATCCCCTTATATACACATTGTATAAATGCACTACATTAGGCTGCATAACTACAGGGTGGGGCAAATTTCGTGCGTAGCACGAAGCGCCTATTTTCCTAGTATATATATATACACACACAGACACTAGTATTTGACATCTAAATAATGAAATCTTTCATGAAGCCCATGTTGTTCAGAAATGATTTCCAAAATCGGAAACGATTGCTGCAAAGTTATTGTCGTAAAAATGATAAGAATTGGTCCGGATGTACACTGATTATCACATATACTATGATAGGTAGTAATATAAAATTTAAGACAAATTCCTGGTTGACCGTATTGCTTGTGTTGTGCGAACTCTAAGCGATTAGTTGAGTTAGGGTTATTGCACAGCAGAACGGCTAGTCACCGGTCTCGGGGCCTCTTGACTTTGGCTCATCGACAGTCCTAAAGTGTTGGTACCAAAATTTCCCCAATGTTCCATATGCGTGGTCAGGAAATCAGGGGCCGACGACTATGTCATGGTTCGGAGGGCAGTGGGGTTGGCTGGAGCTTTTTGGGAGGTTCACTGGGCGAAGGTCTGAATCCTTTCCCTCACAATCAGCCAGAGTTGTCAGGCAAGATCTTTCTTGCTTGTGAATTGCAGTAGAGAAACGTGTTACATGACGGAGTTTGGCTGGTAATGACTCATTGACTAAACCAAGTCGGTATCAAACAATTAATGGACTTAAATTCAAATAACTACTTGACATTTAGATCTTGTAAAATATCATGTTTTTTGCCATGTACCAACTACTACTATATGCAGGGTAAGGAAAAATTCTTCCGTTGTAATTTTTTAACGGTTCTGTAACAATTATTTTCGTATATAAAGGTAAATGCATACATACCGGAACTCACTGGGCTATCAATAGCTCACACGTTTGTGAAATCTTTTTTAGGTATGAAGGAAGGACACCAAAGTGCAAGGTGAGTAGGGTAACTTTGGAGGCTGTTCTCGAAGGAGGGATTGATGAGGACTTCAATGTTGACATGGCAGCTTAGTTGTCGCTAAAGTTTTGATTTTAGCTTGCTTTAATTATTGGATTGTTTCAATGTAATAAAAGTTAAACGATGTTCTTTTCTTTTGAATTTGGTGACGTTTGAATAAAATACTAGTTCCCCCAATGTTTCTTTTGAAGTTAATATTTGGGCGGTAGATCGCCGGCTTATTCCTTGATATATCCCAATGGACCCTAAGGGTCGTGGATATTCCTATTACAGTTGGTATCAGAGAGATTGTTTGGGGTGTTAGGATATGGATCTATTAGGGACTTGATTGTAGATGAGGGAGGAACTTGCGTAATTAATAAAAAATTAAGACCTATCATAATATACACTTATTTCTTGTTTATATCATATTTTGGATATTGTCTTCTATAGGAGATGTCCTCCCTACAAAATGATGGATCGACACGAGGTCTAACCAAACCAAAGAGAAGGGTGAGTGCGATCTGGACTTTTCCCCCAAACTTAAATGGGCCAGTTAATGAACATACTGAGGTCTACAATAGCTATGTGGGTCACTCAAACATGGAGGAGCCCCACAAACACTCACCGATGGATGTCATCATCATGGAAGACGACAATTCCAAACATGATGAGGATCTTGAGAAGGAACCCACTAATTAGAGGAAGAGGAAGATCTCGAAGAAGAGGAAAAACATGGGAATGAAGGAGGCATGGATCACGAAGATGAGCCAACCAGGAGTATGTTTCGGAACCTCAGCCGGACATGATGACGGAAGACAGTGCCCCTATGATCTGGGAGGAAACACCATTGGAGATTGTTTATGGCCATACCCCATGGACAATCCGGGGTAGGAGATATCACTGGGTATGAAAGGCGAGTCTGGGATGAGTGTTACGCCTTACGGGAAGAGATTCGGGACTTGAAGGTTTCATTGTGTGATGCAAAAAGAAGGACCGAGCAAGCTGAAGGCGGGAGCGTGTGATGTGAAATGGGTTGTTGATATATTTTCTTATGCGATGATTTTTTTTGGAATTAAATTAGGATGGCGTTCGCTTTGTTTGGATGGTTTTTTTAATAAATTCTGTTTTGGAAATTTTAGTTGTATGAAATTAGGGATGTAAAAGATCCAAGCCACTCGCGAGCCGCTTGACGCTCGGCTCGTTAAATGCTCGCTTGGATATGGTTTTTATCAAACTCTATCATAATTAACGAGCCGAACTCAAGAAATTTAATGCTTGACTCAACGTGCTCGCTAGCCTTATCGAAAATTTTAATATTATTTTAAAATATATTAAATTTCTTATTATTATGTTGCTGGACTTAATATTTCATGTGAATCTTAGTATTTTTACCATTTTCTGAGCTGCTCGAGCTCGAGATCGAGTTTGAGAGTGCTCAATTTTTTTCTGAGCATAATCGAGCCGAACTCGAGCAAATTTTTTCGTACTCAAGTGATCTCGAGCCGAGTTCGAGCATCACTGTTTTAAGAGGGTTGCTCGACTCGATAGTAAATGCTTGATTCGGATCGGATCGTTTACACTCTAGTTTGGAATTAATAAAGTTTCGTTTTTGGAAAATGGGATATGGAACTAGTGTTAATCCGAAATAATTTGGAAAGTGTTAGATGGCATTTTTCCTATGTTTCCACACAATCCGTAATTGTTGTTGATCTCAAAACATTTTAAAAAGTAATTCCTTGCATATGGCCGTGGTACACGCGTTAACTACCTCATTTGCATCAAGGCGGCGGCTCGGGAGGAGAAACTTGAATGAGAATGAACCAATAAGAGGTAGAGATCAAGAAGGAGACCCAAATCCAAGCGAGCGAGGAAAATCTTGAACAACCCCAAGACAACATCAATCCACAGCGGGATGTAAGCAACCTACTTCCATACCACAAAACATGCCAGGTAGACCCGACCTTGTTTCGCCATCTTTGGGCAATTGAGTGATGTTGAAACATTGTTGGCCAATGAGCGTATCAATCAGAATAATGTTGGGCCTAATGTGCAAAACCGTCAAATGGAAAATGGAGGAGGTCAGATCAATCAAGGTGAGGTTAATCAACTCGAACGCTTTTTGAAGTTGGTCCCCATAATTTTATGGTATTTTAGACCAAGCTAATCAAGCAGAAAAATGGTTGGAAATGATGGAGGACATTTTTTTGCTCTTGGATATGATGATATGAAGATAGTGACATTCGCATCATTCAAATTCTGAGACGATGCTAGGGATTTATGGAAAAGCCTCAAAAGCGATGGGAAGATCGAATCGAACATTTTCTTTGCTCTTGGATATGTTGATGAGCAGAAAGTGACATTCGTAGCATTGAATTCGAGAGGCGATGCTGAGGATTGGTGGCAACGCCTCGAAAAGCGGTGGGAAGGTGAAAGTCCTTCCCATCGCTGAGGCGTTGCCACCAATCCCAGCATCGCCTCGAATTCAATGCTACAATGTCACTGCTCTATCAACATATCCAAGAGCAGCAAAAAATGTCATTCTTGGATAAAAAAAATGCCCTCCATCCTTTCCAACCATCTTTCTGCTTGATGAGCTTAGTCTGGAATACTATAAAATTTTGGGGGACCGAACTTCAGAAAATGTTCGAGTTGCTTATCCTCATCTTGATTGATCGATCTCCTTCATTTCCCATTTGACGGTTTTGCACATTAGGCCCAACATTATTTTGATTGATACACTCATTGGCTAACAATGTTACAACAACACTCAGTTGCCCAAGGATGGAAGCCAAGGTCGGGTCTACCCCTGTCATGTTTTGTCGTATGGTAGCCGTATGGTTGCATGCATCCTGTTGTGTATTGATGTTGTCTTTGGGTTGTTCAACATTCTCCTGCTCGTTGTTTGAATATGGGTCTCCACCTTGACCCACACCTCTTATTGATTCATTTTCATTCAAGTTTCCCCCTTCTCAAGAGTTGCTTCCTTGATGCAAACTAAGGTAGTTAACGCATGTACCACGTGCCATCTGCAAGGAATTACTTTTTAAAATGTTTTGAGATCCACAACAATTTCGGATTGTACGAAAACATAGAAAAAATTTCCACTAACACTTTCCAACCTATTTATGGATTAACCCTGGTTCCACATCCCATTTTCCAAAAACGAAACTTTATTAATTCCAATCAACTAAAATTTCCAATACAATTTTATTAAAAATTAACCATCCAAACAAAGCGAACATCATCCTAATTTTGTTCCAAAAAAAAATCAACGCATAAGGAAATATATCAAACAACCCCTTTCACGTCACATGTTCCCCAATTCCATTAGCTCGATCCTTCTTTTTGCATCACGCAATGCAACCTTCAAGTCCTGAATCTCAACCGGTAAAGCTAAACACTCCTCCCATACTCGCTTTCATACCTAGTGGCCCAGTGATATCTCTTACCCGGATTGTCCAAGGGTATGGCCATAAACAATCTCAAGCGGTGTTGCCTCCCGGATCATAGGGCAATGTCTTCTATCATCATGTTCGCTAAGGTTCCGAACATACTCCTAGGTTGGCTCATCTTTGTGTTTCATGCCTCATTCCATCCCATGATTTTACTCTTGCCGGGATCTTCCTCTTTGGGATCATCCTCTTGTTCGAATTAGTTGGTTCCTTCTCAAGATCCTCCTCATGTTCGGAATCATCGTCTTCCACGATGATGACATCGACCAGTGATTTTTTGTGGGGGATCCTCCATGTTTGAGTGGCCTGCATAGCTATTGAAGACCTCAGTAGGTTCATTAACTAGCCCATTTAAGTTTGGGAGAACAGTCCTGATCACCCTCACCATTTTCTTTGGTTTGGTTAGATCTCGTGTCGATCTATCATTCTGTGGGGAGGCCATCTTCTACATAAGACAATATCCAAAATATGATATACAAAAGCAATAAGTTTATATTATGACAGGTCTTAAGTTTTTTAATTATTCAAGTTCCTCCTACGTTCCTTCATTTACAATCAAGTCCCTAATAGATCCTTATCCTAACACCCCAAACAGCATTTCTTTGATACCAACTGTAATAAGCCTATCCCCGACCCTTAGGGTCCACTGGGATCTATCAAGGAATAAGCCGGCGATTTACCACCCAAATATTAACTTCAACAACAACACTGAGGGAACTAGTACTTTATTCAAACGTCACCAAATTCAAAAGTAAAGAACATCGTTTAACTTTTATTACATCGAAACAATCCAATACTTAAAGCAACCTAAAATCAAAACTTGAGCGTCAACTAAGCTGCCATGTCAATATTGAAGTCCTCATCAATCCCTTCCTTCAAGAACAGCCTCCAATGTTACCCCACTCACCTCACCACTTTGGTGTCCTTCTTCTATACCAAAACAAAAAAATGATTTCACAAATGTGCGAGCTATTGAGAGCCCAATGAGTTCCAGTGTGTGGGAATGAACCTTTATATACGAAAATAATTGTTACAAAACCATTAAAATGTTACAATGGAAGGAATTTTTCCTTACCCTGCATATAGTAGTAGTTAGTACATGGAAAGAAATATGATATTTTATATGATCTAAATGTCAGGTAGTCATTTGAATTTAAGTCCATTGATTGTTTGACACCGACTTGGTTTAGTCGATGAGTCATTACCAGCCAAACTCCGCCATGTAACACGTTTCTCTACCGCACTTCACAAGAAAGCAAGCTCTTGCCTAACAACTCGGCTGATTGTTAGTGAAAGGATTTAGACCTTCGGCTAGTGAACCTTCGAAAAGGCTCCAACTAACCCCATCGCGCCTACGAACCATGACATAGTCGTCAAGCCTCTACTTTCCCGACCATGCACATGGAACATTGGGGAAATTTTGGTACCAACACTCCAGGACTGATGATGAGCCAAAGTCAAGAGGCCCCGAGACCGGTGACTAGCCGTTCTGCGGTGCAATAACCATAACTCAACTAGTCGGTTACGGTTCGCACAGCACAAGCACTACGATCAAACAAGAATTTGTCTTAAATTTAATATTACTACCTATCATAGTATTTGTGATAATCAGTACGCGTCCGGACCTATTCTTATCATTTTTACGAGAATAACTTTGCAGCAATCGTTTCCAATTTTAGAAATTATTTCTGAACAGCGTGGGCTTCATGAAAGATTTAATTATTTAAATGTCGAATATCAGATATATATATATATATATATATATATATATATATATATATATATATATATATATATATATATATGTGTGTGTGTGTGTGTGTGTGTGTGTGTGTGTGTGTGTGTGTGTGGGGGGGTGTGTGGGGGGCATAAAATAGACTATTTGTGATGGGAAATTCTTCCATAGTTACTCCATTTGAGAGTAAACGTTAAATAAAACAATAGTTTTGAAAGACTCGAATAAGCGGAAGAAATCATCACGAGTGTTTCCCTACATCCATTATTATTTAATTTGTGCTCCGTTTTGCCATTATGTTGTTGCCGCCTTGATGAGGATTCCGATATCTCTCTCCTTGCCTACAACCGTGATGTGTTGGTTTATTTCGTATGCATTATGATGGACTAAAGCATCGCTTTTATAGGTCGAGAGAGGGCCAAAATCCAAATTGACCAAGGGTTTAGCTTTAATCTCGTCCGTCCATCAAAGTCGAGTTTTAATCGGATTAAAACTCCTTTTAAAAACCAATAAATAAAATTAGCATATTTCCTTAGGAAAACTAATTTCCTATAAGATCACTATTACGGGGAAGGAAATTACTCGGGCTCAATTAACGGACCGACATAATTTTTTTGCGTTCTCCCACTTGGTCAATATGATTATTCATCGGTGTTTTCCTTCTAAGGATCATAAGATGAGCGTTATATGCTAAACTTTTCCTCTAGTCGGTTAGCGTAAGTGTCGTCATTAATCTAGTTGAAAATGAGAGTCATAACGGTTACACATCATTCTTCAACATGCTTCCTTCTATGTACCACAACATTGACAACCATCTTAAGTAGACCATAATCGTATATTACATAACGGTCCCATTATGTCTTTTCAAGAGACAATTTCTATTATAATATATCCATTCATAAGGTGTGTGCACAATGGAAAACAAAAAACAATAATGAATGTAGAAGAGTAACATTAGGAGCTCAACAAATGTCAAACATAAGGACAAAATAAATAGCAGAACACGATAATTGGAGCTATCCTCAGGACTCCATGCTTTTCAGTGTGTCTCGAAATGTATTTGGGGTAGTCCTTTCATGAATATCTTTGCAATCGTAAGATTTGTCCCTATGTGTTCAATGACAAATGAATTTCTTCTAACATCTTGCTTCAGTAATAAATATTTAAGGTCTATGTATTTTGATCCCTTAGATATCATGTCATGCTTAGAGAAAAAAAGGTTGTCGTTTCATTGTCACAATAAAGAGTGAATGGCTTAGTGACGAAGCACAAAGCTCCAAAGTTAGAGACAAAATTGCGCAACCATGCCCCTTAAATTGCAGCCTCGTAACATGCCACACACTCCGCTTTCATGGTGGATGAGTAAATCAACTATGACCACGAATTTTCCATGATACGTCACCTCACGTAGAAGATACACGTAGCCAAGAGTAAAAGTCGGTGTCGATTACATCCTCCAAAATCTGAGTCGAATAACCGAGTCACATGTGGGTGTCACGAGTTTCGTATGTGAGCATGCAATTCCTTGTTCCTTTTAAGTATCTCAGCACTTTCTTAACACCTTTCCAATGAGCCATTCTTAGATTACTTTGAAATCAACCCAGCATGCCAACAAATATCAGGTCTTGTACAAACCTGTTCATACTGTAAACTCCCTACAAGAGAAGCATAAGGGTGTTTTTCCATTTCTTTACGTTCCAACACATTCTATGGACATTGCTTAAGATCAAGCTTGTCTTTTTTTGCAAAGTGGAACAATACTAGAAAAGCAGTCATCAAGCCAAATCTTTCTAGAACTTTATCAATATAGGCTTTTGAGACAATCCTAAAATATCAAGTGCCCCTGTCACGGAATATTTATATCTAACTAACGCATATGTAAGCCTCACCCAAGTATTTCATTGCAAAGTTATTGAAAAGACATGCCTTCTTTCATGTAATAAACCAAGATCATTGCTCGCCAATAAAATATCATCAACATACATATTCAAAATTATGAACTTACTCCCACTGATCTTGAGGTATATGCAAAGGTCAAGCTGTGTTCTCATTGAAACCGAAAACACCAATGGTTTCATGAAACTTTAAGCACCATAGCCTCGAAGCTTGTTTGATCCATATGTTGATGTCATAAGCTTTGAGACCATGTCTTCACGACCTTCAACAATGAAGCATTCAGCCGACGATATACACTTCTTCTTTCAAGTCTCCAATCAGAATGGTCTGTTTCCACATCCATCTCATTGTAACTCGAGATCATAATGAGCTACTACAATGATGATTCTAAAGGATTCTTTCACGGAAATAGGGAAAAAGTCTCTTTAATCAATGTCTTCTTCTACGATTGAAACATTTGGCAATAAATCGGACTTTATACCGTTCAATATCACTATTACAAACGCGCTTAGTCTTGAAGACCCACTTATAGCCGGTGGTTTTGTCCGAAGGTAATTGAACGACGTCCCATGCTTGATTTCATCTAAATTTCAATTCATCTACTATGGCATCAATCCACTTACTAGAGTTAACTTCTTAATGACTTGTAAAACAAACCAAATCTTTACTTGTCCCTTCTTCATATTCTACTTGGTAAAGCATATAATAATTAGGAATGGCAAATCTCTCTAATGTTGTTTCCTGTGGTGCTTTATCAATATTTTCATTAGCGATAATCTCATCGTGGAGTTGTTGATCATTTATTGGATTTTCTTCGTTGTTCAATTGGGATGGATATTCCGGGCACTCCACCTTCGGGATAAGAGAGATGAGGACCAGTTCAACAACAGGAAGATTCCAATACTTTCCGGAACAAGGTTAAGAGGGATAGGTGCCCTTATTTCCTTTATCATCACATCATGAATTTTAGCACTCCCACTGATTTCATCATTTTCATAGAATATAGCATTACGGTTTCAACAATTCTCTCATGTTATGGTTAAAAGTAAAACCTATATCCTTTGGACTTTTCTGGGTAACCGATGAAGTAACCACTAACTTTTCTAAAGTCCAATTTCTTTTCTTGTGTATTGTAAATTCTAACCTCAGCTGGACAACCCCATATTTGGAGATGTTTCAAACTAGGAGATGTTTCAAACTAGGTTTCCACTCTTTCAACAGTTCAAAAGGTGTCTTTGGAATTGCCTTATTGGGAACCTTATTTGAAATATAATCAGTTGTGCGTAAACATCCATCCACAATGATATAAGAAAGTCAGCATGACTCATCATAGATCTAACCATTTCCATATACGTACGATTCTGCATTTCTGCTACACCATTCTGCCATGGTTATCCAGGTGTTACTGAGCAATAATTCCAAGCTTTTGGAGAAGTTTTGCAAAAGGTCCAGGATGTTGTCCTGTTTCGTCATACCTTCCATAAACTCACCACCTATCCGACCTTATGATTTTCACTTTTCTATCTTGTTGTCTCTCGACTTCAGTTATGAACATTTATAAAGTCTCCACATATTGAGATTTGTTATACAACAAGTATAGATAACAATAACATGAATAATCATCGATAAAAGTGATAAAACACTTTTCTCCTCCAAAGGTGGGAGCATTAAAAGGTCCACAAATGTTTGTATGTATTATTTCAAGAAGCTAAGTACTTCTTGTGGCTGAATTGAGATACAAAATATTTAATGAGACAAATCTAAATAACACTTACATAAGAGTAGGGTATACACAAGACAATAAGGTGCTCCTGTGGGTAGTCACCATAAATTCTACACAGAATGTCGTGATACTCACACATAATTGAGTGATATTTTTGTAAATAAGACGAACGAGGTATCTGTGGATATCCCTGACCTTCTTAATAAACACTCCATAATCCTTTCTGTTGTGATGGTAAGATGATTTTCAGCAAAGAGAGCATCAAGATAAATTTTATGAAACCATCAATCAAAATCCCAGAACCAATATTTTTATAGTTTTTGAACAAATTGAGAGATGGTAAGATGATTTTCAGCAAAAGGGAGCATCAAGATAAATTTTACAAAACCATCAATCAAAATCTCAGAAATAATATTATTAGAGTTTATGAACAAATTGAGATTACCCCTTTGCCAATATTTTGAGTTGATGTGGCTTAATTAACTAAAAAGTGACAATCTAATATAACATAGAAGTTGCAGATACCAACTAACTAGGGTCAAATACCAATGCATTCCTTAAATTAATATATCCCTTAATTTGAACCATTTGTCAATTCAAACGAATATCAATAAATTTTCAATCACTTCTCACAATGTGATTAAAACATTTGTGCATCATTATGTTAGGTTGTTGTGGCTATACCCAACATTTAACAACCATTAACATTCAAGTATTGACAATCATACATAGGTCAACTAAACCTTGTGTTGACATAAACATGTGCAATGTAATAGTGGTTCAAGTATACATGTCTATTGCCTAGACTTATAGAATAAATATGTCGAGGATCTAATCACTAAACAAAATGTGAATAGTCTTTTATATGTCAAGAATTTGAGCTACTATGACAATACTCAAACTTGACACAATTATAAGACATATTTCTAATCTTTGCAAAATTCAATAATTTAAAGGCAAAAACTTTATGACGTGTCAAAACTTTTATATGAACCACTATCAATCAAAACACAATCTTTATTGTTACAAAAAAATTGGTCACTTTGTTCGTATGAGACTAATCCTTTTATACATCATCATGTCATAACATAATCACTAACAAAATGTGATTAATTCCATTATATGTGACAAAATTATGATCGATATGAGACTGATACATTCTGTATGATTGAATATCACGCACTATATGTGATTATTCATCTTACATGTGATATAAATTATGTTTGATTTGATAGTCTCCGCATAATATACACATAATAACAAAAGAATAAGATACACAAATACATTTATCATTATACATGAAGCCAGGGCCGACCCTGTGGGTAGGCTCACCAGGCCTTTGCTTTGAGCCCACCAAAAATAGAAAAAATTTAGGCCCCCCCAAAAATTGAATCCAATTGCATATATAGTTTGGTATTATAAGCCTAGCTCCTTCACTCACTCAAATTTGCTGAGTTCGAAATTTTTATTTTTATTTTTTTGGTAATTTTAATAAAAAAAAAACATAATGATAAACCCATCCAGCTCCTTAATTTCCCATCCATATAAACAAAGCTCGTTCTTTCCAAATTCCTCCCAAAAGAAAACTCGGCTTCTCTTCTTCCAAATTTCATATCAAAAGTAAAATCTAGAAATGTATTGTCCAATATGAAGATGGATATAGATTGGGGTAAAAATATCATCCAAATTCTACAGCCAAAGTTGCAAATTCACAATCTTTCTCCCTCCGGCTCCGGTAAGTTCCGCAAATCTCTGAAGCTTCTGGGTTATGCAGTTATGCTATTAGCCTATTTTGCATTCAAGGTTTTTTTTTATTTTATTTCATATGAACTACTATTTAGCTTATTTATATTCGTATGATTTGCAATTTGACAATTTGAATATGGATTCTCATTCTGGAACATTGATAATGTTTATTAAATTGTTATTGCAATTTTAAGAATGAAAGATAGTTATAATCTATTCTTGTCCTATTATAAATAGTGTCCTAATTTAAGAAGTAGAAAAATAATTTTGGGCTTAGGCCCGGATTCCACGGGACGGCTCGTGCATGAAGCGATAATGGAACTAAATAATCAAACCATTTATAATTAGGGTTCCATCAAAATTTACAACAATGTATGCCACACATAATGCACCAGATAATACTCCACCCGTTTTATTTAATCATCGTTGTTGTCAAAAACAAAATTCCTTTTTATCATCAGTAGTTATATTTTCAAAGCAATATTTATTGTAATTTTCTACATCAACCCTTATTTATTAAGGGTGATTGAAAATATTGCATTAATTATATTCAAGGGTGTTATTGTCATTTTGTTGTTAAGTCAAAGCATTGACCACTCTCCTTAATAGATGTGTTTTGACAACTACGACATTTAAATATAAGCGGAGAGAGTAAATCATACACGGAAGTCAAAGCAGACAATAGTAGTAGTACACGTACTCTCCCAATTTAATTTATCTTTCGTTCCAGATTCACTTTTTCAACACCCTATAAAACAATCAACTCCGATAACACCCTATATCATTGAATGTGTAACAACAATTTTGTGAAAATAAAGTGAGATTTTAATACATTGTAGACTCTTGTGTCGGTGGATCATGTTGGAAAAAATTGAAACTTTAAGAATTTGACAGAGAATGTATAAACTCCAAGGCACGCAAAGCGTTGTCTTTTAAGAGATGTTTCGTCCCACACGATATGTCACTTAGGGATTCAAACGAAAATCTCTCTCAGGATACAATGGAGGGTGTTTGATTCAAACAGTGACTTGTTTGAATCAAACCCGATGACACTCGAGTTTTTGATCTGATGATGCTTTTTGAAACTACGTAAAATTCGTTTGCATGCTGTGCCTTCTTATAGACTGAAGGAACCCCATAAACGAACTGATGTATTCTTACATGAAAGGGTAAGGGACATCACCATTCGCATGTAGGGGTGCTTCAGTTCGAAAACATGAATCCGAAAAAGAGTCTGCATTCGAAAATGCATGAAACTCTTCATGAACTGATGCGTGTTATCTGATGATTCTGATCCGTACGGCAACACGTATGGAAACGACTTAAAATATTTATTTATGAAAAAAATATCTAACAGATCATTTATATTGAGATGAACTGGAAGCAAGTTAGGTTGAAAAGGTGGCCGAAATGGATCTATTGAACCTATACACATAACACCGATTATTGTTAACACATTGCACCTCAAATAACAGTATGCATTACTAACAATTAATATGCCTTAAATAACCATCATTGATAGAACAATAACAGAGTATTGGCATGCTGAATATTAGCTACAAACTAAATAGAAATCGAACAAAGAGTAAAGACAGTTACATATTGTTAAGCTCAAAGATGAAGAAACTAGTGATTCTTGTTCTGCCTTTAATTTTGTATCCCTTCTTTTGTTCCAACCATTTGACAGGTAAATTAATTTGTCCCAGGTACAATTCCTAAAGAGATCGGGAATCTAACAAATCTTGAATGGTTGGATCTTACCTCTAACTATATTGCAGGTAGAGTTGCTTAATTCCTTCATCAATATGTAAATGTAAAACTTTAATTCTTCTTCTTTTTTTCTTCACTCACTATATAGATACACGGTATGTTTAGTCAAATTTAGACTTCACAAAACTTAGATTTAGTCATCTTTTTTTTTTCATTTTCACAACAAGTTTTGCTGGTACAAGTAATTAATGAAACTGAAATTCGGCATGACTTTCGGCCTGCCATGGCTATTGTGAAAACTTTCTTTATTAATTTTTCTCATGAACACCTTGTTTTCTGTTATTAATTACAGGCACCATGTCAGAAGAAATCGGCAATCTTCTGAATCTGGAAGCTCTGGGATTGTCATTTAATGACTGAATCCAACTAGTTATCAAATGATATCAACTTGAGTTGATCAACGAATATACATCTAGTTAAAAAAAAAGGAAAGAAGTCTTGACAGAACAGAGCCTAATGAACAAAGACCACAGATTTAGAACAGAATGTGTGAAAATGCAGGCAGTATAATGAACAAAGCACCTATCTATATACTTCCTCTCTTTTTTACCAAGGGAAAAAAACGTTTCCTCATGGTTTCTGTATTGTTAAGATTTTAGAGTAAATGTACCGCCTTTCCAATCAATCGAAACCATCCCACAATATAAAAGAAATTGGCCCTGCTTGCTAACAACAAATTTGGGGCTTGGGGATTTTACTTCTACTGATGTATATACATATCAAGACCTAATCATTTTACACAGATGCATACAAGACATATAGCATCTAACATTACAAAACTGGAACAAACAAGCTAGAAGGATGAACAATCGATTCTCAACTGGATGAACAGATGCATACCTCAATTGGATTTTACACAGAACCTCCATTTTACATAGATGCATACCTCAACTGGATGAACAATTGATTTCTCTTCTTCTTCTACAACAAAGCTTCAATTTTTTTTCTTGACGGAGCAAAGCTTCAATTTTGGATGTCTGCACTCAGAACTGTACTTTACTTTTTTTTTTTGGCGCTACAATGAAAAAGTTTTGCCGCTGAAATGATTTTGGTGAGTGGGGGGAGAGAGGAATTGTGTACTGTTCATATTAATACACACATTATTTTTTAGGTGAGGCTTAATTTTCTTTTAGGGATAAAGGGTTGGGCCGGGTGTTATCGTAGGCTTGAGGGTGGGTAAAGCAGGGACGGACCCAATGTAAAAGAGGGGGTGCATGCCCCTAGTCAAATTTTCGTGTGAAATTACTAAAATACTCCTCTAATAATATTTGGCATTGTGTATGTATATTATTTGAGCGATTACCTGTAATTCTTGTTTAATTTCAACTAGTTAAGTATTATTCTTATCGTGAGTCATTAGTTGAAAAATGGTTCCATTCTTTTAAACATTTTTTTTTGAATTTATTTCACGCTGGAAAAAATTTCAGTCCCTCATTGGGGTAAAAGTCTCTATATCACATTTAGGGTCCCCCTTCCCCCATTTCCCTCCTTTCGTTTCAGAAAAAATATATATATATATATATATTACCCCATGATTAATTGGCAAAACAAAGCCTCTTTTTCACGTTCCTCACAAACAAATTATTATTTATTATGTAATAATATATTTTGGATTATCTATTGATATCGATCGATTCGATTGATCTTTTGTAATATTACGATTCCATTCCTTTATCAGATTCACACCATAGAATGTACTATATATATACCCTTGTCATCTTATTGAAATAGAAGACTAGCAATTATCTCTTCTTCCATACTTTGTGCTTCTCTTGTTCTTTGTTATTTCCCATAGATTCTATAACACGTTATCAATGAAATTTAACCAACCTGAGTATTCCATTGGTGTCCTTTTGGCGGTTCAGGTAAAATTTTATTTTTGTTCATCACTCTTCTTGTTTTAATGGCTAACATCACCAAACAAGACTTTGTACCTCTAAACATATCGGGGAAAAATTATTTATCATGGGCCATGGATGTTGAGATGCACTTGGTATCTATGGGTCTTGGCAAAACGATTGTCACAAATAATACTGAGACAAGCCAAGACCGTGCAAAGGCCATGATATTTCTCCGTCATCATCTGGATGAGGGATTGAAACACGAGTATTTAACGGTGAAAGATCCGTATGAATTGTGGAACCATCTAAAAGAGAGGTTCGACCACTTGAAGTTGGTTGTTTTACCGAAAGCCAGATATGATTGGCTCAACTCGCATTGCAGGACTTTAAATCATCCATCATGAATATAATTCACTATTTTAAGATCACATCACAATTGAAGCTGTGTGGTGAAAAGGTGTGAGATGAAGACATGTTGGAAAAAACTTTTTCCACATTTCATGCCTCTAATGTGCTCCTGCAGCAAACAACAATATCGGAGAGAAAGGTTTTAAGAGATATTTCGATCTCATTGCATGCCTATTCTTTGGTGAAAGCGGAACAATGAGTCGTTAATGAAAAATCATGAGTCCCGTCCAGCTGGAGCTAGTCCATTCCCTGAAGTGAATGCGACACAATCTTCAAATTTTGGCCGTGGTCGTGGGCGTGGTCGCGGTGGAGATCGTGGTAGAGGCCGTGGTCGTGGACGCGGTCGTGGAAAATATGCGACACATCACAATGAAAATCGTGGCAAGAAACGAGGCGATCCACCAAGATCGGATCATAACAACAAAGAAAAGAAAATCCATGGTGACAAATGTTATAGATGTGGAATGGACGGACATTGGTCCAAGTCATGCCGTCACGGCAAAACATCTTGTTGATCTTTTATCGGCATCTCGAGAGAAAGCCGAGAAAATGGTGTTGAGGCAAATTTTATTGATCGGAAGAATGATGATCTTGATTTTGATATGCCATTAATGTCATCCATGGAAGTTGCCGATTTTTAATGACACACCGCTTGAAGGCTTCGGTTTATCGTGTTTTTGACACATTATTTCTTTTGTTATTCCAATAAAGTTGTTTGTGTCGTTTTGCATTTTATGTCATCCAAATAAAATTACTTTAGCAGTTGTTTTAGTATTGTTTTATCTTTGTCTTTGTTGAGATTGATCTATTATGTAATATGGAGTTTTATTATTAATAAATCCAAGTGGGCATTGCTAGTCTCTCCTTCGTTATAATTTATGTTGAAAACCAAAGGTTACAATGCATTTATTATTAGTACATAGACTTGATGTCACAGATGTATTGATATTTTATTAAATAAAACGCTCCCCTTTATATATTAATAAAAAAAAAAATTTAAATAAATAAATAAATAAAAACCAATGCGCGTCAAATTATCGAGCCAACTATGAGTCATTTATGATCCAATATTTTTGCCTACCCAACGTAATTATAAAAAAAAAAAAAAAAAAAAAAAAAAAAAAAAAAAAAAAAAAAAAAAGAAAGGGGTTTGACATTTCTTTGGAGAAAAGATTTGATTGTAATAATTAATAGATTCAATTTTTACCTTTTCCTTTAGTGTGACTTAATTATGAACGTAGTCTTTGGCATCTATATAATAGATGAATATTTAACAAATACCTTTACACTATTTTTCTGATGTTTAAATATAGTATATATATATTTATTCACTTATTTATTGCGGACATACCACTCAACATCATCATAATTCGTGGTAAATTCATATTCTTCAATAACTCCTTTGCTTTCTTGACTAACATATTATGTTTTTTTATTGAAGAGAAAAATGGAAGCCAATGACACGAGACTCTCTAATGGTGATGACGATTTATGTCTCATTGTGATCTGTAACGACAAGACACAATATTGAAAAATATAGAATATTTTTTCAATTTGGAAAAGGGAGAAATCAACGTAAACACTATAAGTGGTAGTGCTAAATTGATACAAGGCTCGGGAAAAGCCATTGTTTTCCTCCCTAAAGGGACAAAACTTATTATAAACAATGCACTATTTTCTCCCATGTCTCGAAGGAATCTGTTGAGTTTTAAAGATATCCGTGAAAATGGGTATCATGTCGAGACAGAGAGAATGCGATGAATAAAGAATATTTGTTGATTACAAACACAATTTCTGGAAGGAAATGTGTATTAGAAATGTTGTCCGCTTTATCTTCTGGCTTATATTATACGAAAATAAGTGCAGCGGAAATTCATCATATCGCAGACCAAAAGTCTGTTGATTCTAATGAATTTATGATATGGCATGATCGCCTCGGCCATCCCGGTTCCACGATGATGAGACGGGTAATTGAGCATTCACATGGCCATTCATTAAAAGGTCAAAAAGTGATAAATTCCAACGAATTATCATGTGTTGCTTGCTCACAAGGCAAACTAATTATCAAACATTCACCGGTTAAGGTTGAATCTGAATCCCTTACATTTCTAGAACGCATTCAGGGTGATATATGTGGACCTATGGATCCACCATGTGGACCTTTCAGATATTTTATGGTGCTCATTGATGCATCGACGAGATGGTCACACGTATGTTTATTATCTTCTCGTAACCATGCATTCGCAAGATTGCTTGCCCAGATAATTAAATTCTGAGCACAATTTCACGATTATCCAATTAAGAACATTCGCTTGGATAATGCCGGTGAATATTCATCACATACGTTTGATGACTATTGCATGTCCATTGGAATCAGTGTGGAACACCCTGTGCCTTATGTTCACACACAAAATGGCCTAGCCGAATCATTTATTAAAAGGTTGCAATTGATTGCACGACCATTACTAATGAGGTCTCGACTTCTCAGATCGGCTTGGGGGCATGCCATATTACATGCAAACAACGCTTGTGAGAATTAGACCAACAAGTGATCATAATTATTCTCCCTCGCAATTAGTTATTGGCCATGAGCCCGACATTTCACATTTGAGAATTTTGGGTGTGCGGTGTATGTTCTATGCGCCACCTAAACGCGTACTAAAATGGGAGCCCAAAGAAGATTGGGGATATATGTGGGGTATGAATCACCATCGATAATCAAATATATTGAACCATTAACAGGTGATTTATTTAGTGCACGGTTTGCAGATTGTCATTTTGACGAATCACATTTCCCGACATTAGGGGGAGGAAAGGATCAACCGAAAAAGGAAATTAATTGGAAAGTATCATTAGATTTCCTTGATCCTCGTACAAAAGAGTGTGAACTGGAAGTTCAAAGAATTGTCCATTTGCAGAAAATTGCAAATCAATTACCGGATGCATTTAGTGATTCCAGAAGAATCACAAAATCTTTTATTCCTGCTGAAAATGTTCCAGTTAAAATTGATGTCCTAGAAGGACAAATGACAAGTGCTAATGAATCTAATGCACGCATGAAGCGTGGTAGACCTCTCGGTTCTAAAGATAAAAATCCTCGTAAGAAAAGAGGATTGGCTAGCGATATTATTGATGGAACCAGAGATGATACTAGTGACAAAATTCAACCTTCTGAAGAGGTAGCTCTTGAAGAGCATGAACCTGTAGAAAATGAAGTTATTGAAAATCGTAAATTTTGTCACTACAAGAAAAAAATGGAATAGAAAAGATACGATTATCGATAGTATCTTTGCATATAATGTAGCACTTGATATTCTGAGAAGATGGCGAGGATCATGAACCAAGGTCGGTTGATGAATGTCGCAAGAGAAAGCGATTGGCCAAAATGGAAAGAAGCGATTCGGTGTGAATTGAATTCATTAGCCAAAAGAAGTGTTTTTGGACCTATAGTCCGAACACTGAAAATATGAAACCGTCGGGTATAAATGGGTCTTTGTAAGGAAAAGAAATGAAAATGATGAAATTATGAGATATAAAGCAAGATTAGTAGCCCAAGGATTTTCACAAAGACCAGGGCTTGATTATGACGAAACGTATTCACCGGTGATGGATGGGATCACGTTTCGATATCTTGTGAGTTTAGCGGTACATGAAAAACTGGACATGCGTTTGATGGATGTGGTTACCGCGTATCTTTATGGATCATTAGATACTGATATCTATATGAAAATCCCAGAAGGATTTAACATGCCTGAAGCATTTAAATCAAGTCCTAAGCATATGTATTCTATAAAATTACAGAAATCTTTGTATGGGCTCAAACAGTCAGGCCGCATGTGGTATAATCGTCTCAATGATTGTTTACTTAAAGAAGGCTATACAAATGACCCAATATGTCCGTGTGTGTTCATAAAAAAAGATGGGTCAAATTATGTAATTATAGCGGTGTATGTTGATGATCTCAACCTGATTGGAACTCCTGAAGAGCTCCAAAAAGCGGTTGAATACTTAAAGAAAGAGTTTGAGATAAAAGATTTGGTAAGACAGATTCTGTCTTGGTTTACAAATTGAACATTTAAATAACGGAATCTTTGTCCATCAAAGTACTTATGCCCGAAAGATACTAAAAGATTTAATATGGATAAGGCACATTCATTAAGCTCTCCAATGGTCGTTAGGTCACTTGATCCTACAAAAGATCCTTTTAGACCTCGAGAAGAGAATGAGGAGATACTTGGTCACTGAAGTACCATATCGAGTGCAATTGGTGCACTTATGTATCTTGCTAATTGTACTAGACACGATATATCATTCGCGGTAAATTTATTGGCACGGTTTAGTTCATCTCCTACAAAACGACATTGGAATGGCATTAAACACATTTTCCGCTATCTTCAAGGTCTGATTGACTGGGTTTATTTTATTCATATGATTCTCACTGAATTGATTGGTTATGCGGATCTTTGGATACTGTCGACCCACATAAAGCAAGATCCCAAAGCAGGATATTTATTTACATGTGGTGGTACTGACCATTTCATGGCGATCTTCAAAGCAAACTATTACGCAACCTCGTCCAATCATTCGGAAATAATAGCAATGCATGAAGCTAGCCGAGAATGTGTTTGGTTGAGATCGATGACCCAACATATTCGAATAGTTGTGGGATATCACTTGAAAAGGAACACCCCCACGATATTATATGAAGATAATGCGCGCATGCATTTCCCAATTAAAGGAGGATACATTAAAGGTGATAGAACAAAACATATCTCACCCAAGTTCTTCTTTACTCATGATTTGCAAAGGAATGGGGAGATTGATGTGCAAAGCAGATCCGGTCAACCGATAATCCGCGATTTATTTACCAAGGTATTGCCGATCGCAACATTTGAAAGATCGGTAAAGAGCATTGGGATCGCGGCGCTTGAAAGATCTTCATTGATGCTTGGTTCAGGGGAGAGAATCAAACTCGAGATAAATATGTACTCTTTTTCCTTAACTAAGATTTTTTTTCCCACTGGGTTTTTTTCTTAGTAAGGTTTTAACGAGGCATATCATATCATTGTTTGTTGAACAATAGACATCCAAGGGGGAGTATTATGTAATAATATATTTTGGATTGTCTATTGATATCGACTGATTCTGATTGATCTTTTGTAATATTACGATTCCATTCCTTTATTGCATTCACACCCTAGAATGTACTATATATATACCCCCTTGTACTATTGAAATAGAAGACTAGCAATTATCTCTTCTTCCATACTTTGTGCTTCTCTTGTTCTTCTGTTATTTCCCATAGTTCTATAACATTATTATTATTATTATTATTATTATTATTCCTTCCCTAAGTTCCCTTTATCAGCCTTCTGGACATTTAGCGAAATAAATGAATGTATATCATCATGAAACCGTGAAAGGTATTCGTCTAAACGGGAAGCTATTTCAACACATTCAATATATATGCCGACTAAACAACTAGATTCGATCTATGAATATTTCATTCAAACATTGACATAATTATTCAAATAACGATTAATGTTGATCGATCAACATGTCGAATAACAACGATTATAAGTTGCCTCTGATACCACAAGTTAGATAAAACAATAGATTCAGAATACCTGAATGGCGGAAGAAATCATCAGGATCGTTCCCTATATCCGATTTCTGCTCCGTTTTGCTATGATGATGTTGTTGTCGCCTTGACGAAGATTCTGATATCTCTCTCTTTGCCTAAAACCATGATATGTTAGTTTTATTTCGTATGCTTTATGATGGAATAAAGCATTGCTTTTATAGGTCGAGAGATACCGAAATCCGAATTGACCTAGGGTTTAGCTTTAGTCTCAGCCGTCCATCAAAGCTGAGTTTTAATCAAATTAAAAATCCTTTTAAATAATCAATAAATAAAATTAGCATATTCCTATAAGATCACTGTTACGGGAAAGGAAATTACTCAGGCTTAATTAATGGACCGACATAATTTCTTAGAGTAAAAATATGTGGATGAATCTGGAGCACAGAGTTTTAAATCAAATTTAAATTGTGTGATTCTGATTCATCCACATGTGTCTACTCCACAAATGGAGTTACCATTGAAGAATTACCCGTTTGTGATACTCTAACTAGACATAACCATGCATGGGCTAGTGCTACATGAATTAGTGGACTAATGCTACATGACCATTCATTTCTTTGTGGTGCAAAAAAAATAAAAAAATAAAATAAAATTTGACGTTGGTAGAATCAAGAATCAAGAAGTGTTTTCTTGGGTCGTGATGCAGTAACCACCCCCGATGCATCATTGAAGTGTTTTCTTGGCTCTGCAATGCCAAGATTCCAAGAAAACACTTATATGATGCCTCTTTTGGTAGAATCAAGAATCATATAAGTGTTTTCTTGGGTCTTGGCATTGCAGAGCTGTGCATTGTTTTGTCTTTGTTGTTGTAATTTTTGGTCATGGATTTACTACTTTCAAGAAAATGGAAGGGAAATAATTAAAATAGAGAAAATCCTTGTCACAGGACAGAGAATAAATTTATCCACTAAAAAGGGTTGTTCTAGGAGGACATGGTTCTTTTGGTACAAGTTTATAAGGCCACCCTCACAAGTTCAGGAACCATCTTCGGTGGCCTCCCTTACTAAGCTTTGCAAGAAGCGGTGGTGGTTCTGGTGGTCAAAATGGCAACATAGGTTAGCAATGGCTTAATGGTGAATGGTATATGAAATTTTTGTCTTCATGTTTACCCTAGAATTTTGTGTAAATATTTGATGAAATTTCCGTTGGATTTTCTTCATTGCATAAATCGATATAATAAGACGTCACAGCATGATGTCACTGCATGACGTCACTGCATAAATCGATATAATACGACGTCACTGCATGAGGTCACTACATGATGTCACTGCATGAGGTCACTGCATGATGTCATCGCATGGCGTCATCACGCATGATGTCACCGCATGGCGCCATCGCATAAATCGATATAATAAGACGACGCCGCGCATAAATCGATACAATAAGACGCGTCGCGCGATAAATCGATACCATAAAACGTCACTACATAAATCGATATAATAAGACGTCATTGTAAGACGTCACTGCATAAATCGATACCATAAGACGTCACGGAATAAATTGATACATTATGATGTCATCGCATAAATTGATACAATATGACGTCACTTCATTGAGGTGTCTCGCAATGCGGCTCTCGTGATCGGGGTGGTTATGCGATCACGGTGTCTCTACATCGCGATGTCTTTGCATCGCGGTGTCACTTCATCGCGGTGTCTCTACATCGTCAAATGTTATAACATCGCGATGTCTACGCAACGCGCGCCTCTGCATTGCGGTGTCACTTCATCGTGGTGTCTCGCAATGCGGTGTCACTTCATCGCGGTGACTCTGCATTGCGGTGTCATTTCATCGTGGTGTCTCTGCAATGCGGTTTCTCTGCATTGCGGTGTCTCTGCATAGTCAAATGTTCTAACATCGCGATGTCACTTCATCGCGGTGTCTCTTATTCGTGATGTCTCTGCATTGTCAAATGTTATAACATCGTGATGTCTCTGCATCGGAGGTGGTCACTGCATCGCGGTGTCTCTGCATCTGGGTTGGTCGCTGCATCGTGGTGTCTCTGCATCGGAGGTGGTCACTGTATCGAGGTGATCAATGGATCTGGCGTGGTCAATGCATCGTGGTGTCACTTCATTGAGGTGTCTCTGCATCACGGGTGGTCACTACGTCGCTGTATCACTTCATCGAGGTGTCATCGCCGTGTCTCTACATAGCGGTGTCACTTCATCGCGGTGTCTCTGCATCGCGATGGTCATCGCATCGGGCGTCGCGGTGGTCAATGCATCAGGATGGTCATTGCATCGAGGTGGTCAATGCATCGGGGTGGTCAATACGTCGCGGTGGTCATTGAATCGCGGTGGTCAATGTATCGGGGGTGGTCATTGAAAAAAAAAAAAAAAAAAAGCGAACGCTGAAAAAAAAAAAAAAAAAAAAAAAAAAAAAAAAAAAACCCAAATAGCACCTCTTTTCCCCTTTTTTTTTTATTTTTTTTCTTTCATTAAGGGTATTTGAGTCTATCTATCTAATTTTTATCCTTATAAGTCCAACAGATTCCTTTTTGTCCTTATAAGTCCAATAAGTCCGTTTTGTGTACTTTTGGGTCTTTGGCCCTTTTTTTATCAAGTACTATTATATTTTACTTTTTGTTTTTAGTTCATTATCAAGTACTATTATTTTACTTTTTGTTTTTCGTTCATTACTTATCCTTAAAAAACTTTCCGTATATTGACAATATACTACAGATGAATTATCATGGTTTATTGTTGAATAATCAATGATAATATTCGTGGATGTCGTTTTCAATCATGTTTTAAAGCTAACGTGAAAAACAAAGCTATCGTCATTGAAATGACTCATCTTTAGATGCATCTTTATGTTTTGAAGATCAGTATGAAGAAGTTCAAGAGATGTATTTTAGACTGAAGTTCTCAATGTAAAATCAATGAACTCTCCAGACGTTTTTTGGATCTACGCGCAAAGATTCACATATTTGTAAGAATTAAGGAGTAGCAAAGAAGAATAGCAATATGCTAGAAGGTACCCAGGAGCAGTCGTGATTAATCTTCACCCGATGTTTTAAGGTGATTGAGGTGATAAGGATACTATTTCGGAGGATATTACTAATCTTTCTAGAGATGAACAACCTTTTTAGGACCCAGGAGATGGTATCAAAACAGATTCGGTAAATTACATTGCAGCTCTTTATGGCTCTATTAGGAAGATACCCTTAGACTAACATCTTATATATTGTTCTATCTAAGAAAGTAATCCGCTTTAAGGAAGATATTCCCATAAACCTTCATCATTTGACTTTATTAGGCATGTTTCTTTTTTGTTGAAATTAAATTTTGAAAAGAAGTGTTTTTTTCATTGTTGTTGTTGTTTTATTTTTAATTTGTATTTATTTTTTATTTTTATTTTTGATCGATGGAAACCAGGGTTCAACTGTGTTGGTTCTTTAGACATTGTATTTATGGCATTTGTATATATATAAATTGAGAAAATGGTATAAGGTATGCCTCAATTACCACTACAAAAAAAATACTCTATTGCTACACTAGTTTTGCCACACATACAAAAATAAGTGTGGCTAATAACACTTGGTTAGACTCTTTTGCTACGCTCATTTGACTAAAAGTATATAGCAATACTTCTTTTGTTGTGTGACAAATAATAATATAGCAAAAAACTGTTTTCTTGTAGTGTACAACCCAACATTTTGGAGTGTTACATTAGGCCAAAAGGGTTTTGATACACAACAAATCAAGTAACGGTTATGGCTGTAAATGAGCCGGGCTAATCGTGAGCTACTCGTACTCGACTCGCAAGAGAGATCGAATCGATTCGGTTTTTTTCGAGTTCGATCTCGAGTCGAGCTACTCGAATAATTAACCGAGCCGAGCTCGAGTTTTAAAACATATTAATCGAGTAGCTCGCGAGCTTAATCGAGCTTGATTAAATAATTATTTAATTAATTAAATTTATTATAAAATATTATTTTTCATAATTAAAAAATATTATTCGAGTCGAGTATTAGACGAGTCGAGCTCGATCTTGCCATATTTCATTAAAAATTAAATGAATTCTAGGAAATTAATCGAGCTTACGAGCCGAGTCGAGCTATATCGAGTACTTAGCGAGTCGAGTTCGATCTTGTTTTTTTAGGACTCGTTCGGGCTCGAGCCGAGTTTTCAGCTCGAGCTCGAGCCCTAGAAAGTATCGACTCGACTCGATTACACCCCTAGTAACGGTGAAAAGAGAAAGTGGATGATTTGTAGAGTTGAGTCAGACATCATTCTCTACAAAGTCCGGCCAACTCAAATTAGGCCTAGATATTGAGGTGTAAAAGAAAATGGAGATATCACAATAGGGAGTGTAAAGAAAATCCAACCAAGAGGATCGGACCTCAACTCAAGGGTGTAAGCTTAAGACTTCAATCCCAAAGCTTTACTTAAAGGAATTTACACTTAGTCCTAGGTGAAATGATTTGGTTTAGAGATTCCAACCTTAGAGGATTCATTGTTGACAAAACTAACTTAGGGGGGTCAACGCATAAAAGGGTCTAACTCCATGATTCTCATCTTACGTATCTAAACACAACTAGACCACCTCTTAAGAGTTTAAATCCTATGCAGCGGTGTTACTTTGCGCTCCGATGCCATCTGTGACACCTCTATCCCAGATACCGAGTCCTTATCTGGAAAAGAACGCCCAACACACATATAATTAAAATTTAATCTAATTATATACGGAAGCCTTACGTAGACAAACATCACAGAACAAGGCGGAAAACATAACGATTTACGGGCAACTAAAATGACTAACACAATGATCGAAAGCAACACATGATGCATCTAATACATCATCAAAAGACTTTATTATGCCCGTCAAATACAATAAATCCATTACACCTTGATATCCACAAACTCAACCACTGATTTCTATCATTACAAAGATTGGAGAGTCTATACCCAAATTACAACAGAATAAGAATAACAGACTTCAGCTGCATCATCCCTGGTTTCACTCCTTAGTGGCCTTGAAAACAACCTACAATACCTTGGGAACAATAAAGAAAGAGGTAAGTACATACGTACTTAGTAAGTGGAGTCGACTGCTACCAGGATGTAATGATTAGATTTTGACGATGTAAAAGGTCCAAAAAAATCAATTCCCCCTACATCAAATAACTCCACCTCAAAGATACTATGCAGTGGCATCTCATTCAGCTTAGAAATATTACTGTCATTTGGCGGGGAATGACAAGCTCTTGTAAACTCGTATGTGGGACTTAAAAATTGTTGGCTAGTAATATCCACACTCGCAAAGTACCTTAGCGGTTGTCTCGTCAGCCCATAATGTCTTCTCACTTCTCTTGAATAGGAATATTCCAAAATAATTGGAATCTCATCATCAGGGACACATTTTCTCAGAATGTTATCAACACACATCTTGTATAAGTACGGATTGTCCCAGTAGTAATGCTTCAAGACTGTAAAGAACTTATTCTTGTTATAGCTCATGAATTCTGGTGGTAGGTATCTTCCTGCAAGATAAATCATGATATTTGCAAACCAATGGTACACCTTTCTCACTTTTGATGTAACTTGTCCAGGTTGGGGTCGTGATTCAACTTGAGCAACTACAAAGACCGCAAAAAGTTGTTCATCATGAAAGCTTTCCTTAATCTCAGTAGCTTGCTCTTCTTCAATCAGTGTTAACCTTGACAGGTGGTTAGGCACCTGGTTCTCAGACCATTTTTTATCTTTAATTTCCACATCACACTCTTGTAAGAGTAGAATCCACCTCAACAATCTCGGCTTGGAGTCTTTCTTAGCCAGTAGAGGCTTCAAAGCTGCATGGTCAGTGAAAACAGTGACTTTAGACCCTACAAGGTAAGATCTAAACTTGTCAAATGCGAAAATCACAGCTAAGAGTTCCTTCTCCATGGTCGCGTAATTCCTGTAGGCACTATTGAGGGTGCAACTGGCATAATAGACCAGTTTAAAGATTTTGTCCACTCGTTGTCCCAAGTCTGCTCCAACTGCCGTATCACTTGCATCACACATCAGCTCAAAAGGTTTGTTCTAATCTGGCGCTACCAGAATTGGGGCTGTTATCAACATTTTCTTTGATGTGTTGAATGCCTGCTTGCATTCTTCTCCAAAACGCAAAAGGCACATCCTTCGCAAGCAACTCGGACAGAGGTCTAGAAATCTTAGAAAAGTCCTTCATAAACCTCCTATAAAATCCTGCATGGCCAAGAAAGGCTCGTAGCGTCTTCAAGTTCGTGGGAGGTGGCAACATCTCTATGACCACAATCTTTGCTTTATACACTTCCATTCCTTTCTTCGATATTTTGTGACATAACACGATTCCTTTAGTGACCATGAAATGAAACTTCTTCCAACTAAGCACGGGGTTGGTCTATTCACAACGTTTAAGCACCTTACTCAAATTATCCAAACAATCAACATAATTGTCTTCAAAGACTGAAAAATCATCCATGAAAATTTCTAGGAAGTCTTCCACCATGTCTGCAAAAGTGACATCATGCACCTTTGAAATGTTGCCGGCGCATTACATAATCCAAAAGGCATGTGGTTGTATGCGAATGTTCCATAAAGACATGTGAATGTTGTCTTCATGTGGTCCTTATAGGAAATATGTATCTGGTAATAGCCAGAATACCCATCTAGAAAACACTAGAATTCATGACCGCTCAATATTTCTAGCATCTGGTCGATAAATGGTAGGGAAAAATGATCTTTTCGAGTTGCATCGTTCAGCTTCCTGAAGTTGATACAAACTCGATGTCCAGTAATCAATCTTATAGGGACTAATTCATCGAGTTCATTAGGTTGTACAATCAATCCTCCCTTCTTAGGTACCACATGAATTGGGCTTACCCACTCGCTATCAGCAATTTGGAAAATGATTCCCATCTCTAGCATCTTGATTATCTCTTCTCTCACTGTGTCATTTAACTGGGTGTCAACCTTCTCTGAGGTTGATCCACCGCTTTCTTCTTAGGATCTACAGAGATCTTATGAATACAATCAAAGGGGCATATCCCTTGGATATCAGCTATAGTCCATCCAAAGGCTCCCTTATGCTCCCCCAATACTCTTAGCAATTTCTCCTCTTCTAAAGGTGATAATGACGCTGAAATTTTAAGCGGGAAAGTATCATCTTGTAAAAACACGTACTTCAGATGAGAGGGAAATGGTTTTAGCATTAGCTTCTTTGGTGGTTCCTCCAACAATGATTTAAGTAACTTACCAGTCAATTGTAAATCAAAGAACTTGTGCCACGAAGGTCTATGAACTGATCCTCTTATATCCACAATAGACACATGTTCTACTTTCAGTTATCTCCATTCGTTGCACCCCGGCCAGGTTTCCTCATCACTTTCTTCTCTTATTTCCTTCAAAAGAAAAGTCTCAGCTACTTCAGGGTCTAGTGCCACTTGTTGTTACAATTTCAGAACAAGTTCTTCAATGGCATCTAGCATGTAGCATACTCATCCATCATCATTTGCATATCCCATCGTTTTCAACACATTAAAGGCCACACTGTCTTCATTAATTCTTAGAATCAGTTCACCTTCGTGGACATCTATTAAGGTCCTACTAGTCAAGGTCTTCCTAGGATCAGAGGTACATCACTAATAGCTTCCATGTCTAACACCACAAAGACTGCACAAAACACAAATTTGTCAATTTTTACTAGAACATCCTCCAAACCCACATGGTTGTTTCATGGACCCAATTGAAGGGTTATATATGTTTCATTAAGCTTCTTCATGCCTAACATATGAAAAATAGACAGCAGCATTAGGTTGACGCTTGCCCCCATATCACACAATGCTTTGTTCAGGCATACTCCTCTAATGGTACAAGGTATGACGAAGCTCCCAGGATCCTTACATTTGGGAGGCAGCTTGCATTGTAAAACTATAGAGAATTCCTCGTTTATCCAGATAGTCTCAAGGTCCAACAACTTCATTTTTGTAGAAACCGCTTCCTTCAGATATTTAGCGTACTCTGGAATTCTGGCCAGAGCTTCTACTAAAGGTATATTCACTTGCGATTTCTTAAACTTTTCTATAAATTTCTTATAACGAGCATCATCATGATTCAGTTTAAATTTACGAGGGGGATAGGGTAAAGATACAGGGTTAATAGTAACAATTCTTGAAGACTTACCTGTTGCTGCTCTCCATGTTCATCTGTTGTATCTGTAGATGTTCGTTTTCGGATGACGTCTTGCTTTTTGCGGGTTTCTGCTCTTCCCGATTCTCGCTACATTTTGGTTCTAACTTTCTAATTCCTCTATAATGATGGGTCCATGCAATTCCTTTCCACTTCTGGTCATGATTGTATTAACGTCTTTTGGATTCTTCTCAGTGTTACTTGGTAATCCTCCAGAGGACAATCTGACACCTATCCAGCAATTTGTCCCACTTGGTGCAACAAATTCTGCACTAGAGCTTCTTGGTTAGTTAGTATTGCATCATTTTTTTGATAATACTGTGTAAAGTTTGCACTAAGCTCGCTCATGGACTTCGTTAGTTGGCTGACGCTTTCGGTCATAGTTGAACTCATCTTATTCATAGCTGCTTCCCAACCACCGGACTTGTTTTGTTGAGGCTAAAACCTCTAGATTGATTCTCTCCACCATTTAGATCAATATATCGAAAACCAGGGTGATCGTGAGAACCTAGGCGATAACTGTCCCCATAAGGATTTCCTTGCCTTTTTATACTGCTCACATCCTCGGTGTTGGTTCTCTCAATCCCTTGAACTTTTTCTACCTTCTCAATCATTTCTTTCATTCCATCCATCTTCTCATTAATGACTAACAACTGGTATACGATCTGTTCAGAGGTGTCCTCTCCGAATATGCCTTCATCTGATCGTATGGTTTCGACTTTATGTGTTCCCTATTGACTTGTGAGTGATATATGTTCCAACTTCTCTAGGGATTGTCTGGTGACAACAACTTTAGGCACGCGCTGCTTGACGCATCGACTTTCATCTTCTCATTTGGCCGTAATCCATGATAGAAACTATGCATGCGTATGGGCAAATTGATATCATGGTGTGTGCATCTACGTTGTGCTTCCTTAAAACTTTCCCAAGCTTCTTCAAAGGTTTTCTTCGACACCGCTTGAAGTTTATGATCTCTTGCCTTATTTGAAGTGACTTCTTAGGTGGACAGTACTTGTTCATAAATTTCTGCAATAGGTCTGTCCATGATTGGATAGAAACCTGCTGCTAGAGACAAAAGCCATTGCTTTGCTTTCTCTTTCAGCATGAATGGGAACAACTTCGTTTGATGTTGTCCTCTGGAACTCCTATTTGGTTTGGTGGTGTTGATTATCTCCAAAAGTTGGTGACATGAACACTAGGATCTTCGTTTGGTACTCCATGAAAGGTACTATAGTTGGTCATCATTTGTATAATTCGGCTTCGGGAGGAAAACCTCAGCCGCATTATCCGGTTGAACAATTGCTAGGACAAATTGCTCGATCGTTGGCAAGGTATAACTTTGTAAAGTTCTCCTTTCTGTAGGTATGACTGCTCAATTCCTAACTCCATTAGTACTTGATACGGTATAAAATATCACGGGTGCGGTGTTTATGTTAAATAAGGATATCTAGATCAATAATTATGTGTGTATTTTCTTATATCTCAAGAAAGAACTATGAAATGCTTAGCAAGAACAATATGCATGTGAGAGAGTGTTTGTCGACAAATTGGCAGAACTTGGCTGCTTATCTCAATTAATAGTCGATCCTTTTTGAAGAGGGGTAGAGCCGATATTTATAGGTCTTACATGGTCGGTTACAAAACAAGAAGAAAATATGATATAACTAATCTACAAATTCACGAGTCAAGCTTATTCTTCATAACCGGACTATACTACCTGGTGCGGGCTTCGTTTCGAGGGGTGAGCTGTGCGACCTCCAATGCTTCATCTCGCCTGATACTAGGTGTATGAAGGCTATTAGTGCCATTTTCCTGATCGACTATAGATGTCGTGATGGCATAAGATGGGCTTATGTATACTCGGCCCCACTCGTTTTATCATAATGTGAGTTGATAGGAAAAAGGACCCTATTCTTGGTGGGTTGAACCAACAAGAATCCACGGGAGCATTTTCAGGTTTGGCATATCAATGGCCCTCTACTTCTTGAGTTCTTCATCACTTAAATGAGAACCGGGGAGTAGTAGGTAATGATGTCTTGCCTTAGGTAGCAGCAGATTTATGGCGTAGACGCGAATGGCTGCAAGACTCTGCGTGTTGAAGCATGCGGACCCAATGCCATACTCCTTCGATGGTATTTTGCCATGCACTTTTGATGGTCTTTATCAGCATGTTTATGGCGTAGACGTGGCTGGCCGAAGGTTCCACGCGTTGAAGCGTACGTATCCGGAGTCGTGCACCTAGGCGACGGACTAGATTTGCCAAACTTGTGTCGGTCTTAGCGGCACACGTTTATAAATGAGATGCGATCGTTTGCAAGATGCCACATGTTGAAGCGTACGGACTTAATGCCATGCACTTTTGATTGTCTTTTCATGCCGAGTTGATCAGTCTTATTGTGCCAAGCTGAACTCGGAATTATTATGTCGAACTTGGCGAGACACTGATCTTGAGAGCTGGGGCAAGATGGGATCTAATTTGCTCTGGAGAGATCATACCCGTGTTGCGTCCTTTTTGGTGTTAACCCCACCGCTGTATTTGCACGATCTTCGATAACTGCTTGAAACTACTTAAAATTGCCGTCACTTCGTGTTCTATAAATGACGCTGTTATTGCCTTGGTTAATGAAAACGGTTCCATAATGACGATTTGCATTTAAATTTTGAATTTCAAACTCTGAACCTGTCTTGGTGCAGGATTTGAATCGTCTTCGAGAAGCCTATAAATGGGGCAACCGTCTTTCCATCTGCCACTTTTCGCAAAACTGAGGCTTACAAGGTGTGGGGACTCTGGCAAGTTTTCTGTGGTTTCTGGCGACACGGCGTAGCTTTCCGGTGATGGTTTCCATTCGTTTCTCAGGCTATTCATCCATTTTTCGTCACATATTCAAGGTAACCTCTTCGTTATAGCTTTGATCTAGCATAAGTAACCTCTGTTTGATTGATTAGGAGGCCATGTTAGGCTTGTTGCTTTGAACATCCACCATTGTTGGTTTGAATGTTTTCCGGGAAATTCAGCATTTCTCTATTAATGTTAAAAATAAAATTAAGTTTTGATGATGATTCGTCTGTTATTGATTATTTGTTTTAACCCCATTGGTGAAGTGTTGGAACTAGTTGTTATAGTGAAAATCTAAAAGATGTCTAGAATGAAATGTATAGGTTTTACTAGAGTCTGATTATTGTATAGGTTATATTAGACAAGCATTGTAATAGTTAGTTCTTAGTGGAGTCTAGTACTGAAACTGACCTCTAAAAATGATTCGCTGAGGGATCAAACTTAGTTGGTCATTTACAAGACTGGAGACTCACTGATGAGAGGACAAACTTAGTTATGAAGGTATAAGGATCAAACTTAGTTTTGAAGACTGAAGAACTGAGGATTCAAACTTAGTTTGTGAAGACTAAAGCCAAGAATATAAGGTTAGAATTCAGGTAAGTCTGTGATGGCCTAAAATGACTTTATAGATCTTGTATTGAAAGGCTAAGTTACATAAAGACAATGTAAACTTAGTTATTTTATGAGATAAAATTTTGTACTCTGATCTCACAAATCTCAAAGATTAGCTAAACTAAGAGTACTCAGTTTTGAAGAAGATCAGAAACTGAGTTAATGCTCTAAGTCAGTTGGAAATTGAAAACTCAGTTTCAACTTAAGCATAAATCAGCTAATCAGTTTACTCAAAGAAATTCAGAACGTTGAAGAACAAGCTACCTAATTGGTTGATAGTCTGACATATCAGAAATGACACTGGCATATCTGACAACATGATATCATATCCTATGGAATCCAATATGAACGTTAATGAATTCAAAGAATATGACCATTGGATTTCACCCTATAAATAGAGGACTTAGCAAGAAGGATCAAACACCAAGCTAAAACCTTTTGCATACATTTTAGCCTTAGTCTTGCACATCTAGCATTCAAGTTATTGTGAAGTAAATTGCTATCATTTGATCTTACAAAGTTACATCAATAAAAATCTTTCAAGTGTTCAATTATCTCAAGAAATACCAAGAACCAACACTTGAAGATTCCAAGTCTGAATCACTTACTTGATTCAACCCAACTTTGATTTTATCAAAGTTTTGGACTGTGAAGCATCCGGTCTAAGGTGTCAAGGATAGTTGTTTGCAGTCAGGAAGACTGTGTTCGTGGTGGAGCTGGGATAGGAGTATTAATCTCGGGTTTAAATCTGGCCTTGTTAATGTTGGAAGGGGCAACATTAGCAATCTCCAATGATTCAGCAGGGCCTGAACCATTAACCCCAAGGGTTTTGTCTTGATGAAGAAACCTAAACCCATATATCCAGTAGGTTGCTTCTTGCTCACTCTTTTTGCAACGGTTTCTCTTTCATCAGTCATTATTTTCTTCATATATTGAAAAAACAAACCAGCCCAATCAAATTTCATGCTCCTTTAAATGATTAACATCAAGTCTATTTTGGGTCCGGATAAAGTATCAAGGCTTTCAACAAATCCCAGAATATTCTTGGCTAGAAGTTTGCTCAGCAGATTATACTCAAAAGAAATGTTCTTCACATTTATATTCGAGGCTATTTGTGCATCTGGATTAGTTCTGATTGATTCCACAAAAGCTAGCCTTGCTAATCCCATAGATTTTGGATTTGTAGGGGCTCTATTCCCTGGATCAAATCCAAAGACCTCTCTCAACAGGTCTGATGTTACTTCAATCTCCTGGTCATTTACATTAGTTGTAAATGCCTCAGTATCATCTCTAACCACTATATTTCTCCAGATACCACCATATTTCACACTTGTATGTTTTGCAGACAAAATGATCTTAGTGTTTGCATATACATTCTGTGTATATATCTGTGTATATAGGAAGAAGTAGTGGGTGGGGATGTACAGTGCACGTAATGTATCATAATCACACGATATAATTTGGAATAAATGTGATGCTGCCACGTGTCCCACTAACTGATCCCACTTAGTGTAATAACCGTTACATATTATAACAGTTGTAATAAAGGATAATAATAATATCCATTTACTTCACTGTTGACTTTCATTTAAGTGTGATTTTTATGAACAACGAATTAATCAACAGACTATGTCATCAGTAGGCTTGATCTTCAGCAGGGTCTCTTTAAAAATACTCTGCTGATATTCTTCTGTTGGTCAACAGCCTGCTGATACAAAAAAGCACAGCTGATCTTTATACATCATAGTTTTGTCCAATTGATAAACAAGATGAAGTTCAATACCAATGACTGATCTACCAAGTGAGCTCATCCAACAGGGCAAAGACCAATCCCCTTGGCAACTTCATTTGCTTAGTTGTCCAAACTATAGGAGCACTTAGGAATTGTTGATACCAATGACTAATCTGCCAAGTGATCGCACCCAGCAGGGAAAAGACTAGTCCTCTTGGTGAATTCCAGTACTCTACTGACCATTAAAAATGTCAGTCAACCTTGATGATGCCAAGTTCAATTCTTAACTTAGCAAATATTTCACTATCCAGAGGCTTTGTAAAGATATCAGCAAGTTGATCTTCAGTAGGAATATAGAGAACCACCACATCTTTCTTTTCAAAATGATCTCTTGTAAAATGATGTCTTACATCAATGTGTTTGGTCCTTGAGTGCAAAACAGGATTTTATGTGATTGCAATTGCACTTGTATTGTCCCACATTATGTGAATTTCTCTTTCTTCAATCCCATAATCCCTTAGTTGCTGTCTTAACCATAGTACTTACGCACGGCTGACTTCCCAAAGAACGATTCAACGTTTCAAAGAAGGTGGAAGTTGATATAGAATTTTGTTTCTTACTAAACCAGGAAACAAGTCTATTTCCCATTAACTGACAAGTTCCTGTGGTGCTTTTTCTATCAATCTTGCACCCAGCATAATCAGAATCTGAGTAGGATATAACTTTGAAACGTCGTCTTTTGAATACCATATCCCTACTCCTAAAGTCTCTTTTAGATACTTGAGAATCCTTTTTACTGCAGCTAAATGAATTTCCTTAGGGTTTGATTGAAATCTTGCACAAACACCTACTACAAAGGATATATCAGGTCTGCTAACTGTGAGGTACATCAGACTTCCTATCATCCTTCTATATAATGTCCGATCAACATCTTTACCATCTTTGTCTTCATCCAATCTGATGATTGTACCCATAGGAGTTTATACTTTGGTGCTATTTTCCATACCAAACTTCTTCAGCAACTCCTTGGTGTATTTGGTTTGATGAATGAAGATTCCATCTTGCATTTGCTTGACTTGTAATTCCAAGAAATAGTTCATTTCTCCCATCATACTCATCTGGAACTTGCTTTTCATGAGATTTGCAAACTTTTCACATAGCAATTTATTTTCAGAACCAAAAATTAGGTCATCCACATAAATCTGCACCTGCAGGGTGCTGTCTCCTTCATTGATTTAGAAAAGAGTCTTATCAATGGTTCCTTCGGTAAAACCATTGTTCACCAAGAATTGAGATAAGGTCTCATACCATGCTCTTGGTACTTGTTTTATTGTTGAGTCTATACACTTTATCTTCTTGATCTTTAACTTCAAAACTAGGAGGTTACTGAATATAAACCTCTTATTCTAGAATGCCAGTCAAAAATGCACTTTAGACATCCATCTAGTATACTTTGAAGTTTTTATTTGCAGCATATGCCAAAAATTGTCTTATAGCTTCCAATCTTGCAACTGGGGCATATGTCTCATCAAAATCTATTCCTTCAGCTTGAGAATAGCCTTTTGCCACTAGTCTGGCCTTGTTTCCAAAAATGGTACCAGATTAATCCTGCTTGTTTCTGTATACCCATTTAGTGCCAATTATATTTGCATGATTTGGCCTCTCCACTAGTGTCCAAACTTGGTTTCTTTCAAACTCATTCAATTCTTCTTGCATAGAAATTAGCCGATCAGGATCAGAAATTGCTTCTTCAACAACTTTAGGTTCCATTTGAGACAGAAACAAGTAAGCATTGCTTCAAGTTGTCTTCTTGTCCTTACACCTTGCTGTACAATACCAATTACTTGTTCAACAGGGTGGTCCTTCAACCATTGTAAATCTTGATTTTCTTGATTACAGGAACCTCATCTTCAGTAAGGTCTGTTGTTGATTCAGTAGGGGGATCAGCAGATCCTTGAACTGCATCTGTTGTTGCACCAGTAGTTTTACCAGCAGGTTCTACGGCAGGGATATTTTCACTTCCACAATCAAAAACCTTTAAGTCGGTTATCTTCTTTAAAACATCAACATATTCTAGATCAGTGACATCTAGATTCACAGCAAGTTCTGAAACTTCATCATTTTCCATTCTAGTGAACTTAGGTTCATCAAAAACAACATGTATTGATTCTTTATGTTTTAATGTCCTTTTGTTCAGTACCCTAAAAGCCTTGTTGACTGAAAAATATCCCAAAAAGATTCCCTCATCCAATTTTGGTTGGAAAGTCTTCAGTGTCTCCTTATGATTTAAGATAAAACATTTACTCCCAAATGGATGGAAATATGATATATTTGGCTTTCTTCCATTCTATATTTCATAAGGTGTCTTCAGAAGATTTTTGTTCACTGAGGTTCTATTCTGTGTGTAGCATGCTGTATTGATTGCTTCAGCCCAATATCTTTCAGGTAGCAATGCAGATCATAATCCTTTCTGCTTCCTTCAAAGTCCTGTTTCTTCTCTCAGCAACCCTATTTTCCTGAGGTGTCCAGCAGCTGCTAGTTGATGCAGCACGCCATTTTGTTCACTGTATTCTCTTATGACTTTGTTTAGGAATTCAGTACCCTTGTCTGATCTTATCTTCACAACTGTCACACTTTTCTCATATTGTAATATCTTCAAAAGTTTAGGCATCTTTTGAAGTGTTTCACTTTTCTTGTTCATGAAAATCACCCAAGTGTATCTTGAATAATCATCCACAACTACTAGGGTGTACTTCTTTCCTATTATACTTGTTGGTGTTACTGGTCCAAATAGATCCATATGCATCAGCTCCAACACTCTCTTGGTTGATTGTTTAGTTTTTTACTTGAAACTTGATTTTGTTTGTTTACCTTGCTGACAGGCATCACACATTCCATCTTTCTTGTATGTGATTTCAGGTAAACCAATCACCAACTTCTTCTTCACCAATTGGTTGATATCATCAAATATTAGATGATTCAACTTCTTGTGCCATAACCAGTTGAGTTCTGACTTTGTATGCACAATAAGACATGTTTCAGGAACAACAGTAGTCCAATCTACTACATACATACTTTGTTATCTTCTTCCAGTCAACACAACTTGTTCTCCCATTTCACTCATGACAGTGAAGTAGCCTTTGTCAAAAGTGACTTTGTAACCCATATCACAGAATTGTCCAGTGCTCAGCAGGTTGTAATCCAAGCCTTCAACATATGCAACATTCCTGATTGTTAATCCATTCCTCACCAGTGTTCCATACCCTCTTGTATATCCTAGTGTGTCCTTGTTTCCAAAATTGACTTTTGGACCATCATTTGCCACAAAATTTGTCAAACAATGCTCACTTCTTGTCATATACCTAGAATATCCACTGTCAAAGTACCAGACACCCTACAAAACAAATTTAATATGTTTTAGGTACCCAAACTTGTTTGGGTCCATAGTGGTCAGTGGTAAGCACAACCCTTGGCAAATTTCCAAAAGGTCATCTTTGGAAAGTGTTGCACTTTGTTCATATATGTACGCTATATTTCCATAAAATCTAACATTTGGTTGCGTAACATTCACATATTTCTAGCCTTTTGGTACAAAGTGTTGTTTGAAGTGATTTATGTTGTAAGAAGCATTGGCATAACCATAAGGTTGTTGTCTGTTAGGAACAGCTCTGTATTGTGGTCTCTACTGAGGTCTCTGCTGAGGCCTCTGCTGAGTCCTCTACTGATTCCACTGCTGAGATCTAACCCTAGCATTATGGTTAAACATGTTGTTTCTAGCAGTAGGCGTAAGAATATTCCAATATTCATCAATAGGGAACAATATGTCTTTCCCCCTAAGATAAGTATCCCTTGAATGATTAACATTCTTGGGTTTAACACTCTTATCCTTGGAATATTTCTGGTTTTTCCCTTTTTGTGGTCCAGCAGACTTTGCTGCAGGTCTGTTATCAGCAGGTCTAGAGGGTCCAACAGCCCTACCTTTGGATGTACCTTTTTTTTAGGTGTTGTTGTCCTTTTGGACTTCTGATTTTGCTTCTTTGAAGCTTTCTCAGTAGGTTTTACTGTCTTAGCAACCTTTTGAGGAGTTGGATCTTGTGCAGGTACAAACTTAGGACCAATTCTGGTACTAGGTTCGGTAGCCTTACTAGATCCACCCTTAGAAGATTGTTGAGTTTCAAATCCAAGGCCTGTTATATCACCAAAAGGATTTCCAGATTTAAATGCAATTGTGGAACTAGATTGTGCAGTAGATTCAGTTGCCACTGCTGGTGCAGCAGACTTACACTAATTTTGTTCATAGTCTTTTTCCTTACCTTTGAAAATTCTTAATTCAGCATTCAATCTTCGAATTTCAGCTTGAAGTGCTTCTCTTTCAGCCTTCACAATCTCATAACCAGATTGTATTTTCCTCAGTTGATTAAGGAGGGCATCTAGAGGCTCTTCATTGTTAGAAATTTTTGGATTGGAACCACAGGTAGACTAACAATCACTTTCAGCAGGAGTGTTTATAGATACAGAATTGTATACCTCCTCAGTTTCATCCATATTAGCCATGAAAGCATAATCATCCATATGTGCTATAAATGCAGTATCATCTGATTCATTTCCTTTTTCTGATTCCACTTCATAGCTAGATTCATCATCAGCAGCCAATGCTTTCTTACTAGATCTCATCTGCTGACCCTTATCTTTAGAAGGGCCAAAATGTCAGCTCTAAAATGTCCAGGTTTCTTGCAGTTAAAGCATAGGTAGTCAGGATCCTTCTTTTGCTTTAAATCAGGACAGTCAGGTTTGAAGTGTCCTGGTTTCTTGCAATGAAAGCACAAAAAGTCATGATCCTTTTTGGACTCTTCCTTTTTCTCACTTGTCTTTTTGTTGAACTTCATTGGAGATCCCCTTCCAGATTTCATCATTTTTGATCCTCTTGGTCAGTAGGGCAATCTGCTCTTGCATTTCATCTAAAACATCATCTTGAATACTTGAAGATTTTTCATTGTGTACGGCTGACCAATCTTTGTTGTGTTTGTTGCTTCTTTTTCAACACTTGCAACAAGGTCCTTGCTTTGAATTCATAAGCCTTAAGATCTGAAAACAGTTTGAAGGTGTCCTCTCATTTAGTCTCTGGACTCCTCCATTGCATAACCTTCATTTATTAAATTTCTATTTGGGTAAACCTTTGAGAATTTTGGTGTTGATCTCTTCTTTAGAATAAACAGCATTCAGCAAGGTGAGTTCATCCAGAATTGCATTGAATATAGACTCCATCTATTCAATGGTCTCATTTGATTTAATTTTGAACTCTTGAAACTTTTTCTTTGCCACATTGATCTTGTTTTTCTTGATAGCATCAGTGCCTTCACAAATGAGTTGCAATCTTTCCCAAAGTTCCTTGGCAGTTTTGTAATCTTTCACCTTCATGTACATATTCCTATCTAGAGTTTTGTAGATAATATCAATAGTAATATTATTCAGGTTTGCCCTTTTTCTATCTTCAGCACCCCATTCACGTTTTGGCTTTGGGATTGTCTGATTTTGACCATCCACAGTTATGACTTTGGTGATCTCTAGTGGTCTATCAGTCAGCACATTCATCATTTCATCATGAGTTCAGCTAGATAAGCCTGTATACGATGCTTATACTCATCAAAGTGATCCTGAGAGCATGATGGGAACCAACTTTACAGTACATTTCTGTACAGTTTAGCCCACGATTATCACATTTCCGGCATGTCTCGGGTGAGTTTAGACCCTATTTTGAGTATGAAATGAGGTTTTATTGCATGGCGAGTGACTGTCGGTTTTCGTAAACTCGACCTTATTTTAGCATTTTATACTCGTTTTTCCCGAGCACCCGTAGTTTGCGGGGTTATGCGTTTGTTTGTTGTTTTCATATGAATGCAGGACTAGGGTGTCTCGAGAACCCGGAAGGCGAAGATTTATGATGATAAGTGTGATCAAGGTGCAAGAATGAGCCAAGGAAGAAGAAAGAATAAGAAAAGGAAGAGAAATAGTTGTTGCTCTCACCATCTGTTCTGTTCATCGGCAATTTAACCTATGATGGAGGCATTTTCAGGACCTGACTTCTTGATGAAAGTTGTAGAAAATTCAAAGAGCTTTCCAATGGTTTTTGAATCACCCCAATCGGAGCTCGGATGAAGAAGTTATGATCTTTTTACTGCAGCCCAGAAAATCTGAGCAGCTGTCCGTACGGACAACACTTTCTGTCCGTACGGATAACTCTCTGGTTGCGAAAAAACTCAAAAAATGAAGAACTGTCCGTACGGACAACCTTCCTATCCGTACGGACGGCTTTCTGGGTTATAAAAAGAGCCTCGCAATGTGAAAACGGAAGAAATGGAGTTTTAGGCGACTTTAGGCGATTTGGGGCGATTTTCTTCGTCTTTTAGAGTTAGAATTAGTGTTATATACCATTAGAATCCTCATTCGATCCTCTCTTTGATCCTCTAACTTTTAGCTTCGATCTGTAACATTTCAAGTGACAAGATTTGTTCTTTTGGAGCTCGAATTTGGTAGTCTTCAAGTAATCGAAATGGGTATGTTCTTTTGTTATTTTATTGTTGTTGTGATGTTTTTCTTCCGTTTGTATTGTTTAGATTCGATTATGAGTAGCTAGATTTGTCGTATGGTTGAGCTATGTGAATGCGGGTGAAACGCCGTTAGATTGATGAACCGGGAGGTAGTGTAGCGTAATTTAACGTTAATCGATAATCCACATCACGAAACTTGTTTTGATTGTTTTAATAGCTTTGAATGATATTGACAACATTGTTCATTGTTGCACACACGTTAGCTTATAAATGTATGTTGCGGTGGCGTGTAGGGGAGCGGGTTCGGGACCGTAGAGATTTTGGACTTGAAAGGTAGTTTGACACTACCCGTGTACTAGATTGGCGCCTAGTCATCAAGTCCGATTCAATACGGGTTTGTCCTATGAGTTATCGTTAGACGGCATGGTAGAGTAAGGCACACTCCGGGGTAATCTTTACGAGGTGAAGTAATCCGTTGGATCGTAGTTCGGCCATACCTCTTTTAATTGTTTAGAATTCCGAGTAGTGTACTCTTTATTTTATGCAATCATATAACTCCATATCTATCTGTTTGACCTGAACTGAGTGCTATGTCAACTATGGTACTCAAAAACCAATCTCTGTGGGTTCGACCTCGGACTCCTAAAGCACTATCCTACAATCGACCCGGTCCACTGCCGGTTAGAAAGTAGATTTTGCTAAGGTTTCGAGTTTTTACTTGTTCGACCAGACCTAGAAAATCCGCTTATCAGAGCACATCAACATTGTCCTAGCATACTGGTTGCTATCCATGATGCAAAAACTTGAAAACAGAAACTTGAAAATGTTCTCAAAAAAATTTCACAAGCGCAACAAGTAGGTTTACTTCAGAACAGCAGCTCTGCTCCGATACCAATTGTTGGTCCCTTGAAAAGGCTTTGGTTAAGTTTAGAAGGGGGGTTGAATAAACTTAACACTTAAAACTTTTTGGAGTTGACAAACTCAGTAGGGTCAATAGTCTGCTGACTATTGAAACTCTTGAATTTGTTGCAGCGGAATATATTAAATTATGCCTTGTTACTTGTTGTTTCAAATATAATACTAAGTAGTGAATACTTAGTTGTGCAAGTTGTGTGATTTAGCAGCTAGTTCAGCAGGTTGATGTGATAAGCATGCAGATAAAGTAAATTACAGAATATAAGTGCAGTAAAGTAAAGCAGGCAAGATTTATAGTGGTTCCAGGTGGTGTAATCCTGTCAGTCAACTCTTCTCCTATGATGTTGGAGGAAATTCACTAGAGATTCTTGAGGTTGCTGTTACACAAATCCCTAAACTGTATGTCCTTGACCAATGACTATGGCTTCACAAACTGAACACTAGAAACAGGTAGGATTACTTCTTCAAAGTATTCCACTTTGGTCCTCGAAAAGGTAGGATTGCCTCTTCACCGCTCAACCACAAAAGCAGATTCTTGACACTTTAAAAGTGCTTCTCTGTCTCTTCAAAGAAACTTGAAAAAAAGGTTGAATCAAGAAAGCGATTCGACTTTGAGCTTACGATCAGGATGATAGGATCAGCAGCCTAAGATCTTCAAGTGTATGAACTAGATGTGACTAGATTGTAGATAAACACTTGACGATAAACTTGATCAGTAAATTGATAGCTCAGTGATGTTCAGCAGGTTAAGATTGCACTTGATAAATTTCTTGCTCAAAAACTTGATTGCTTCGTTATTTTCTTTTCTTGTCCATCACTTCCAATCTGAATCAGGGGTCTTCTATTTATAGGTGTGAATCACGTGACTTGAATTTGAAATTCAAATATAGCCGTTTCAGAATTGTCTTTGTCTTATTTGCAATTTCTCTCTCTTTGCATCGTGATGACGACTTCATCGATGTTACTTTTTGTGATCCAACTGTCTTCCATTGACTTATTTTCATTGGATATAGCTCTGAATATTTATAATGTTCTTTCCATCTTGACCATTGATTTGCTGATTAATCCAAGGCTTGTAATTCATCCTTATCCATTTAATCTTTCAGAAAAACTTGGATTAAATCGTCTTTTGCATTCAGCAGACACCTGTTGCATAGGTCTGCAGATGTCCATATATGTCAATTGACTTTTAGTCTACTGTGTTTTATAAACACCTCAGCTGACTGCTTCTCTTCTAACCTTTTATTATGAAGTTAGAGTACATCATTTTAACCATAACCAAGTTCTAATCATCACTTTACTTTTATGGAACTTAGACCTTCTACACAAGGTATATGTGATCAGTTTAGGTCATCACAGACTTCCCTAAATTCGGATCCCATATCCTTGACTTTAAATACTAAGTTTGATCCCTTAGCCTTCATTACTGAGTTTGAACCCTCAGCTTTCGGCCATCAGCAGGTTTAAGACACTCTACTATCCTAGACACTCTACTGACCTAGATAGGTCTGTTGATCAAGTCAACTGACCTCTTTACAATGCTTGTTTGACCAAACCTATACAAAGATCAAACTCTAGTAAACCTATATATTTAATCTAGACATCTTTTTGCCTTTGCTCTATAACAGCTAGTCTGGCACTCATCATTAAACCTAAAATATGTCTAACAATGTACTTAGTATGGAGAAGAAGATCAAAGAGAGATTCATGTATGCTAGATGCCGGAGACATGACATAAATCTACTTTATACGCTTTCTGAGATTGAGTTTAAAGTATAACTAAACATAAGAAAATTACTTTCAGGAACATAGATTGAAACCAACTTGAACAATGCACTTAAAACATGCCCTACTAACTACGTTTAGTTCATCTTGCACGTACTTGTTGATCTCATTAATTACTTACTTAATGTATTCATGTTCTAGTTATCAAACTTACGTAAGCCATCTACTAACACACACTTTACTTGTCAAATAACCGTACCATGTTCGTGCCTTGTCGATCATGTTCATGTTTCATGTCTACTTAACATATCTATGATCTTGTTGTTACTATTCTATTTCACTCGTGGGACTAAAAACCCATGAGTCTTCATAGGATTTAAAACCAGCGGGGCTTAGCATACTTGACTTATCAAGAGACTTAAAACCCACAGAACAAAACATAAGGCCTTGGTGCAAAATGGATAATATATCTAACTGTACCTCCAATCATAAGACTTAAACCCCACAAGACTTAAAATTGTCGTCTTTGGAATGACATGGTGTAATGTCCCACATTGGAAAAGTAGTAGAATGCTCACTCCCATATAAGTGTGAGACATAAAGGTCTTGTCAACTCGGGTTAGCCCTTTTAGACCAAGCGAGGACGGCGGTCTAAGCAGTTGACGGACATTTATGACTTATTTAGCGCTACCAGGCCCGAGTGCCGGGGCGTTCTGAGAATGGTATCGAGCCGACTATCGAGGCGGAACTATGCGCTGCACCGTACAAGAAGACGGTGTAAGGATGGCCTCTAGTTACCTCTGGTAGGGACGATCCAGGAACAGTCTTGGCCGTCCTGGCGAGGACGCCAGTCCCTTATAAGGGGGGGAGAATGTAATGTCCCACATTGGAAAAGTAGTAGAATGCTCACTCCCATATAAGTGTGAGACATAAAGGTCTTGTCAACTCGGGTTAGCCCTTTTAGACCAAGCGAGGACGGCGGTCTAAGCAGTTGACCGGACATTTATGACTTATTTAGCGCTACCAGGCCCGGGGTCTGGGGGCGTTACACATGGTGAGCATGGTTAACCATACCTCCGACACGGGACTTAAAACTCGTGGTAATCCAAACCGTACATCGCAAGGTCACTAACTATAAATACTTAGAAGCACATAAAACACATAGTTCCACATTAAAGTCCATATCTAATCTAGAACTTACCAAGGCCATTACATCACCGAATTCCCAACCTATGTCCACTACTCGTAACCAAAACACCTAAAATAGTTTACGAGAAAAGTAACTAGCAAACATATTTAAAGCTTTGAAAACACCATTGCTTATGAAGTAACTAGAAAACACAGTTTAGCATATACCTGGTTACGAATAATCATGTCTAGTTTCGTGAAGTTTACATTAAAAAAAACATTCAAAACAACTATAAGGCATAATATTTAAACTAAAAATGGAATGTTTTGATAAGAATAACTCCTTACCTTAAAGACGAGCCAAACTACGAACCGAACAACATCTAACATCGATCTATGAAGAAACACCGTGAGTGGAAAAACCCAAACAATTAAATATCCATCCTTTAACGCCAAATCTAACTTTAGTTCTCCTAAAAGACAATAAATATCATAACGTAAACTTACCCACAAACCACTCATGAAACGGATTGAAAAACGGTGTACGGAATTGTAACCGGACCAACTTCTTTACTTTTCTTTTTATTTTTTCTGCCCGATGCTGCACCCTTTGGGAAGTTCTTTCATGGGGACTCCTATATGGGGAGTAGCCCATGTGGCACATTCTGGACCACACATTTTCATTGCAGAATGAAGATGTGTGGTCTAGAACGTGCCACATGTTGAAATAGTGTCCTAAACCAAATCGGGTTGGACCGGATCCAACCGGGTCGGATCATTTCTACTATTTCTTTATGATTATACATATACAATAAATGGTTTTTCTGTTGTCATATATTTGTTCTTTTAAAGAACAGATTATGAATTGTTATATGATAACGTCCTTAATATTAAACTGTGATAGAGAAACCATGATAGCTGATTATGGTTGATGAAATCTCTAATCACTTTAATAAGTTTGATACTTAAATGTCTCTAGACTTATGTACTATTAAACAGGGCATTGATAGTACAAACATGCTAGCACGTATTAGATATCTTCTGTCTTTAAGGGCAGGGGTAGATATCGTCTATCAAAGTGTATAGACACTTGGACTGTACGTGGATGTGTATTAGAGAATGCGTATGTTAGACTGACCCACTTACACTGTTGAGTGTCACACTATGTGACGGTTGTCTAATTATCCTTAGGACCGGAGTCTATAGGGCATCACGGTGTGGATTGTCATGCTTTGACACTATTGAGGTTTCCCTTAGCCATAGGGCGATCATGCGGTAGTGATTGGGTGTGATACTGAAGCATGCGGAGAATACATGTTTGGTCATCTAGAAATCGCGTACCCTAATAGTAGGGGTGAATATCCGAAAGGGCCTTCTTATAAGGAATGTCTTACTCTCATGAATCATTGCAAAGTGGAAGTAAATGAGTTACTTCGGGAGAGCATGATATCCAGATCATAAGATACGGTCGTTAATGCTTGACACTCGACGTACGACCGTATGGATATTATTACAGCAATAGGATTCTATTTACATGCTAACTGAGCACATGAAAGTTGTTAGTCATTGCGTATTGACTCTTCCGATGATTGAGGGTCTTGGACGTGTTGCTAGACTCCATTCATGACCGTTAGATATGAAGGGCATTTTCGTAATTCTGCCTTATGTCTACGGCCAACCTATTCAGAAGCCTATCGGGTCACACGCATATGAACATCAAGTCAGATTAAAACGTGGTTATAATTGATTACCAAATAAGGAAATAATTTATCTCATACTATAAAGGTTATAGTGGTAAATTAATATGGTGGTATTTATTTATTATGAATAATACAATACAAGATATTAATTATGTTGATTAATTAAATATGTATATAGATACATATAGTTGAAATATATATATATATAGTTAAATATATATATATATATATATATATATATATATATATATATATATATATATATATATATATATATACATGTATTTTGCAAATTAATTAATCATAGCATTATATTAATTAAAGAATATTTCGGATGCCAAAAGATTGGTGTTTGGGGTGCCACTTTAAGTGTATTAAGTTACACTTGGATTATGCAATTTAATTAATAAGATTACCATATATTAATATTGGATATTAATTGATTTATGAAAAATAGATTTAAGGTAATAAGATAAAGATAGTCAATATTATATATTAACAATATCTTAGAAATATTTAATATAAGATATTAAATTAAATGAGATAAATCAATCACGGGTATTTTCCTTATTTTATTAGGAAAATGTTTTCTTTCTCCTTAAGCTACACAGAAGCTTTTCCTTTTGGGAATTGGATAATGTGTGGCGCCCAACACCGTATATAAGCAAGGGGTTGGCTAGCACTTTTGTACATCATAATTCCAAGAATTTAGAATTCTTGTGAAAAATAAAAGAGAGCTTCTTAGAGAGAGATTATAGAGAGAGAAAAGGTCGACCTAGCAGTCGAGTTTTTCTAGTAGCAATCCTTGGCGGGATTCCGGCGAGGTGCTCGTGTGGATTACTGGTAGAGGCCGGACACATGGACGGCTCGCACACATCTACTCCTACCGGACGGTCAAAGCATCGATCTTTAAGATCAACCAAGGTAGTATTACTGTCCCCTCTCTTATATGTTTATTGTTTAAACGAAGTCGATCCTGGATTGGGAAATCAATTTTTGAAATTCCGTTGCGCTACTCAATTGATTTCATAACAATAGTAGCATAGCGGTCTTTGAGCTTAAGCAATACGCATCTTTTATTCGCGTAGTAAATTAGATCCAATATATTAAAACATGTATGATATTGATCAGTAATAGATACACAAAAAAATGGAGAAGTAGAGGCGGCGGCACTACCGCCATATCAGCACCGGCGCCGGCCTCCGGGCTGGCGGCAGCTGTCGGCACCATAATCCCCCCTCCCCTCCTTGTTTTGTTTTGTGCATCTTTATGTTTTCAATATGGTCCATCGTTCGTGGTTGTTTTTTGATTGTTGAGGACTAGTGGTTCAAAAGGTTTGGACCATTGGTCAGCCTAGGCCATTCCAAATCTGTTTGGAATAGGCCTAGGTGCCTTTTAGTTTGATTTTAATTAAACCAAAGGCATTCCATTTTTTTGGTTAAATGTAAATATATATAACCAAGGTCAAACCACAACAAATTACATCCTAAACAAATTAAAGGGACTAGGCTAAACCTACACAGTGTTGAAAAGAGTTTAGATTTGTTGATTCCAAACAGCATAAGATCCATGAGATTATATGCTACAAGAAACAACAGCTACTAAACACATAACAACACTCAAAAAAAAAAAAAAAAAAAAAAAAAAAAGGTCACAGAGCCTATCCCATGGTGTGTAGAGAAAAAAAAATCTCATACAACCACCAACAAGCACCAAAAGAGATTACAAAGGATGTACAAAACCCTAACATCATGGGGTAAACGTGTGCAAAGGGAAAGCAGCCTGCATTATATAAAAGATATGTGTTTTAATACAATGCAGAACATCAGAAATATTCATAAGAACCCCTTCAAATCTCTTCATATTCCTCATATGCCAAAGCCAATACACCACCACAGAAACAGAAGCAGATCTGGCCACATTCCCATGGGAGGTTCCCCTGCACTTTCTTCTAATCCATCTAACAGTACTAATCACAATTTCTAACCTCCTGCAAATACCTAACCACTGTTTGACCTTTCCCCAAACCATATAGGAAATTGGACACTGAAAGAACAAATGGGAAGCAGATTCATTCACCGCATTACAAAGAGAACAGACCTTGTCATCAAACTGAAGCCTGTCAGTAGTTAGTAAGCAATTCTTCATAGCCATCCACAACAAAAAAAAAACAATGTTTAGGGGTAGCCCTAGGATTCCAAACTTGTCTGCACCACCAAACCTCGGACCTATGCACCCTAAAGAAGTCATAGGCCTTCCTAGGACACAACTTGGGGCCAATAGACCAAAGGCGCATGAGAGCCACAGAGCATCGGTAGAGCCAACACTATCCAAGATCTTATCCACGATTACGAATAGAGCCTTAATCGAGTAGAATCTCAATGCTTAAACCGATAGCCCCAAACACCCTCATTCTCGTAAATACTCTTCAGCGATCCATTTAACCTAAAGAAAGTCTTTCTTGCATTGAAAGCTCCACAGAATCCAGCACAGAAGTGCCAAATTCCAAGCAGAAAGCTGAAACACCCCCAGACCTCCTTCAGATTTAGGCAAACAAACCTCCTCCCAACCTTTTAAAGATTTCCTGTTAGAATCACATGAGCCTCCCCACAAAAACATTCTACACATCTGATCCATCTTCAAATTAAGACTGCCAGTAATAGGGTAAATGCCTATCCAAAAGCAATAAACACCCTGAATAACTGAAAGGATAAGCTGAAGCCTGCCAGCATAAAATAAAGTAATACCTTTCCAATTACAGAAGTAATTCCTCAAGGATGCAAACAAAGGATCAAAAGGCACAACATTCAGCCTTACAACACACAAAGTAATACCAAGGTATCTAATAGGCAAAGCACCCTCCTTTAAACCAGAAATGTAAGCAAAACAGCCTTATCACAATCAGACTGACTGACACAAAACATCTCAGATTTGAGCATATTGGCTACTAAACCAGAACATTCTCCAAAAATAGTCAAACAGTTCATCAGCAGGATGACAGAAATAGGATCACCCCTAGAAAAAAGCATCAGATCATCAGCAAATGGGATCACCCCTAGCAAAATTGAACTCATAATCTTCTACTAAAATCCTCAGCATTCAAGAAAGATACTCCATTCCAATAACAAACAAGAAAGGAGAAAGGGGATCACCTTGTCTAAGTCCTCTCTTGCCAGGAAAAAACCCCTTCAATTCACCATTGATAGACATATAGTAGGATGCAGTAGAAACACACATCATAATCCACCTCACAAATCTATCAGTGAAGCCAAAACCCCTCAGAACAACCTCCAGGAAAGACCAATGGACATAGTCAAAAGCTTTCTTAATATCCACCTTGATCATACATCTTGGAGGGCCCCTCTTAACACCATAATGTCTAATAAGTTCTTGGAAAAGGAAGATGTTATCAGATATAGCCCTACCATCAACAAAACCTGTCTGAGCCTCATCAATAAGATTTGGTAAGCAAGCAGACAGTCGAGTGGCTAAAATTTTAGAAACAACCTTGTAGGTAACATCACAGCAAGAGATAGGTCTGTAATCCCCAATAGAGGAAGCATGAGTAGTCTTAGTGATAAATGCAATGACATCATGATTAATCTACTTCAAAATAGCATCATTATTGAAGAATTCCAACACAGCAGCAGTAAATTCCTTTCCCACAGTGTCCCAAGATTTTTTAAAAAAACCAGCAGAGAAACCATCAGGTCCAGGAGATTTATCATCAGAGAAAGAAAATAAAGCCTCCTTGACATCCACTTCAGTAACATCCCTCACAAGATCCTCCAAACAATCCCTAGGAACTGAAGGACAAGCATTCACAACATCCGCATCAATAGGGGTAGCATGAACCTCAGTACCAAGAAAATCAGTATAGAAACCAACAAAAGCATCTCCAAACTGATCATAAAAAGTAGTGAAAGAACCATCAACCAACCTAACAGAACAAATGTGCCTTCTAACATTATTCCTTTTCACCAGAGAATGAAAAAACTTGGAGCCTCTATCACTAAGCTTCATATAATACCCCTTAGCTTTCTGAGAGAGAAAACTAGCCTCAGTAGCTTCCAAACCATGACAGACCTTTTTATGATCCAAATCTTAGAAGCCAAAGACTGACTAGGCATCAGATTATACTGTGATTGCAGATTACCAAGCACCACAAGAGCCCTCTCCGATCTGATAGAAATATGAGCAAAGTGCTTCTTATTTAATTCCTTCAAAGGTTGCTTGAGCCTTTTCAATTTTTTGCATAATTGATACATAGCAGTACCGTCAACATCTTGACACCAACTCTGATCAAGAACATCCTTATAACTATCATGCTGCAACCACATATTAAATAACTTGAAAGGCTTGATTCTAAGAGCAGGATAAGTAGAAAGAGTAATTCTACAAGGAGAATGGTCAGAATGCAGGCCAGCAGGTTCAAAAAAAAGTAAGAGCATTTAAGTTCCAGTCATACCAAAAGGCATTAACCATTACTCTATCAATTCTAGTAAGCACTCCACACGAAGACCAAGTGAAGTATTCACCAGAAGAATTCAAATCAGAAAGGTTGGCATCCAAACAACAGTCCACACCATCATGCATCTCATAATCAGTAGGGACATTACCATTCATTTTATCATCCACAGAAAGAATAGAGTTAAAATCTCCCAAAACCATCCAAGAAGTAAGGAACAGACACTTAATTCTCTAATTTTATCCCACATTTCTCTTCGATCACCAACAGTATGCAAGCCATACACAAAGGTGACCAGGAAGCTATCTTCAGAAACTAAAATATTCACCTTGTAGTGGATCCACTGTACATCAACTTCCAAGACATCCACATTAATAAAAGAAGGGTCCCAAACAACCAGCATCCTCTTACTAACATGATGATCAAAATTATTTACAAATTTCCAAGAAGGGATTTTGTTGTTCATAAAGAAATCCAAATTATTTGGAGCCAACTTTGTCTCAAGGATTCCAAATAAGGTGTAACAGTGTGTTGCATGAGAAACGACAATGAAGATTGTTTATGAACCTTATTGAACCCTCTCACATTCCAGAAACCAATCATTTCTATCAACCAAGAGGTGCTTTACCTCTAGACACAGAAGCATCCACAGATGCAGCACCAATATTGTTCTTCTTTTTCTTCTTTTTTTTTTGGAACCCTTAGAACCAAAATCATCTTCAACAAGTTCTTCATTCTCTATTTGATCAGCCCCAGAAACATTCTTCTCAGGAGATAAAACATCAAAAGAGTTAGCAGTTACAATATCATTCCCTTTCCTTACATCACTATCCTTGAAACACAGAGAGAGCTTTGCGAGGAGTATCAACAACCTTTTCTTACTTGCATTAGACTTAGCAAAGAAGCAGACATATTCTTGTTAGCGGTGGCCTCAAGAGAGCTTCGAGAGGTGTTAGTAGAGTCTTTGAGAGAGGGTCAACGAAGTCTTTGTGCAAAGCATCAGCAGGGGCAGTAGCTTTCTTTTGACTCCCATTTTGTTGCTTATTGCTAGCAGTAGGCTTCTTATTTCTTGCAACATACAATTGAGGGGTATCCAATGCATCATTACAGGCAGCAACATTGAGTCCCAACTTTTTGCAGGAAGTACAAAACTTGGGCAGGTCTTCATATAAAATAGGTTGCATCAAACACTTTCCACCAGGCAAGTTAATGGGAATGACATCAGGTAGATCCACACTCACATCAACCTCAACCAAACATCTAGCAAAACTCAGAACCTTTTTAGTAGCAGTGACCTTATCAGTATATTGGGGAGCACCAAGATAAGAGCAAATCTTACTCAAAAACCTATCCTTCCACAATCTGAGAGGCAAATTAGGCAACTGAATCCATACAGGAACCACAGAATAAGCATCCTTGCAAAAGTTAAACAACTCAGGCATTTTCCTAAGTAGTAAGGGCTTGCCAAAAACATAAAAAGGACCAGCTTGTAACACATCATCTAAATCAGATGGCTTGTCAAACACAAAGACAATCCAACCAGAGTTATGTAATGATAAGAGCACTTCCTAATCCAAGAATTAACAATCTTTTGAACAGCATCCCTCCCAAAAAACATTGAAGGAAAATTGCCAATCAGACTCAGCTTCTCTATGGAATCATCATCCAAATCTTCTAAATCTAAGTTAATAGCAACAGGAGTCACACAGGTAGGAACCTCACTCAATTTCTTAACTTCATCATTCAAAACTCTATTCTTTTACACAATATTGACCCAAGAAACAATCTTTTTTTGATTTGCGGCAAAGGCGAGATGCAAAGATCCTTAATCCCTGAACAATCAGAATTGACAGGGACATCCCCACTAACTTCAGGAATGCAAACCTCCCCAATTGCAGTAGAAGCAGGATCCACCTCAATAGAATTATGAGTCCCATGTTCTACCATACTACAATGTCCTAAAGTACCAATGCCACCATCAGTAACCTACTCAACAACTGAAGAACAGGGTTCAACAGGTTCAGAAACAGATCCAGCAGGTTCACTGGTACTCTCATTGGCCTTGTCAACCTCAAGCAGCTCTAGTAAGGTAGTTGTAGGAGTAACAGGCGAATATATTGGGAACAACAACAGAGACCTCCAATATAGGATTCTTCTTAGATACAGTAGAGGTAAGCAATTTACCCAACTTTAGCTTCATAGCTTCTTCCAATACTCTGACATTTCCACATTTCGTTTTCAACACAGGTTTAGGATAAGGGGCTGTCACCTCTACCATTGCAGAGGATTTTGCTGCACCAGGTGCAACCACATCCCTCACCTGCACACCGGGTACAGGGAGATCTAGCAACTGTCCTTTATCCAAAAGCTTCCCATCTTCAATTTGAGTGGAATGGGCTCGATGATGACACCATCGACTCTGAGAGCTTCCAATCCAACCACAAATGCTTGTTTATCAAAATCCGGTTGATGAACAGTAACTTTCTCATCGGTTTTTCTTACCCATAGCTCAAAAAGTGAGCTATAAATTCAGTATAAAGAAAATCAAGACAGACGGAGACTAAAAACAGGATTAAAAGAAGCCAAAGAACTCAGAAGGAGGGTGATTGGCAAGCTCGTTCATGGAAGATGATGTTCGCATAGCAGAGAGAAACTTCTCTCTAAATCCCGATACTGAGAGCTACTAAGAGCTCTTTCTTACCAAAGGCATTCCTTTTGATTATGAATCAAAAGGGAAAAGAACAAAAGCGGACCACATGAATTTTAATTTTTATTTAAAATAGTTTAAATTTGAAAATTTGAAAAGTTATTAATTAATTAAACGTTAATTAATTAATGGATTGGATGCTTCATGACACAAGTAGTTAAAATTTAAATTTTATCTTTTTCATAAGATATTGATTGTATGGATTAAATAGTAGATATAATATGATTATATGGACCCCGATTGATCATGTACTCAACCAATACGATAAATGTGAATGCTTTATTTTATTTGTTTTTTTTTATTGTTGTCCTGAGCCGTTATGAAGAGCGTGACCTAGTTTTATTTCTGCATTATCCCACTCCGTTAGCTCCCCCGTGTGCGGCGGGTGTAAAATTTATTAGATAGATTTTTGAAATTAATTGAAGACGTAGATGGAGACCAAAGAAAGAAGAATAAAGATTCATTTGAAGAATGGTGCATTAAAGATCCATTGGGGGTTGCAGCTACCCTTAGTTTGTGACCCGCGCTTTCGTCAGTTTGTATTCGAAACCGCACTTAGGAAAAGTCCATGATCATACCGGTTAATTTTGTGCGTGGAATGTTGTGTATGTTTTACTTTATACGATATTGTAGAAATATGCACGTAAAAGATGAGACCCTAATTAAAAATAAAATTAATTAATTGAATTAATTTAAAATTACTCCCATGACAAAAATTGAGTTATAATATGTCTCCCAATATTATAGCGACGGTGAAGAGCCCTTGTTCAGATCCAACTGATCGGCCCACATCAGGAGTTGACCTACCTCGGGTATATCATCATTATCGAGATATGATAATTATGAGATCTCATGAATACTTGGGTTACGACTCGACTAAGAATCTTGCGGTGATTGACCCACGTCATGACCGTCTGATTTTAGAGACATGAGGTTGACTATCACATAGATGATGTGAATTGTTAAAGAGTTGACTAGTCAAACCACTGAAAGTCGTGTTGGACGCGATTGGTAAGAAGTACCTACCCGTTGAAATTGAGCCGGACGATCGGCCCACGTCGGGGATCGAGTCAACCAGATAGGATTCCAGCCACTAAATAATTTTGGAAAATTCTTGAAAGTCAATTGGGAGTAGTTGACTAGTGGAAGCAAAATCATAATCCCAAAGACAATCTTTGATTTTGCATGTATAAACAACAACACTCTTTTATCTTTATTTTATGTTGTAGTTTTAGCAAATTTTATTTATGTTTTGTATTATCGATAGTTAAAAAAACCAAAATAAAATGGCTGTTACCTTTTGAGAAACGTTCTCAAGTTGGTTAAGTAATTTTATTCCTTTTAAAATAAGCAATGACACGAGCAATCGCGTTTTCGTAGTTGAAGACAAGGAGGCTACATATTTGATGGATTCCTCTAAGACTTTAATTATTAACGGAAGCTCACATATTGGATATAACGATATCCAATAGGTCACTCCGTCATATGATGATGATTATTCAAACATTAGATGGATTGGATTAGGAAGACCACGTCGAATTTTGGAAAGGTTATTTTCAAACTTGTAAGATTTAAGTATCAACTTAATTCTTTAATCATTGCTTGAAAGTAAATTAAATATTTCATGTTTTGAATATGATTCAAAAAAGTTAAATAGACTATTTAACAAACGTTGGATTTTCTTTATGAAAGAAAATTGAAGACACAATTCTTGTGGTTTTTCTTAAGTCTTATGAAGACTAAATTAAGAAATATTTACAAGATCTTGAAGGATTAAAATGGAAAGTTAGGGCATGTGCTTAAATAAGATAACTTATTGAAGTCTCTATTTCAGGTACCTTGAGATAAATCTATCTAAAATCAAGTCAACTCTCGGATATATGATATCCTACGAGTGTAATTAAATAAGAAAGATTAAATCTGATTTGGAAGGTGAAGCAAACGTTGTAACACTTACCATATTCGAATCTATTAAGCGATAAGGGAACTAAATAAATTTTATTATGTTCGGTTCTTATGAAGAACATATTTTCAGCTATACGTTAGGATTTAATGGACAAATTCAATTGTAAGGAATAAATGTTATTCCGATAAGGTTGAACAGTCACTGAATCTGACATGCTAGATTATTGTCACCATATATATAGTTGATGTGAGTGATGAAATATCAACTAAACATTTAGATGGTTGTTATCCTTGATTTTGTGGATGTTCTAGACATAGTCTTTATGGAAGGGAGGCGCGTAATCAAACGTCATTCTGATGATGCTGAACCATATGATTATGAATCATGTGGGTTATACGTACTTATCCAAAGAGGAATAAAATACCCTTTTATGAAAATGGTTATAAAACCTAGAAAATTGACTAGAGCCAAAACATATTGATGTTTGTTGGCTTATGACAATTTATACCATAAATAATTGTTTATCTCTCTTGGACTATTTTAGAAATAATTGAATGTACTTATTGAAGTATGATAATAATTAAAAGCACGAAAAGTTTGAGCTAGTACGAATATGAGATAAATGAAACTTAGCAATTAATCTCCAATTGGGTGGAAGCAATTAATAACTGGAGGGTGTTTCAGAAGTTGTCTGAAAAGGAATCAGATTCTTCCTAAAAGGATATCATTTTGAGATGTGCGATCGGATTGCGATTCCGAAATGTAAGCGACACTTTATACGATAAAGTTGTGACGTAAGCCATGCATAGAATCCCTTACCCATTTTGGGATAGTGCCCTTAATCAAAACACATACTTAACCTAGTTCCAAAGATTAAGGTTGAATAAATTCCATATTAGATATGGAAGGGGATAATGTCGAATCTATCTTACCGATGATTTGAAGTTGTCATAGGCAAAGTCAGAAAGGCTTGGAGACTAGTACGACGTATGCAACTTTGTGGAATATCTTGGCAAGTACGCTAGATATTGTCTACTTTCCCGTGGAACAAAATGTTTGTCTCCAAACATGTTGTCTTCTAAAGAAGGTATTTCTTCCAAAAGAGATAGTAGGAGTAAGTGAGATCTTAAAAGAGTTTGAGAGCCACAAGGAGATATTCAACCATAGGAACGTGAGCAGACGCCACATATTGATGAGGTGTAGAATACTGCTCAGTGCACACAAATGTTCTACAAGTGTGTGGATAACCTCAAGCCTAAAAAGGCTGCTCGTATGTTCATCTTGAAAAATGAATATCTCATGACTTATGAAGGAATGTTTGAAAGGCAAGATTGAGAGACATGGCCAGGAGCCATAATATCTAAATTAGATTCCATCAGTGACAACCATGTTGTGAACCTAGTCTGTCTTACCTAGAGGGAATGTCCCTAAAAGGCTGACATGGATAGTAATATGATTACCATAAGGCTTTAGTGACGGCTGAAGTGTATAGGGTGTAAACCTTGTAATTATCGCTGCCAGCTGAGCCCAGTTCTATTCAGACTATGCTTGTTATAACTTCGTATCATGGCTATATGATAGTGTTGAAGACGTTGGGCAAATAGCTCGATTTTCATAGATGATAACATTATATGTGAGCCTAAGAGATTCATTTATGGACTCAAACAAGTTTCTCTAGACAATTTCTTTGTTTGATAATCATAGGAGTTTGATTTAGTCAAAAAAGGGATATGCCCAATGTGCAAGAAGGATAGTGGGAGTGTGTTATGATTTTTGAGTGAGGTATTGGATATCTCTCTCAGGAATTATCACCACATGTCACAGTCAATTAATGTTTGGTAGTTCAAGGTTTTTACGAAAGCACTTGGATTAGCAGTTGTTATTTTTAGAAATAAGAATCTATAGTGAAAGATTTAACTGCCGTTAGTTTAGAGTTTACCTATATAGATGTGATGCTAAAAGATTTTAGCATAGATCACGACAAGAGATACTGCTAGCCGGTGTTCTCAAGATCTACAATGTTAGGACGTTAGTCCTAAAGATAGGGTGAAAGATGATGCTTATGGAAGGTTTCCTTTGCTACAGTGATAGGAACCATCATAAAAGTAATTCCAGATGTTCATAGTCCATGAAGAGTCATGAGAAAGTATAAAAGTAAATATGGTGAATGTCGAGAATATCCTTAAACAAGTTACGGATGGTTTCCTAGTTTATCGAAACTTGGAATCAGATAAATATAGATATAAACACGTGTATCCTGAGTCTTATGAAGGCGATTGAGAGCTACGGTCTGGGTTTGTAGTCACTTTGATAAAGTGATACAGTGATCTGGAAATGATCTTAGCAAAAGATCATTATGAATTCTACAATTGAGACAAAACACAGTATTTCCTTGGAGGCACAACGGGAGCAGTACATGGATCTAGAAAGTTCATTCCTGAACCTTGTACGGTTCTTCCACATTTTCTATATAGCTGATATAGTAGTGGATTCATTGCTTGAAGCAAGGACCAGGGTCTCGTCAGAGATTCATGTGTGTTGAGGCGGTTCATTTTGACTTGGTCATTTGGAGCATGGTATGAAGATAGTCTGAGTTCCCACGGATAGCGATCCATTCATGGCTAGGGCTGGTTGCGAGTATTGCATGAGATTCTTTTGTTTCAACTTGGTCTTGGTGTGCGAGTGATTGGTTTTAGGCCAATTGGGAGATTGTTGAAATAGTGTCCTAAACCCAATCGGGTTGGATAGGATCAGACCGGGTCGGATCATTTCTACTAATTCTTTATGATTATACATATACAATAAATGGCTTTTCTGTTGTCATATATTTGTTCTTTTAAAGAACCAATTATTAATTGTTATATGATAACGTACTTAGTATTAAACTATGATAGAGAAACCATGATAGGCGATTATGGTTGATGAGATCTCTAATCACTTTAAAAAGTTTGATACTTAAATATCTCTAGGCTTATGTACTATTAAATAGGGCATTGATAGTACAAACAGGCTAGCACGTATTAGATGTCTTCTATCTTCAAGGGCAGGGATAGATCTCGTCTATTAAACTGTAGAGACACTTGGACTGTACGTGGATGTGTATTAGAGAATGCATACGTTAGACTGACCCACTTACACTGTTAAGTGTCACACTATGTGATGGTTGTGTAATTATCCTTAGAACCGGAGTCTAAATGGCATCACGGTGTGGATTGTCATGCTTTGACACTATTGAGGTTTCCCTTAGCCATGGGACGATCATGCGGTAGTGATTGGGTGTGATACTGAAGCATACGGAGTATACATGTTTGGTCGTCCATAAATCGCGTACCCTAATAGTAGGGGTGAATATCCGAAATGGCCTTCTTATAAGGAATGTCTTACTCTCATGAATCTTTGCAAAGTATAAGTAAATAAGATACTTTGAGAGAGTATGATATCCAGATTATAAGATACGGTCATTAATGCTTGACACTCGACGTACGACCGTATGGATATAATTACAATGATAGGATTCTATTTACATTCTAACCGAGCACATGAAAGGTAGTGTCATTGCGTATTGACTCTTCCGATGATTGAGGGTCTTGGACGTGTTGCTAGACGCCATCCGTGATCGTTAGATGTGAAGGTCATTTTTGTAATTGCGCCTTATGTCTATGGCCAACATATTTGGAAGCCTATTGGGTCACGCACATATGAACATCAAGTCGGATTAAAATGTGGTTATAGTTGATAACCAAATAAGGAAAGAATTTATCTCATACTATAAAGGTTATATTTGTAAATTAATATGGAGGGATTTATTTATTATGAATAAATATAATACAAGATATTAATTATGTTGATTAATTAAATATGTATATAGATACATATATTTCGAAATATATATATGATATACATGTATTTGGTAAATTAATTAATCATCGCATTATATTAATTAAAGAATATTCCGGATGCCAAAAGATTGGTGTTTGAGAGCCTTTTTAAGTGTATTAAGATACACTTGGATTGTATAATTTAATTAATAAGATTACCATATATTAATATTGGATATTAATTGATTTATGAAAATTAGATTTATGGTAATAAGATAAAGATAGTCAATATTAGATATTGACAATATCTTGGAAATATTTAATATAAGATATTAAATTAAATGAGATAAATCAATCAAAGGTAATTTCCTTATTTTATTAGGAAAATGTTTTCTTTCTCATTAATCTACACAGAAGCTTTTCCTATTAGGAATAGGATACCGTGGGGCACCCAACACCCTATATAAGCAAGGGGCTGGCTAGCACTTTTGTACATCATAATTCTAAGAGTTTAGAATTCTTGTGAAAAATAAAAGAGAGCTCTTAAGAGAGATTATAGAGAGAGAAAAGGTCGACCTAGTAGTCTAGTTTTTCTAATAGCAATCCTTGGCGGGATTCCGGCGAGGTGCTCGGGTGGATTACTGGTAGAGGCCGGACACGTGGACGGCTCGCACACATCTACTCCTACCGGACGGTCAAAGCATCGATCTTTTAGATCAACCAAAGTAGTATTACAGTCCCCTCTCTTATATGTTTATTGTTTAAACAAAATCGATCCTGGATTGGGAAATCAATTTTTGAAATTCCGCTGTGCTACTCGATTAATTTCCTAACACCACATGGGCTACTCCCCATATGGGAGTCCCCATGTAAGAATTTCCCGCTCCCTTTTCCAATTGGCCAGAACCTTGTCAGCTATTCTGTTGCTGCCGTCCTTTTTTTTTATTTCTTTGGTACAACACAATACATTTATTTATAGTGTGTAATCCTTTTTCCCAAGGAATCCCTTAATTATCGATATTAATCAAATCATATCTTTAAGGTAAATTTCCTTAATAATCAGGTCCCAATAATATCTCCTTATAATTATCTCTGTAAATTAAAATAGTCACAATTCCGGCCAATCACATCTTTGTCAGTGATTTACTAATTCTTAAAAAAATCTCTTTTTTACGAAAAGACAAAAATACCCTTAATTAAAAGTCCTAGTTTTTACATTAACCTTGATTAAAGATTCATAAAACAAAACAAAAAAAAACAATGTGCAATTTAATTGGAAAAAACTGCCATAATCTTATTTTCTCTCCCTATTTTATTTTTCAATGATCCGTAACTTTTGATCTACACATCCAATCATCATAATGCATATTTTTTATCCTCTTTATTTTGATATATCATTTAATATTTTTCCGACTTAATTTCTAAAAATAAAAAAATTTCACAAAAATCGACGCGATGCACTGACAACTGAAGGTACAATGACATGTGAAGATGCAGTGATATTTGACGATGCAATAACATGTGAAGATGCAGTGACATTTAAAAATGCAGAGATAGGTGAAGCTGCACTTGAAGTGCTAAACATATAAGCATTTGATGCAATGACAATTGAAGATTCAGTGACAAAAATAGCTTGTCATTGTATCTTCAGAGACACTTTTTGAAAACGAAAACATGTGTCACTTCATCTTAGGTGACATTTTACAAAGAGTAAATCGGATGTCATTGCATCTTAAGTAACATTTTATGAAGATGAAATCATATGTGATCTCAACGGTTTTGAATATCCAGTGACATGTGACAGGTCAAGATGCAGTGACAATTGAAATGTGTATTCGAAGTGGTAAATATCTAAACATTTAATGCAGTTACAATTGAAGATGCAGTGACAATAATAGCTCGTCACTGTATCTTCGGCGACAATATATTTTGATATCCCATTTGATACCCTTGCGAACTAATTTTAGAAATCTGAATTTGTTTTTTTATAAATGTACAACAGATGCAATGACAATGAAGTTTCCGATGCAGTGACACTGAAGTTTCTAAGGTCTGATGTAGCGGAAATGAAATACAGTGACAATGACATACACTGAAGTTTATAAGGTATGCAATTTCGGATACAATGACACTGAAGTTTCGGATGCAGTGACACTAAATTTCATTTAGTTCTTGACATATAACAATTAATGTTGGGATATAGTAACATTGCATATATTGTTTCTCTCTTTTTGTAGTGGCGTTATATACACAATGTCACTCCCCAAGAGTGACACTACATTTAAATCAAGAGTGACACAACACCAAAGGTTACGATACATCAAGAGTGACACTACATTTGCAACAATTAGCCTAGGCATTTTATCAAACACCTTGCGTGCTTCTTCACCCCAAAGCTAATTTCATCCAAGACAAACAAAAAAACCCAACTACCGAAATCAATTCAGGGAATGAAGCTGTAATCGGAACCTTCAAAAAGTGGGGAACCTTCTTCTTGGTTTTTTAAACAAACAAGCACCAAAGATTGAAAGTTTATAAAGATATGCAAATTCCTCAAGAAAGTTAAAAGGTAGCCTAAAATAGAATATTTGGTATATTCAACAACCTTGATGATGATTATAAAAGGGAGAATGAATCTTCTATGAAATTGAAGTATATCCTCTTCCCCATTTCGCCAAAATTCAGTTAGAAACCCAACACCTCAGGCAATACGAACTCGACGAATAGAAGAAACATGAATGTCTCTGAGATGTGACGGAGGAATGGTGAAATCCGACGAGAAAGAAGAGATTGGTCATAAGGAAATAATATTTTTTACTTGTATAAGGATTTCAATCAGACCCGTCATCGTATTTGATCATCCTTTGAGATTTACCCGTATAAGGTTGTAGGGCTAATTTAGTCAATGGTGTTTCTTTTGGGTGAATCCTAAATGCGTAATTAAGTTAAAAATTGATCATTGTAGAAAGAGAAAAAAACCAATTAAAATTCCCATGTAAAAGGATCTATGAGAAGCATATTCTCTTATGAGAAATAAATTTCATGAGGCACGACCTAGGTCGAACTCCGGATTAGTCGGACAGTGGGTTCCAAAAACTTGGGGCTTTAAGCAAAAATAAAAACTAAAAATAATAATTCGCGGGGCGAGGGGTGGGGTGTGAGAGCGAGGTGCTATTTTTGTTGTTCTAATTTTCTGTTTTTCAAAAAAATTGGTAATTTTTTCTATGTTTATGTATTGTTTCTTTTTATCATTATATGATGTCTTTATTGCCTAAAAAAATGTGTAAGAAACGATTTTTTTTTCTTTTGAGCAAAAAAACTAATTGTTAATGAGCTTAGATTTTAGGCCTTGCCACAAAATCACATATAATTTTGTTTTTATCACTTTTCAAGATATCAAATGATGATCGTCAATCAAATAGATGGATGACATATGTATTTTTTATTACTCGGCCAATCAACACGGCCAATCAACAATTTTGTAGATAAACTCTCGTAAATTGACTTATACTTAAATAATATAATTAATAAAAAAAACAAAAGAAACTCTGTGGCCCTATATAGGGCCTAGGCATATGCCTCTTTATCGAGTCATTAAAGACCAAATTACAATACTCATTATTTCTCAACATTTCATTAAGATAGCTATTATACAATAGATCAAAATACACCCGAATTCAGACTTATATAATGACGTACATTATTTGAGTCGTAATAAATCAAGTAATTAATTAACAAGTCCATCCATCCATCCCACATTATATAAATCGATTGATTTCCTTACAACAATGATATGTGAAGATATGCAATAACATATGAAGATGTAGTGACATTTGAAAATGCAGAGACAGGTGAAGCTGCACTTGAAGTGCTAAACATATAAACATTTGATGCAATGGCAATTGAAGATTTAGTGACAATAATAGCTTGTCATTGTATCTTCGGTGACACTTTTTGATAACCAAACCATATGTCACTTCATCTTAAGTGACATTTTACAAAGAGTAAATCAGAAGTCATTGCATCTTAAGTAACATTTTATGAAGATGAAATCATGTGTAATCTCAACGGTTTTGAATATCCAGTGACATGTGACAGGTCAAGATGCAGTGACAGTTGAAATATGAATTTGAAGTGGTAAATATCTAAACATTTGATGCAGTTACAATTGAAGATGCAGTGACAATAATAGCTTGTCATTGCATCTTCGGTGACAATATATTTTGATATCCCATTTGATACCCTTGCGAACTAATTTCATAAATCTGAATTTGTTTTTTTTAATAAATGTACAACAGATTCAATGACAATGAAGTTTCTAAGGTCTGATGTAGCGAAAATGAAATACAATGACAATGAAATACATTGAAGTTTATAAGGTATGCAGTTTCGGATACAGTGACAATGAAGTTTCGGATGCAATGACATTAAATTTCATTTAGTTCTTGACATATAACAATGTTGGGATATAGTAACATTGCATATATTGTTTCACTCTTTTTGTAGTGGCATTATATACACAATGTCACTTCCTAAGAGTGACACTACATTTGCATCAAAAGTGACACAACACCAAAGGTTACAACACATCAAGAGTGACACTACATTTGCAACAATTAGCCTAGGCATTTTATCAAACACCTTGCGTGCTTCTTCTCCGCAAAGCTAATTTCATCCAAGACAAACAAAAAAAACCCAACTGCCAGAATCAATTCAGGGAATGAAGCCATAATCGGAACCTTCAAAAAGCGGGGAACCTTTTTTCTTGGTTTTTTAGACAATGAAGCACCAAAGACTGAAAGTTTATAAATATATGGAAATTCCTCAAGACAGTTAAAAGGTAGCCTAAAATAGAATATTTGGTATATTAAACAACCTTGATGATGATTATAAAAGGGAGAATGAATCTGCTATGAAATTGAAGTATATCCTCTTCCCCATTTCGCCAAAATTCAGCTGGAAACCCAACACGCAATACGAACTCGACGAATAGAAGAAACGTGAATGTCTCTGAGATGTGTCAGAGGAATGGTGGAATCCGACGAGCAAGAAGAGATTGGTCACAAGGAAATAATATTTTTTACTCGTATAAGGATTTCAATCAGACCCGTCATCGTATTTGATCATCACTAAGATTTACCAGTGTAAGGTTATAGGGCTACTTTAGTAAATGGTGTTTTTTTTGGGTGCATCCTAAAAGCGTAATTAAGTTAAAAATTGATCATCGTAGAAAGAAAAGTGTTGGTCCCTTGGAAAGGCTAACACAAGTTTAGAGGGGGTGAATAAACTTGTCACTAAAAACTGGATTTAAAGCAAATTAAGGTTCGATTAAAAACTTGTGTGGAGTTAAGTGAGATTAAGTCAAAGCGACTTAGTTTAAACCGAGAGTCAACCGGCGGCGGATATCATTTTAGCCTTTTTCTTGATCTTGTTATTCTATTATGAAAATCGAGTGTTGTGGAATCGAATTACGATTGAATGTCGATTGTGATTGTGAGGAGTATAACAATCGTGTATCACAATGTTGTAAGTAGACGTATTTGAATAAATAAATAAATGCGTAAATAAGGCGGATATTATAGAGGTTCCGGTGGTGTAATCTCTGACGCCCTCTCATCCCCTCGTGGTGCGGAGGAAAATTCCACTAGAACTTCTTGAGGTGAATGTTACAAAAGTCCTAAACAATAGTCCTTGGCTAATCCCTAGCTTCACTATCTAAACAGCTTGTAGAGCAGGTAGAATTGTTTGCTCTCCAAATGCTTGAACCACTTTGGTCCTTAGAGGTAGGATTGCCTCTTCACCACTACCACCACAAACACAGATCTACCCGATCGCTTGTCACAATGCTCTTGGCGAAACCTTCCCGGTTTGCTTCACGATCTAAAACCTTTGATGTAGAATCAAGGTTGGGGTGAGAATCAATAAGTTGATTCTTGTTTGTGGTTCTTCAAAGTGTTGGATTCTTGATAAATTCTTTGTAGCTTGAACACTTGAAGAAATACTAGATATGATCTTGTTATAGTTCAGAGATGATAGCAATTTGAATAGACTGACGCATAAAATTGCTTGTTGATTCTTGAATATGCTCTTTTCTATATATTTTGTTGTTGGTGCAAAGTGTTCTATTTATAGTGTGAAGTCCAACGTTCATTTGGCTTCAATTTGAATTGTATCAACGCTCATCTTGCAACGGCTATATTTTTCGACCGTTTCATTGTGTCGATGACTCATCCAATGAAATTGCTTTCTTTACAACGCGTCGATTGTACTTTCAGTTTGTTGGATGAGTGACTTATAAAAATGAGTTTCTTATCGATTTTGTATCGAGTTTTTCTTTTGTCGGGCCAGAATCGACTTGGAGCATTAATCGAGATTTTACTCTTCTTGGATATCGATACTCGATTTTCATCCGATTATAATTGACTTAATCGAGTACACCATGACTCAATATCATCTAAGAATTCATTGTCCTTATGATCCTTAGGTCTTCATACAAGATCCATAAAGTCGATTCGAGTCACCACAATCTTGCTCAAGTCTAACTTTCTGATCTCGACTTATAATCTTCATAATCGAGTTTGAACCTCGATTCTTCATTCTTCAATAACCGAGTCGAACCTCGATTCTTCATTCTTCTAGATAAGCCAACCGAGTCTCAGAACTCTCGTGAACTTACCTTCTTGATTTCATGTAGGTGTATTCGAGTCGATTTGCTTGTCTCGATGATTTCGATTTTCTAAATGATTTCCAGTTTTGATTTACGACACACTAATAATTACGATTGCTTGTCCTGACGTAACCTATACAAATATCAGACTCTAGTAAAACTTATACATTCAGTTCTAGATATCTTTTAGCTTTCCACTATAACAGCTAGCTTCAGCACTTCATCAATGGGGTTAAGATAATATTTTAACACATAAGATGAATTATCATCAAAACATAAATTTTATTTCCAACAATTTCCCTCTTTTTGATGATGCCAAAACTCTCCCTAAAAGAAAAGCTTAAAGATCAAAACAATGTAAAATAATGTAAAACTGGAAAACTGGTTTTCATTAGAATGAGCAAAAACTGGATAAGTACATTTTGTTCAAATAACTGTGATTAAAGACTAAGCTTCTTCTTAGCTTTTTGCATGACTGAATCATATCTTTTTGCTTTGTCATACAATCGAAAATCTTCTTCAAGCTTGGAGTCTTCTTTTGAAAAGGTCTTGTTGTAGTCAACTTGATTGCTTTCTTTCCATCTTCTCCATTGAATTAGCTTGGGTAAGCTTGAGTCTTTCGAGTAGTAATTTTCAAATTCTACTAGATCGGCTTTCATTTGTTCAGTCTTGTCTTTAATCTTCATTTATCATCAATCCTCGATTCTTCTTATGTTGTGCAATTTTTGCTTTGAATAAATATCAGATAGACAGTAGTTCAAGGATTCCTCAAATGTTCTGTCCTTGTACTTGGCTTTAATAGGATTGTAGTCTTTGATAAACTGTGTCCACAGATCCTTTGTGAGAGTGACTCTTCTGTCTCCAGGTTGATTGTATTTTTCAATAAGTTGATCATCAGTTAACTCTTTCTTCAAAAATTTAGGATCGACCAGTATCTTTGTAATTCTTCTTCAAGTCGCTTCATTTCTCCAAGTAATTTCAGCTTTTTTCTGACTTCCTTCCTTTTTGGCATCATATAACCGATCTACCAGGGCATGGGTTGCTTTTTGATCTTTCGAAATCACGAGAAGCAAGTACTTCCTTAAGTGAGTTTCTAACCCGTAGATATGTTGATTTATATGCCAATGAGCTGAGCATGAGTTTCTCTATCTCATGCGGTTGAATCTTCGAGTTGTTTGTTTGAGTAACACAATCTCTCAAGCGAACTTGAACTTGATTTGTGAATCATATCTAGTCTTGCATGAACTCGAAACGTCGGGTTCTAGTTCTATAATCAAGATATCCAGAGATGTTTGATAAAAGGCCATTACGTATCTCTACGATCGAGTACAATTTTCAAGTTTTCATGAACTCGCCAATTCATCCTTAGATAGAAAATCGAGGGATCATATGTAGCTTCTATTTGATCCTTATCCCGAGTATTATCGGCCAATAACCATCGTTGTCTGTTTTCATCACCGCTTGTCGATTGTCGATTGTCTCGATTTCCAACCGGCAATCCTTCTTGTTGTGGTACGATTTGCGTTGCTAGAGGTTGAGATTGAGTGATTGCTTGCAAAAGCGTAGTATCATCGACTTATTTTCTTGACTTATCATTGTCATCATCATCCTTTTCTTTGAACTGTTGTCTTTAGATGATGTGCACGATTCTCTTCTTTTGCTAGTTCGGTAAATCTTTTGAAACAATTGTCAAGAAATTCTGTAATAGGAAACAGAGAGTAAAGATCTCTAACTTCCAATTTCTCTACGAGTAATTTTTCTTCAGTCTGTAAACTGACATCTCGAGAATCTTCTGGTTGAAGTTTCATTTTCATTAGCTTAATGATTTTGTCAGCTTCGAAAAGTGGTGCTGATTGCTGAACCGATTGATGTTGTAACTGAGAAGTATGGTCAGCAGTGACATTCTCTTGAGTAACTTCAGGTGTTAATTGATGTTGTTGTTCCCCCTCAGTTGGTACTTTCTCACTTGAGATTTTAGGGTTCAAACATCTTACAACTGATCTTCCTTCTGTGGATCAAGTAACTGGCAATTGATCCACTTGAGATTTTAGGGTTCAAACATCTTACAATTGATCCAACTGGCAATCCTTCTGTGGATCAAGTAACTGTCCCTTCTGCGGTGTATGCTTTGAAGTTCTGCTTACTTTTTACAGGGACATTGATGTCTGATGCAGGGACATTGATGATTGATGTAGGGACATTGATGTCCAATAAGTAGAAAATGTTTCGTTGCGAAATTAAAGATATATTTCTCTTGGGGAATGGATTGAATCCTTAATGCAACACTGCAACAAATAAAGTTGCCTTCGTGACTTCAGTCACGAGTTCAAGCTCAAGCGGCACTGTATAAGTATATGATATAGTCATTTGAAAAGGCCCGGTCCTTCCTCGAAACTCAGATATAGACATGATTCATTCATGTATTGTCTTTCTTGTCTTAATTGTTTATCCGGGAATCACTCCACTCTATTGTAGCTTGTATTGCATCCGATCTTGGGATTTTATGTTTCCCTATTGAAGAATCACTAATGCTAATTCACTAATGCTAATAGTTCTCCTTACGGTCTCCCTTGTGTTTATATGCATTTTGACAAAGAAGTATAAGCTCAAGAACTACCGAAGTAAGAATTATTTTTCTGATTTACATGCTACTTGATGGAGTGACATTGATGACTTTTGCGGTGACATTGATGTCTCGATGCTGGTGACATTGATGACTTTATGCGGTGACATTGATGTCGATGCTGGGGACACCGATGACTTATGCATTGACATTGATGTCTCAAGCGGTGACACAATAACACGCTCAGGAGAAACATTGAGCATTCATAGATTGTGTTTACTAATTAGTTGATGATGTATTTGGGTGCTTTTAATAGATGATATAGTCCATTTTGCTTTCGCAAAGACAAGTAACGATCTATGAGGCTCTTTATTACCTTCTTATGGGTTTCACTCACCATGGGGGCTTACAATTAAGTCTTTTTTAGGTTTTCTCTGCGCTTATAATATTTGTGGATACTCATAGTTTGGGGTTGTTTTTCTTTTCTCTTATGGTTGTCTTTGTCCCGTTTCTTGGGTTGCAGGTCGATATAAGTGCTTTGTGGCATTTGGCTAGCGTGGTTTCTGTATTGGAACCGGTTTATGGGCTTGCAACTATGAAAAAGAGCTATCAGTTGTTAAAGGCCAGGACCATGATAGCTTTCAACCTTGTTTTTGGGTATATGGCTATTTGTGGACTGATCACACTATATTCTCATCAGTTGTGGTTAATGTGGGGATAATCATGGTGTGCTTACAAGAATTATGGTTGGTGGATTCTTGGTTGGGTTGTTGGTGATAGTTAATCTGGATGGCCTATTAGTGCAGAGTGTGTTTTACTATATGTGCAAGAGTTGCCATCATCAAGAGATTGACAAGAGTGCCCTCTATGATCATCTTGGTGGTCTGGGCTTATGTAGTGACATTGCTGACTTATGCAGTGACATTGATGTTTGATGCAGTGACGTTGATGACTTATGCAGTGACATTGATGACTGTATTTACAATTAGATAACTGATGTAATGATATTGATGTCACCGCATATACAACTTGATACACACATTTGATAACTTTGTAAAGTAACTTTATTTCTTTGTTATCTTTAAATATTTGATTGATCTTGGTTTATTTGATTAGTGTTGGTTTAAATATTCGATAACTTTGTAAAATAACTGTATTTCTTTTGTTTTTTTTTTTGTTTAAAGGCATATTTTTACAACCAAATGTATGAATAAATCGTTACAATAACACGTCACTGCATAAATCGTTACAATAACACGTCACTGTATAATTCGATACAATAAGACATCACTGCATAGATCGATACAATAAGAAGTCATGCGATAAATCGCTACTTCTGATGAGGCGTCATTGCATAAATCGTTACAATGAGATGTCACTGATCAAGGTTGTCAATGGATCGCGGCGGTCAATACATCATGGTAGTCAATGAATCGCGGCGGTCAATGCATCGGGGTGGTTAATGGATCCCGATGGTCAATGCATCGGGGTAGGTGGTCAATGTATGACGGTGATCAATACGCCACGTCGATTTTTATGAAGAAAAAAATTGACTTATGAAATTTATTCGGAAAAATATCAAATTTGATTTTAGAATAAAGAAGACGAAAAAATATGAATTTAGTGAAAAAATTATGATGATCTGAGTTTTAGATCAAAATATATGACGTTTAGAAATATGATGAATTAAAAAAAAATTAAAATAAAATAAAATAAAATAAAATAAAAACTGAACCACCACAAAACACGTTCACTCAGCATATATATATATATATATATATATATTTTTTTTTTATTAATTTTTTTTTTCCTTTGAGCTCTTTTTTTTTTTTTTTTTTTTTTTCCTTCCTTCCTTTTTTTCATTCTTCCTCTTTATCCACTTGAAATTAGAATGTCCTTATATCTAAATAAGTTTACTTCTTATAATTAGAATGTCCTTATAACTAAATAAGATTTCGGAGTGTCATATTACCCCTAATAAGTTGAAAATCAGTCCTTTTAAATAATTGGCCCTACTTTTTATTACTCGGCCAAACAACAACTTTGTAGATTTGCTCCAAAAAAAAAAAAAAAACAACTTTGTAGATTTGCTCAAAAAAAAAAAAAAAAAAACAACTTTGTAGATAAACTCTCGTAAATTGACTTATACTTAAATAATATAATTAATAAAAAAAACAAAAGAAACTCTGTGGCCCTATGCCTCTGTAGTGTATGCTTTGATTCATTAAAGACCAAATTACAATACTCATTATTTCTCAACATTTCATTAAGATATAGTAACTATACAATAGATCAAAATACACCCGAATTCAGACTTATAATAATGACATTATTTGAGTCGTAATAAATCAAGTAATTAATTAACAAGCCCATCCATCCATCCATCCCACATTATATAAATTTACGGAATTAATTAACCCCGAGTAACCGGATGTTTTTCCCAAACCTGGTATTTTTGTTTCCACAATTCAGGAACACCAGAATCAGTGATCCTCCAAAGACAATAATCCTCAGCATCACAAAGATCAGGTTTATAAGCAATAAAGGAGCCAGATGCCCTTGGACCTGAAGGGTCTTTAAAGAAGGAAAGGTGGCATTTCTGCTCGCTTTTATTGAAAAAACGTGGAACAATCTTTACAATCCCATATTTATTACCTGTGTTCAACACTTTCTTCAATTGCTGATTAGATTTTCCTGGGCCGCAATCTATTTCAAATGGAACTTTACATTCACTCCTGAAATAGATATGCTGTTCAATCTGAAAATATGGAATATGAAAGCCAGACAAAAATGGAAGGTAGGCAATAAGGAAGAATATTATGGAAACAATTTGAGTTTTATGGTTTATATTGGTGGACTCCATTTTAGTGGGCAGGGGGCTTGTAGCAGGTATAGGTTAAAGCAAAAACAATGTATAGAATTTATACTGTATTTTTTCGTTATCTAAAAACTAAACATATAGTATTCAATTAATTGAGTATTTTATCTTAAAGATAAGGAATTAATTAAAGACGGATTGCAGCAGTTAGAAGAAGGGTTGTGGTATCATTGTAGTACTACCTCCGTCCCACAAAAAGTGTCCATAACGGAAAAATGAATTGTCCCATAAAAGTGTCATTCATTTAAATTTTCAATACATCATTAAATACATTTTTTCCAATCATACCCCTATTTTAACATTTAATTTTCCATAATCCTTTCATATTCCAAAACAAGCATTTATGATTAGTTAAGGGTATATTTGTCTATTCATTCTTAAAATACAACACATTAATTATTTCTTATCTCATGGTATCCAACAAAAAAAGGAGACACTTTTTTATGAGACGGAGGTAGTATATCTAAACAAAAGAAATAAATGAGGAATTTAATAAGGACAGATTATGTCGTTGAAGTGAATCAGTAGCTTGTATGACTATTTTTATTTTAATTCAACTATTTGAGACACCATCTTTTGTGAATATCGAGTTTTTATCTAGAAAAAAACGCCGGTCTCATGAATATTAAAATAAATGTAATTTTACACGTAAGCCATTAATTATTGGAATGTAAAGCGAAAGATGAAACATAGACTCAGCAAATAAACAGACGACTACAATGATTGATAAATAAACACAATGCGGCTTATACAACATTAATTCAGACTATAAATATTGTTTTCGAACAACTGCATCGACAACACGTCATTGATAAATAATTAAGACTAGGTAGGCGTCCCGTGCGTTGCACGGTGGGCCCTGTGTTTTTCAAATTTTACGAGTCTGTAAAATTTGTGATGCGATGTAGGTGAAGCAGGCCTTTTAATTATGCTACGTAGGTGACTGAAGCAATTGTAAGTTAGTTGGTAAGCTGACTGCCTTAACTATACTCTGAAAGTATAGCTAAGGAGAACACACCAAACAGAAATAAACAACACCACACCAAACAGAAATATAGAAGCAATTACATGAAAGGGTCTGTTACAAAACTCTCTAACTGAACAAAGTCAACAACTCAAACCCAAAGTAACACTAAATATAAGAAAGCCCATCAGTACTTCTTTCATATCCAAACAATTTTGCAGAATATGAAGCATATGACCGGAAATGCAACCTGCAACAACTCATTTCAAGGGTTAATAATCCACTGATTTCATCTTAGAGAGGCCTTCAAGATACGATCTTGATAGACTCTACTATTCCGGTGAAATATCATTTGACTATGATTTATATATACTTTGAATTGATTCTTTAAATGCTATATACTCCAAATTCATTTTGATCATCTTCCATATTTGCACAAATAGGAAAAAAAATTTGTATTTCCAAGAACAAATTTCATGAATTTCTGCTACCAAATACCCATAAATATTAAGAAATATCCTATTAACAGAAGGACATATAATCATATATCTGTTAAGAAGGTTACACACAAATACCTAAACAGGGAAAACCAAAACATAACTATAGAAATAATCCAATTTATCCCAACCTATGTTTTATACCAGATGATAACTGATAAGCATAGAAACACCCTCATCCCTGCCATCCCTCCCCCCAAAAGAAAAACAGACAAAAAAGAGTCCGGGAAGGGAATCTGCTTCATTGTACCTTTGGGAGCATGATCAAGATCTGGACCTTCACCGGTGTTCTGATCATGGGGTTTTTTTCGCTGTGATCACAGTGACGATATCTGTAAATACGATCACAATCCTTGTCCCTGCCTCTTCCGCTATCATGATCTTTTTCCTATCTCTTTCGCGATCATGATCCATTGTCCTACCCCTTTCCCCATCACGTTCTTGATCCATGTCTTTATCTTTGCTTCCCCGATCCCTTTCTCGACCCCTATCCTTTTCCTTTTCCTTGCTTCTTGAGGATTCTCTCTCTATCGCTATCTTGAGAAGGCTGCAAATGAATAAATTATGCAATATTACCCAAACCTACTTCCAAAAATATTGATGTAATGAAGCTTTTGAAAGAAAAGAAAATCCAATATGCACAATTATTATGAGGTCAACCAAAGTCCACGGTGTTATTATAACCATAACAGACAACCTAATAGTCGACCACCAATTTAACTCATGACCAATAACATCAGCTTTTTAAGCTAATGGATGCTTTTTTAGCAGTTCTACAAGGGGCCTAGAAGATGAATACAACCTTCCAAACCTGAATCTTACCCAATATTATGGACTTAAACGGCTTCACAGTTCTGGCACCAACCTTTTTCAACTGATTTCCTCCCTGACCAAATGGTAAAAGCATACTATAAAAAAATGAATTTTACACATTAAGAAGAAAAAAGGAATTAGCATGAAAAGAAACTCACAAAACGGTATATTGATCTTCTTCGGCGGTGGTGAACCCGTGAGTGTGCAGTTCTACCTCGAATCAGAAATAAATCAGAGGCAAAGTCCCACAATTTCAAACCCCAATGATCAGTCCTGAAATATCATTAAATATTGGATTAGAAAAATATGCATTTCGGTATAAAATATATATATATTCCAAACTACCAAAACAAAATATAATAGAAAATCGAAGCCCACACAGTTGATATGATCGTACCATAAGCTAATCCTGCGCGTATCAACATACAGATCATTTTTTTTAAAAGGATAAAGCTGCCAAATCCATATGCAATTGTTTTTGTAAGATGTGTAAACTGTAAAGAACCCAAAAATTAAAGTAAAAATAAACCTTCAGAGATCCGGCACGAGCAGGAGCATGAGCACCGCCGTGGAGCTCGAACCATACGGATAGCTTGATCCTGCCGATAATAGGCAAGAAAATCAGGGCAGAGAATCCTTTCTAAATCAGAATTTAACTGACGATATCAAGCAGGAACGGTTTACCTTTATTTGACGATGGCTGCAAATCGTTGAGATTAGGGCCTTAATGACTCGTATCAACACCAAAACGTCAGCACAATGGCAAAGATAAAGTGTTACTCATCAACCCTTCCACAAACACAACAAGGCACAAAATCAAAGCAAATTCAATTTCAAATCAGAGCAATAACTGATACGATATTAACAAAAAAAATAGGACAGAGACTTCCATGAAATAACCACCAACTCGAAAGGTCAACTTTGAACATATGCAGAGATAAACGAAACGCCATGCCATCAGAGAATAATGGTTGTGAATCTCATGAATTGCAGGCTTGAATAAGCATCGGATATTTCATCAAGACAACACTTTTACATACTCTACCTTCAATAGAGGCAGTAAACACAAATTGAAGGCATTCCATAGCATGTCTGTAGAAACGAAAAAATTATGTGATTCGTCAAATGTATCACATAATACATTTGTCATAAGTTGTAGTTTATTTTATATTATTTCCTATAAAAAAAATACTAGGGAATAATGTAGACACAAATAATTAATTAAATCTCTTAAAAGAAACTTAGAGATTTGGTTATTTATAATTAAATGGCTTTGTAGATATATAAAATACATATGTGATGTATTATGTGTGTCACATACTACACATGTCATTAAATATAATTATTTTTATATTATTTCCTACATTAAATATTGTGAGATAATATAAAAGTCAATAAATCATAAAATCCCTCTTAAAATCAATTAATTTGGAGATTTTATTGATTTATAATGCAAATATTATCTGCAAATTGCTAGAGCCAATCGGGAGAGTCCGGACGCATTAAATGCAGATATTGTAAGAATCAATCAGAGTGTGGACGCATTAAATGGGTGTGGACACATTAAATGCAAATTAATGCAAAGACATCACCTAGCACTATAAATAGGAGAGCCTTGGTCATTTGCAAAACACACTGAAGAGTTGGTGGAGATCCAGAGCAAGAAGCTTCAAGGATTCATCAACAACACCGAAGCCTAGAAGATCTTCCAAGAAATCCTTCAAGCCCCTAAGATCTCCCAAGAATCCTCAAAGTTCTTCAAGAAAGCCAAGAAGATCGATGAGCTTCTTCCATACTTGAAGATCAACACAGAGGCGAAGCTCTTCAACAAGGCATCTTCAACACTTGGAGATCAACACAAAGGCGAAGCTCTTCAACAAGGCGTCTTCAACACTTGAAGATCAACACAAAGGCGAAGCTCTTCAACAAGACGTCTTACACATTTGAAGATCAAGACAAAGACGGAGTTCTTGGACGAGGCGTCTTCAACCCTTGAAGATCAACCCAAAGTCAAGAAAGGCGAGAAGATCAAAAATCGTCAGCAACGCTAGGAGAAGTCGTCTTCAAAGTTCTTCAAGAAGATGAAGAACATCAAAGCTTCAAAGCACCATGAAAGATCGTCTTCAACATCGAAAATCTTCTGCAAAGTCAAAGTCTTCAACTAGGAGATTGAAGGTAATACAAAGTATGCCTTCAAGTCTTCGTCAAAGTCAAATTTCTTTCACAATATCCGGGAGTTCATCAACACAACAACAATTGGTGAAGAAGATGGGGAGAAAGCATAAAGCCCTCATTTCAACCACCGTGGAGAAGATTTAAGGAGTAACAAATAAGCCTCCAAGCCATCTCCAATAACTGAAGATTGTCCGCCAAATTCGGAGTTCTTCAACAAATAGAAGATCTAAGAAGCAACAAAGAAGTCTTCAAGTTCTTCAACTTTTGAAGGTCGTCCGCCATATTCGGAGTTCCTCACCAACATTCAAGAATCATCCGCCACAACCGGAGTTCTTCACCAACATTCGAAGCTCATCCGCCATATCCGGAGTTCTTCAACAATCGAAGGTCTTCCGCCATATTCGGAGTTCTTCAACATTCGAAGCTCGTCCACCATATCCGAGTTCTTCAACAAGAACACTCAAGCTAAATCCGCCCTATTCAGAGTTCTTCAATAATGAGGATCATCCGCCACATTCGGAGTTCTTCACCAACATTCAAGGATCATTCGCCATATTCGGAGTTCTTCAACAAAGAGAAGATCTATGAAGCAGCGAAGAAGTCTTCACGTCTTCAAAAACATTCAAGGATCATCCGCCACATCCGGAGTACTTCACCAACACTCGAAGCTCATCCGCCATATTCGGAGTTCTTCAACAACCATCGAAGGTCTTCCGCCGAATTCGGAGTTCTTCAACAACAATCGAATGACTTCCGCTATATTCGGTGTTTTTCAACAAATAGAAGGTCGCCAAGAAACCCGGCATTCTTCAACCACAAATAAAGGCCCTCTTCCCAACAAATAGGAGGAACACCGCCAAAGTCCGAGAACAAGTCACTGCAACCCTCAGAGAAATCAAATGAGAAGATCAAGGAAGCATGAAAGCATCCAGGTCATCTCCAACAATGAAGATTATCCGCCATATCCGGAGATCTTCCATAAATCCAACATTCTTCCAAACAAATACGAGGAGTGTCGACAAAGTCCGAGAACAAGTCTCCGTGACCCTCGGCAAAATCAAAGGAGAATCAAAGGCGTTCCGTAGAAATAGGGATTTTGCTAGAGATTCTGCCCACTCATATTTTGAAATTAATAAACTTATATTTGTCCCAATTTTCTTGCCATTCTTTTTTAATTTAACAGCAGGACAACAAAAATTTTGCTATTTACGATGTCACTAATAAAAGATAGAAAATACGATATTAAAAGAGTGCTCCTTTATTGCGAATCAACTGAATCAAGCCCTTGTAACAGGCTACGTTGCTTGAAATCGTATCTGCCGTGAAACAGGATCGAAATCAAATATAATAAGCACTTAAGATGACAACTTTACCTTCTTGAACCTTCCATAAACATTTTGAGGAACGTGGTGGCTCGAATCGGATATATCGCAAAGAACTTTTCTTTCCATATCGTGGATTTAGACACGAGGATGAAGGAGAAGCCGAGAGGTAAAAATCTGCAAAGATTTGCGAAAACTCGATCAAATAAATGGATATACTTGAAGCCCTCTCTTATAATTGACTTAAGTATTCCGCTCGCTTCACTCCTTCTGATCGGTAATGAGCAATTCAATTTCATGAATTTAGAAATCCAGATATAGAATCGCGCAAAGGTCATACACACACCCAACCACCGTAGAAATTCAGAAATGGAAAGACGTAAAGCGATGAAGAAGAAGGCGAAGGTGAAGAAGATAGAAGGAAATACTGCAATTGAATATCATGAGGCTTGAATCCAAAACATAGGTGAAATTGAAGCCTCACGAGGCACCGACGTGGCCTTTTCTAGTGCTATTCCAGTCCTTAACCGACAGTGTATCGGGTCAAACTGTAGTGCTAGTATGGTGAGTCAGGTGTCGAATCCTCAGGGAAACGTGTGGTAATTCAGAGTGTGGCTAAACACCAAGAAGCTGTTTTTAACTCAATCTAAGTCGCAATTTTTCCTTCTCTCTTTTTTTAGTAACCGTAAAACAGTAAATAAAATTAAAGCAGTAAATAAATGCATAAAACTAAAACAGATATATATAGATACATAAATATATATATAAATATATAGAAATACATATATATATATAGGTACCAATACAATATATAGGATATAAATACTAGTAATATTATTAGAAACTAGCCAAGAATATGTCACTGAATCAGTATCTCTTTTTAGTAAAAATAGATGTGCTTGATCTTTCCTTATTTTAAGGTGAATCAATTATATATGAACCGGTGTACTCCTAAGCTAGACAACTCCTCCTCACACGAGCGTATGAAATTGTCATATGTCAAATTGTCATCGATTTAATTTCCACAATCGCCCCATGCTAATCTCAGTTAGTCTCGAACAGTACGAGTACAAATCTACCCCGGATAAAAGAGGTTATTCCGTTTGTCGAGACGCCGATGTTATTCAAAAGGCTCCGGTTGTCAGGCGGATCGATTTAACTTTCCGGTGTTAGTTTCAATTAAACCGTTGATTTTAACATTATTACGATCTTGAGCACAAATTTAATAAGATTCATCTTTCCCAAGACAAATCGCTCGGTAGGAAATAGGATTCCGTTGTCACGCTTTTGCACGGCCAATTTTACCCTCCGGTTTTTCTATCCTTTATCTCATATCCTAACTTCTCTGGTCAGTTCATCGTTAGGTTATATGTAGCGATTCATCTTGGTTAATTACGTCAATCCGAATATTATCAATACGTTGCAAAATAGAAAAAGATTCATCATAATCGATTTTAATTCTATTTTAACATAGTCATCATCTATTTCCCTAAAAAGATAAACTAATTCAATTTCATATCTTGGCTAGATATAGAGTTAGCCTAATATCATTATAACTAATATATAGATACTAATATAATAAACAAACATAAATACATTAAAAAGTTACCAGATTACAATTGAAGCGTCATAGCCGTATTCTCCGGAAATAACAACTCCTTTAGCAACAACGAGCCTTGATAATCCTTCTAAGTATTACAACGATACTATACTACATTATTATTTCGGCAGAGTGCCTTTTACGGTATTTACAGAACTAGAAACTAGATTAAGATAATATATATATATATATATATATATATATATATATATAGTGATATATATATATTGGTACAACTCACAGCCTGCAAATGAAATTCATGTATTTATAGGTGGAACACAAGGCCGGGCGCGGGTCGGTCATACACCGCGCGGGCGGTGCTACTGATGGAGATTCTCTCGACAGTCCCCATGTCTTTGGTGGCGAGAGATATTCCGGCTCGGGCCGGGTTTTCGGTTCGGGCGGATCTTGAAAAATATCTTTCTTGGTTTCTTCTTTTCTGGTTTTAATTCTTGATTTTCCATCACACGCACTCAAACAGTCAAAAACACGAGCCACGATAATTTGACCACAAAAACTTTAAGTTTTACTAAAATTATAACGATAATATCTATGTATAACGATTTCGATTTTTATGTGTTTTTAGATATATTTTTATAAAATTTATACGATATTATCGTAAATACGATATAAAAAGTCATATAATATGGTTATATTTTTATCATACATCAACTACTCCCCACTTAGCTTTTGATCGTCTCCTCGAGCAAAATAAGCGATAATATATAAAATGTTATAATGCAAATAACATAGTTCTTCTAGACTAAATTTCTACTTAGTAACGTATGTTGTCAATATTATAATCATATTAATTTTATCTATCTAAGATTATTAAAAAAGTGTGTATAACTTAATGAATTAGTTATAAAATATTATCTAAATGAAATTCTACATGAATTACTTAATAACTATAAAATAAAATACTTAGAATAATTTTTGTAATCTCCACTATATGAAATTTCGGAATCAAGGACTAAGTCAAGTAATTGGCAAAGTGGCTTATAACGTTCAGGCTCAGGGTGTTTGGCTAATCGAAAGGATAACAAAGGAAAATCAGAAGAAATAGAAGCAAGTCGTACGTACTTACACCTTCAACTTTTGATCAAAAAAATACCTTGATTAGTAACATCCTGACACTATTTTTTCCAACATTCATTTTTTTTTTTTAATAAACAAACATATCCGAACTCATTGCCAGAATCGACTATCTTTCAAGTGTCATGAGGTGCGAACGAATACATCAGCACTTAACTATTCCAATTTTTTTCTTTTTCTAGAGAATAACACTTTTTTGATAATGATTGCCTTCCGAATATTATTTATTCCAATCTCAAAGATATACCTTTATTGAATTTCGATGTCGTCACCGCTATCCATAAGCACATACTAAACTTGTGGATTTCAAGGAAATATAGACCAATTTAAGTTAAGGGTCGGTTATATCTAGTTAATCATAATGGCTTACTTTTGAGTGAGTGTCTTGATCACTCTACAAAGTGAGGTGGGGACAAAATTGGAAATTACGTTCGGGTAGCTTATTTGGCCATAGTTAGTCAAAGTGATGCCAAAAATCTCATCATTCCTAATCCGATTCCAAATTCATACTTGTCTTGAAAAGAAAATCATTCTAAAATTTCATTATAATTATAAGTAACTTTTGTCTAATTTCATAAAAAAAAATATTTCATAATATTTATCTAGGTATACATACTTAAAATCTTGATAAAAATCTAACATAGATATAAATAATATAGAAATAATATATCGAGATTACTTTACTTAATTAAAAATTTATTCTATCAAAATATATCATTTTTATTATAATGATTATATATTATTTCATTATTTCCTTAAGAATAATTAAACTAAGAGCATCAGTAATTGATATATTAAATTTATTTTATTTACTAACCAATCTCTACTCCCCACTTACGAATTGACATCGTCTCGATGTGTAATGAGTAGTAAAAAGTTGGTTTAGGAGATAAAATAAATTTTATAACGGTTGAATATTTTACGTGTCATATAGACTAGCGTTTATATAATATAGCATAATAAAAACATAAAAAAAACAGACAAATATATTATATCATTAAAACTAAGAAAATGAAAAATACAAGCTACTATTAAAACACAAACTTAATTAAAATATTACTAAATTAAACTAAGTTATTATTAAACTAATTTATTCTAAATTAATTTATTCGACCATTATTAACTTTTTTATTGATATTCCTTCCTTACAACCAACATAACTATCTAATTTTCTCCGCTTGAAGATCCTCCCGGAATATCGATTGGTAGTAGCCCTACGAGGAATAACTCTTCAAATGTATCCAGTCTCCACCGATACTCAAAATGACTAGAGGGTGATGTTTGGGTGGTGGTATATGAAAATTTGATTGATTATGGTAGAAGTAAAAGGAACAACAAGACCTCTAATGGTAACAGATCAGAATGACTCTACAAGATTAGCTCTGCAAGTACCGAGTAAAACTCTCTTACCAATGTAACATTAATTCTACCTCAAGGCATCGACAAAAATAATCCCACCCATCTGCTTCCATCCTTATGAATGCCCAATTATCCACTTTTCGAAAATTTAAACCTCTTTCAACCAGCACCGGTGATTGGTTGAAATTGCTTAAAAAAGGGTTGTGAACTGAAGCATATATGGAATTGTAAGGAACGGGGTGGAAAAACGGATAATGCGGATTAGGGAGGAAGGAATTTGGGGTATGTGGAGGAGAATAACTGTTAACTGACTAATGATCGGACATTTTATACGGACTTTATAAGAAAATGAGAGGCTTTATGAGCTGAATTGGCAATTTGAGGAGTGAGGCCTCTGTTTCCTTATATAGAATTGACAAAAATAGATAAGAAACAACCTGAATGAGGTCGGTAGAACACCAGGCCGGCGCGGGCCGGTGCAGTACCGGCACGGGCCGGTGCTACAGTGTTCGGTCACAGATTTTTGCATTTCAGGATGTTCTATCAGGTTTATTCAGTGTGAATGCATGTATGTTTATCTAAAACAGGGGTGAAAAATTCTAATAATATAGAAACAACGGAAAAAACGTAAAACTGTGAAGTGTACTAACCACAGAGTACATCAAACAGTCTAAAATAAAAATCAAACCAAAGTACATCGTCATGCATCGTAACATAGGAAAAGTTTACTTAAACTACTCATCTCCATCGTAATCCTCATCTTCGTCATAAGATGAGTCGAAATGAGCCGAAAAAGATCCAAACATACTAGAAGTAAAGTCCCTCTAGAGATCGAAAGTCGTAATGAAATCATAGTTGAATTTGTGGATCCATTGAAGTAGATGCTTGAAATGTAGCATGAGTCCGCTTAGTCGTCATCGTCACCGAACCTTCCAATCCAAGCGAGCCGAGACCTGGCATCACATCACATCTCGCCATGAAGTTACTCCTCCCATGCCCATGGATGCATCAAATGAACTCGTAAACATACCACCTGTCCTACTGGATGAAGGCATATAGTCTGGAATAAAGCGGTGGTGGAATAGGTGGAATCCAATCGGCATAGTGTATGGGTCGGTGACTGAGGGTAACGAGCGGAAATCTCTGCATATCACGGGATCTATATCAACGATGAAAGCTCTGTGGCCTCTTTGGCCAATCCTAAGATCTTCACCCACTTCCTATTACGTTCACAAGCTAAGGCTATATTAGCATCGATTCTAGCTCGAGCCTGAACCATATGTTGAAACATAGCCTCAATCTGGCTATTCTGGCTCTGAAGTGGCTGCGGCTGGTGGGATTGCCTAGGAGCTCGAGATGTATGAATAGGAGATGGCGGTGGTGGTTGTTGTTGCTGCTGGCGATTTGGATTATTGTAATTGATTCTACCAAAGAGCAAGGCGATCAGATTTTTGACCGATAAGTGGAGCACAAGGTGACATAATCCTATCTCGAGGTAGTTTTGGCACTTCATGAAGATCACACAAGGCGAAATAAGATTAGAGGCAGGCAGGCGTCCTCCTCAAGTTTTATTCTTAACAAAATCACATGCCTTGGTAAAGATTAGCTTCCCAGATTTATTGGAATGTCATGAACCATAGCCAGGCTAAAACAACATCTTCACGACCACAAGCACATAGATGAGCCGAAGGATTAACATTATATCCTATAAATTGCTTGGATGAGCCCTTATGTCCCTTATACAAGCGTCCATAAGGAAACCTATTATCCTTCCATACTCTTTGTGGAATCAAAGGCGACTGAGCTTCATAAGATTTAGCTTTGTAGTCTACAGGTAAGTCTAAATTCCAAGCAGTATGATAATCATCATCCTCAAGTATCTCGGGTAAACCATAAATAGTATTTATCATAGTAGGATTGAAGGTGACATTAATCGTCCTAAGAGGATATTTTCTACTTCTTCAAGAGTAGCCCTATCATAAGTAGACAAAAGCAGAATAGAACTCGGCTACCATTGTGACATTTATGTTACTAGTGCGTTCCATTGCAATTTCCATCCACTCCCTATCTTGAAAGATTTTTCACTTCTTCTCCTAAGCAGTCAAAATCAATACCACGTTCTAAAGTGACCCGCGCACTTCTTGAAAAATCCATCATAGGCATTCTAAGCTTCATCACTAGCGGTTTTTCAAAAGAAACGGCTTCTTGAGTTCACTTAAAGGTCGCGGTTCATGAACCGGTACTACTATAGGGTTATCTGGTTTTCTTTTCTTAAAGGTTCTCTAGATGATGAGGCCATCTACGATAATGGTATGACAAAATAACCACAAAAACAACAACAATCAACAAACATAAATAAGTACTTAGACCAAAAAATTAAAATAAAAAACTAAAAGCTTGATAAAAATTGAAATGATTGATATATATATATATATATATATATATATATTATTACCGTATAAAGCTAGAAAGAGTAGATAGTTGCCGGAATAGGTGGTGGTGCCTTGAAATGTGAAAAAAAAAAAAAAAGAGGAGCTTTGCTTGCAAAATCTATCCTTTTATGCAATGGTGGTGAATTTATGTAGTGGAATGGAAGAAGATGATTAATTAAGTAGTTTGAGATAGAAAAATTGGTGAAAAGTGATGAAATTTTTGAAGAGGGAAAAGGGGTGGGGCGGCTTTTGTGTTGAAGAAATGAAGAAGATGAAGATGATGGAATTGTGATGTTCTTTTAGGTTATATAGCTAATGAATCGAATCGAACTCCTATCGACTCGAATCGTTAGTAATTACTCGATTCTCCTTTCTTTTTTTTCGTTCTTTTTTGGTGTAATAATTTAAGTTATAAAAATCATAAAATTATTTTATGATAATATAAATTATTACGATATTTTATAAAAGTTTTTTAAAGAAAATATTTTTGGTATGATAATTTTTAACTATATCATATAAACCATATATGATGATATAAAAATAAGTTTATCATAAATTTTTATGAAATCTTAAAATAAAATAAAAAAATAATTAAAAAAACATAAAACTTAATTTAATTCTACTCCCATCATCCTTAAATCTTGAGATTTCTATAATATGATCCATCAACCTAATTCCTAGAAATGATGCGTTTGAATTCTCTCTTTGTTGTCCATCGGGATTTTGGATAACCACCTAGTCGTTCCCATCTTAATTACATTCAAACATTCATCCTGGGATTTGGTTGTCTTTGTCTCCACATTTTCCATTATGTTCACTTTTTCCATGATTCTACATCTCTTAAGAAATCTTGCCCTTCTCTTTTATAGCACTTCTCGATTTTCCATCACAAAGATCTCTTTCTACGATTTCGGCGTATCGGCTCCTTGTTCAAGTTAAAAACTAAGGCTTCTATTCTAAAGGCAACTTCTTTATCTAAACCTAATTTTAAAAGTAAAATAAAAACTTCTATTCTATCTATGAAAGGCATTCCGGTTCTTTTACGTCTATCCGGTAAAAGCGAAACTACTTAAATTGCATATTAAAAAGTGAATTAGAAAGATAGTACCGTAATCGGTTGAGTTTAGAATTCATGCTTCCTTAATCCATTTGAGGGTCGTTAAGCAATAATATTTCTTTTGTTGGGGTATCCCTTCAGTTTCCACGAATAATTTTACCATGTGACCATTGGCTATAAAAGTTGTTTTTCCATCAGTTAGTTCAATGACTCAGGACTTATAGACTTTAATTTACGTCGTATGGGCTGTCCATCTAGATTTAAGATTTCTGGAAACAACTTTAAGCGTGAATTGTATAAAAGTACTCGATCATCTACATGGAACTCACGATTATAGACTTTCTTATCATGGAAAGCTTTCGTGCGTTCTTGTAGATTCGAGCATTTTCATAAGAATCAGTGAAACTCTTCGATTACATTAGCGAAGTAATCTATGATCACCAACAACTTTAGGATCAAAATTTAGGAATTTAATAGCCCATAAAGCTCGGTGTTCTAATTCAACGAGGAGATGACAAGATTTACAAAAACTAATTTATAAGGAGAACAACCAATTGGTGTTTTAAAGGTTGTTCTATATGCCCATAATGCATCATCTAGTCTTTACGCTTGATTTCTACGATTTGAGTCCTTTGTTTTCTCCACGATTCTTTTAATTTCTCTATTAGACACCTCTGCACATCCACTAGTTTGCGGATGATAGGGTGTTCTAATTTATGAGTTACACCATATTTCTCAATTATTTTAGTAAATGGCGGTTGCAAAAATGTGAACCCCTATCACTAATGATAGCCTCGGAGTGCCATATCTTGTAAATATATTCTTTTTAAGGAACCTTAGCACAACCTTGGTATCATTAGTGGGAAGAGCTTGACTTTTACCCATTCGATACATAATCAACCATTACTAGAATAAATCTTTTTCCAAGCGATATAGGAAAGGTCCATGAAATCTATACCCCATACATCAAATAATTCACATTCTAAAATCGGTTGCATAGGCATTTCATGTTTTTTCGATATATTTCCCCATTTTTGACATGATTTACAAGATTTTACATATTTATCGCATCTTTATATAGTGTAGGCCAATAAAAACCACATTGTAAAACTTTAAAAGCGATTTTCCATCCTCCATGATGACCTCGCCTCACGATCATGACAAAATGAAAAAACACTTAAAATCTCATTATCGAGGAATACATTTTACGATTATTCCATCGAGCATCTTCGGAAAAGATACGGTTTCTCCCAATAGTAAAACTTTAAGTGGTAAAAGAATTTCTTTTCTCTTTGCCAAGTCAATGAGGCGGGATGTAATTACAGGTTAGATAGTTAACGATATTCCCAAACCACGGTGAATTCTCTTTTGATGGTATTCTATCTTTTAATAATTGCATGGTTGAGGAGTATCGATCCTAAAAGTTGTTCATACGGAAATGAATCTCGTATTTCATTTCCTCTTCCTTCATCATTTTCCATTCTACTTAGATGATCTGCTACTACATTTTCACTCCCATTTTTATCCTTGATTTCAATATCAAATTCTTGAAATGTGAATCCATCTAAGAAGGCGTGGTTTAGCATCTTTCTTACTTAGTAAGTACTTCAAGGCAGATAGTCTGTATAAATAATAACCTTAGATCCAACAATATCGATCGAAACTTATCTAAGGCAAAGATTACGATATGAGTTCTTTCTCTGTAGTTGCATAATTGAGTTGAGCTGCATTTAATGTGTGAGATGCATAGTAAATTGCTTTGAGTACTTTGTTATATCGTTGACCTAAGATAGCTCCTACAGCTAAATCACTTGCATCACACATTATTTCAAATGGTAAATCCCAATCTGCGGTGCTACTAAGCAGTGCGATGAGTCAACTTCGCTTTTAAGTGCGAAGGCTTCCATACATTTATCATCAAAATTAATGGTACTTCCTTTTCAAGCAAATGGCTTAGAGGCTTTGCTATTTTAGAAATCTGCAATAAATCTCTATAAAAACCTACATGTCCGAGAAATCCTCTCAAAGTTCTTAGATTAATTGGTGGAGGTAATTTTCAATTACTTCGACTTTAGCTTTGTCAACTTCAATACCTATTTGAGAGATTCTATGACCTAGAACAATTCCTTACGATACCATTAAGTGACATTTTTCCCGATTTAATACTAAATTGGTATCTTCTGACGTTGCAATACTCGTTCTAAATGCGATAAGCATTCATCGAAAGAATCTCCGTAATACACTAAAGTCATCCATAAAGATTTCTAAGAATTTCTCGACCATGTCGAGAAAATATTGCCATCATACATCATTGAAATGTTTTGGTGCATTACATAAGCCAAGCGGCATTCGTTTGTAAGCAAAAGTTCCATACGGACAAGTGAAAGTAGTTTTTCTCTATCTCCTGCTTGCAATGAATATACGTAAGTATCACGAATAACCATCTAAGAAGCGATAATACTTATGTCCACTTAAGCGTTCCAACATACATGCGATGAATGGAAGTGGATGATGATCTTTCTTAGTATGTTCATTCAGTTTTCTAAAATCAATACACATTCGATATCTGTAATTTCCTTGTCGGAATCCATTCATTTTTATCATTTTCTTTTACCGTGAAACCTCCTTTCTTTGGTACCACTTGAGTTGGACTCACCCATTCACTATCGATATGGGAAAGATTATCCCTATTTCTAATAGTTTAATGACCTCTTTCTTAACAATGGTTTGTAAATTTGGGTTGAGGCGGCGTTGTGGCTGAATACAAGGTTTAGCTCCTTCATTTAGAATGATCTTATGAGCATAAATCTCGGGGCTAATTCCTTGAATATCTTCCACTTTGTCCATCCAAATGCTTTCTTATGATTTCTTAACATTCTAAGTAATTGATCTTCATGTTCATTAGTTAAGGTTGATGAAATAATAATCGGTATGATTATCGGTTTCAAGAAAAGCATATTTGATTTGTAGGAAGTGGTTTCAATTCCATATTCCTTGGTGGATCTTCTACTGAAGGTTTTAGAACTGGTCCTTCTAGTTCTAATTCCAAATACTTATGCCATGGATGCTTAGAAAACAGTCCCTTATCAAGATAAAGGATCACTTCTCTCATTTCAGTATCATTTTCATCTTCCTTATAGATAGATAATGCTAAACATTCCTCTAGCCTATCTTCATAATCTTGCAATTGGTCATCACAGAATGTAGATATCTTATCTATAAACGAACATGATTTTGGTGATTTGTATGGATGGTTCATAGCTTTGAAGATATTGAAAGAAACTTCATCTTCATTAACTCTTAGTATCAATTCTCCTTTTTGAACATCAATTAATGTTCTTCCTGTAGCTAGAAATGGACGTCCTAGAATAATTGGCGCTAAATATCCTTCTTCCATTTCCATTATTACAAAGTCCTTTGGGAAGTAAAATTTGTCTACTTTAACCAACACGTCCTCGATGACTCCCTTAGGATGTTTAATCGATCTATCGCCATTTTGAGTCATTTCGATATTTGTAAGCTCTCTTATACATAGTTTCTTATAATCCTTATAAGACATGAGATTTATACTTGCTCGAGATCACATAGCACTTTCTTAGAAATCCTCCAATCTCACATGGAATGGTAAAACTACGAGGATCTTCGAGTTTAGGTGGTAACTTATGTTGAAGTATTGCAGAGCATTCTTCATTAAGGCATATATTCTCATATTCTTAACCGTTTTTGTTTGATAGGATATCTTTAAGAAACTTTCCATAGGTAGGCATGTTGATTAGGGCTTGATACTTGGGGATATTGACATGAATATGACGAAAAGTATCAAGGAAGCGAGCATACTTCTTATCGATTTTTATCTTTTAATTTGATCCTTTGGTGGGTAAGGTAAAGATTCCAAATCTATAACCTTTAGTTACGAAGTTATTTTCTATTTTCCTTTTTCCTTAGATCTTTGAGCATTACTTGTCCGCCATGTTTCATTCTCATCGATCTTCTCTTTGAAACATCTTATGTATCGATTTTCCCTTTTTAGGTTATTGGCAAATCTTCCTTCTTTTCTTGATATTGTTTTCTCTAACATGTTCCTTAAATAAGGTTCTCGAGTCTTTATCCATTGGATCTTTTAGAATCCTAGGATTTTGACCCATTCCTCATTCTTACTTTTAGGTTCAACATTCCTATTTTGTCTTAATAAATCTTCAATAATTTCTTCTTCTTCATTGATAAATTCAAGTTCGTCATTTTCCTTTATAAATTTATCATTTAAATCATTTTCTACTTTATTATTTCTGAGTTTTATGTTCCGGTGTTTCCACTGAGTTTTCTACTCCTCGTAATATGACATTTACCTATCTCGGGTTTCTTTCGGTATTACTTGGTAATCCTCCGGAGAGTCTACTTGTTTTTACGTTCTCCTTCTCTACTCAAATGATCTTCCATATTCCTTATTGATGCTTCTATAGTTCTCATTACGGTATCATGTCCACTCATGGATGTTTTTAACGTACTCATATCCTTAGTAGTGCACTATAGAAGTTATCATAGTTTCTACATTTTGAGCTTGAGTAGACACTACACCCATCATGTTCTCCATTAATTTCTCCCATTTATCAACTCCTTGAGTTGAGTTGAACTTTGGGTGGACTGGTATACTTTTGAGTAGTATGTTGTGGATATGATCTAGGCAATGATTGCGAGTTACGATTCGAGGTATCTCCTTGATAAACTTGATTACTATATGAATTCTTATATTGAAGCTGGATACGGTGGTTGTCCTTGCTTACTAGGGTTTTCGGACCAGCGATAAGTAGGGTGATCTCTTACAATAGCATTAAGCGAGTTTGAATACGCGTTGTTCAAATTCTTATCTTTGTTGTAAAAAACTCACCTCCTCCATTGAATATCCTTACGGTTCTTCTTCTTCCACTAATGACACATTATCATGATTTGAGTAGTCATTTGTTAAGATATTTTCGAGTTAGTATTCTTCTTGGCTTGTAAGCCATCAAATTTCCTACTTAAATTCTCCAAGTGTACTAGAACTTCCATATTCGATGTACATTCTCCTGCAAATGCTACTTTTCTTGTGCTAGAACCGGTTTCCACATTTGGTTATTTTGGAAATCTTTTCAATAGCATCGTAAACTAATTGGGCTTCACTCATCATTAAAGAACCACCACATGCATGATCAGCGCGTGCGCACGTGAGTCTTTCCTTAGTTCACGACAAAAAAGTTGGATTTGCATATCTAAGGAATAACCATGATCGGGACAAGCTCTTAATAGTTTCTTAAATCTCTCCCAAGCATTCCCGAAGTTTCTTGAGATCCTTGTCTAAAGTTAGCAACCGACCTTTAATTCCAAATTTCTACCAGGAGTAAAATCTTGCTTTAAAAACTCGGTTTGAATCTCCTCCCAACTTGTCAATGAATGATGTGGGAGTGACATAAACCAATCTCGTGCTCTTCCTTTTTAAAGAAAAAGGAAACATAGACATCCTTGTTAATTCATGATGAGCACCACGACTTTTGGTGTATTACACAATTCTTCAAAAGATAGAGATGATGATGCGGATCTTCATCATCTTCTCCCTAAATTGGGCTCTTGTGTCAATTAAACCAAAAGATGAGATTTTATTTCAAAATTATTTGCTCCTTCATTTGGTAAAAGAATAGGATTATTAGTCGATTTCTCTTACGGTTTGATCACGAGATAGGTCTCGGGTTTGGTAGGTTAGGATTATTATGATTATTATGGTTACGATTACGATTATTTCTAGTATTAGGATTACGGTTATTAGGATTATTAGGGTTTTGTCCATGCCCTTGAGCATGTTCTAGCCCTTGTTCGGTGTTTCATCTTTGGTTTCGGCCATTCGTTTCTCGATTTGATGATGATTAGTCGGGATTTCCACGACTAGTATGATACGTTTACTCTCTACTCTTGCTACCTTTCGTAGGTATTTATGTCAGGCTTATAAGGAGTGAGTGGGGCCTTACACGCCACGGTCATCAACTATCGAAAGCAGAAAATAACTTTCGAAAAGATAGAAGTAAAAGATTGGTGACTTACCTACAAGGTAAGTACCAGCGAAAAATAAAAAAGAAATGTGATAAGAAGAGTGTTGACTTATCCTCGAGGAATTTTGAGCTAATACAAGTAGAAACCATTGAACACAATGAATTAGCGTCGTTCCAACAGCTTGGCGCGCGAGAAAAGGCGGCGTGGCCTTTACTAGTGCTATTCGGTCCTTAACCGGCGATTGTATCGGGTCAAAGCTGTAGTGCTAGTATGGTGAGTCAGTGTCGAATCCTCGAGGAAGCGTGTGGTAAATTGAGTGTGGCTAAACACCAAAAAATTTATTATTAACTCAATCTAAGTCATGATTTTTCTTTTCTCTTTTTTTAGTAACAAGTAAAAGCAGATAAATAAAATTAAAGCATGATAAATAAATGCATAAAACTAAAACAGATATATATAGATACATAAATATATATATATATAAATATATATAAATACATATATATATATATATAGATATAATATATATATAGTACCAATACAATATATAGGATATAAATACTAGTAATATTATTAGAAACTAGCCAAGAATATGTCATTTGAATCGAGTATCTCTTTTAGTAAAAATAGATGTGCTTGATCTTTCCTTATTTTAAGGTGAATCAATTATATATGAACGGTGTACTCACAAGCTAGAAACAACTCCTCTCACCACGGCGTATGAAATTGTCATATGTCAATTGTCATCGTTTAATTTCCACAATTGCCCATTCTAATCTCGGTTAGTACGAGCAAGTGCAGTACAAATCTACCCCGGATAAAAGAGGTTATTCCGTTTGTCAGGCGGCGATGTTATTCAAAAGGCTCCGGTTGTCGAGCGGATCGATTTAACTTTCGGTGTTAGTTTCAATTAAACCGTTGATTTTAACATTATTACGATCTTGAGCACAAATTTAATAAGATTCATCTTTCCCAAGACAAATCGCCCCGGGTAGGAAATAGGTTCCGTTGTCACGCTTTTTGCGGCCAATTTTACCCTCCGGTTTTCTATCCTTTATCTCGTATCCTAACTTCTGCGGTCGGTTCATCGTTAGGTTATATGTAGCGATTCATCTTGGTTAATTACGTCAATCCGAATATTATCAATACGTTGCAAAATAGAAAAAGATTCATTATAATCGATTTTAATTCAATTTTAACATAGTCATCATCTATTTCCCTAAAAGATAAACTAATTCAATTTCATATCTTGGCTAGATATAGAGTTAGCCTAATATCATTATAACTAATATATAGATACTAATATAATAAACAAACATAAATACATTAAAAGTTGCAGATTACAATTGAGCGTCGAGCCGTATTCTCGGAAATGATATACCCGGATTGGAATGGGGCCTGTTCATCCATATTGGGCTACAATCTCGGCCCATCAACACGAGATAATGGGCCTCTCTCTCATTGGCGCTGCCACCAAGCTTCTTACGGCGCTAGCTATAAATCGGGGGCTGTCCGCCGACATTAAGCGGACCCATTCTCTCCGTGTGATTCCTACCTATATACTTAAAGGCAAAAGCGAGTCATTTGAAGGCAAAAGCGAGTCATTTGTTCGACCATACTACTCATTTGCTCGCCATGCTTATCCGGTGGCCAATCCGGTGGCAACACTTCTGGTGGCTAAGACACTTGTATTGCATGCATGCTTAACAGCTATATACTCTCGGTTGTCTTGTCGATGAGCGATAAACCGACTTACTTTTAGCCTATATATATATGGGATCACATTGTAATAAGAGGACTCTCTCTCAAAAACTTTAACTATAAAATCTAATACAAGCGAAACTACGCCAATTTGTCGATGATTAACTTGTTCATCTTGTAAAGAGATCCAGCGACCTTGTTCTTACTCGCCACCTAACCACACGGAGAAATCATTCATTTCGACCTCATATCCTCAAGATAAACTTTGTTACCGCAAATCGGTGTTCGGTGCAACATCGATTGGCTCCGTTACGGGAAACCGATCATCATTCGGCTTTTGAAGATCACTTACTCCACCACAAAAAGCGATTTCCACGGTGTCTCAGGCGAAGTCATCATCATCTCTGACACTGTCGACCAACTTTACGAGAGGAGATCATCAAACTTCATTGCAAACTCACACTTGAGTCCATTTAAAATACCAGGTTGGTTTATACATCTTTTCATCGGTTTGAGATCTTCAAGTAAGGAAAGTTTGGTCATCTTTTAGTTTGCAAACGCCCGTAAATCATAAGTCATGGGTGGCGGGAAAAACATGAACCACGCAACACCATTAAAGCATCCAATCGAGGGTTTGCCACGTGGGCGAGCACACCCGTGGAGAAGTTAGTCGAAGGTTATGTCGGATGGGCGGATGTCAACCACCCCCGCAACCGACATCTTGAGCATACATACGGGGAAAGAGCTAAAGCCCCTTGAAATACATGAGGCGGTTAGGAAAAACAAAGGAAAGGAATGCCGGGACATCAACCCAAATAACGAACAAGAATTTGTTTCAGCGAGGGGCGTCCACGGCAAGATATATACAAAATAGCTCTCAGAGGCACATGCGGTATGTAGAGGAGATGCGGATAGGAAATACCTTTGTTAATTGCGAAGGACTACCACCCTGACCTATCCGCCAAATTGAGCCCTCACCAACTCGCACAAGCGAGCTACAACCAACTTTCAATCCTCAAAAGTAGTCCAACATCGATCGAGTTAGAAGAAGCGACCATCGACCTCCCAACCAGAGAAAATAGAAAATCGGCACTTGGTGGTGGGGCCCGTGGTCGGCGATCGCGATGCGACCTCGAGGCGACTAGGAATCCTCGGCGAGTTCGTACTCGTACCCGAAGGACATGGGGACTCGCAAGATGCAGGGGGGACATATCGGCGTTCCCGCATATTCCCCGAATCAAGAGAAATGGGAATAATGAAAAAAGCGATTGAGAATTCTGAGAGAAAGGAACAAAGGGTGTTAAAGCGGTTCCGACATAGGGAACAAGTGTGCTTCATCCCGGCTATCTTGGCGGCTCGAGAGGAACTCATTACCTAATTTTATCAATTACCATGGGCGGCGGATCGCTTTGGATTGGCTATCCGCTTTTCAAAGCGAGAATCGGTTTGTGTACATCTAGCGAGGAGGCTTGGTGTATAGCATTTGTGGGATCAATGCAAGATAGAGGCGACATCATGGATCATGATCTTCCTCGGTTCGATTTTATCATGGGATGATCGATCAACAAGTTTATAGCTGAATTTAGGTCGATAGGAGGACCAAAAAAGCGCACATTGACTGCGTGAGAGTCGGCGAGGCGACAATGAGGCTACCCGCGGCTCTATATGGCGGTTTTATAAAGTGTCACGAGCTAACCGAGGGCATAGCGGATAACGTCGTCATGACTAAGCTTGAAGCAGGGGTTGAAGCGGGGTATTTGAAATCTTATTTAAGCTTTATCGCCACCAGCGAACCTACAAGAGATGTTGAGCTCGACCAGAAAATACATTGCAGCTGCGGGAAGCGAAGGGCGTCTTCGTCCAACAAAGGCAAGCAGAGAGGTGGCGAAGCCCGCCAAGAGACACCAGCGAGAGAGGCGGATAGGGAAATCAAGAAACTGAAAGATTTAAGGAAGAGCATTTCACGCCGCTCGAGAATTTCCTATTCCCAGTGTTGAATGAAATCGAGAGGCGAAATACGAACCATACCCAATGTTTCACGACACACGCCTTGCGATGCATCAAATTTTGTGGCTATCACGGGGATAAGGGTCACAGCTACCGATGAATGTATCAATTCAAGCGAGCAATAGAGAGGTTGCTCGCTCGCGGACACCATGATCACCTCAAACTTGATACGGAGGTCGGATAGGAGGAATCGGCAAGCTCGTCAATTCGATAGGAACATTAGAATGATAACCGGCCTCCTCCACCAATAATCAGATTAAGAATCGCATCGACTCCGTCAACAAACATGTAGAGAAGCTTTGTAGTTTTGCGAGGAGTGAACAGACCCTTGCCTTTACTCGAAGTGGTGGTGACTTCAACCAATCTGAGGATATGTGCCTTTGCATCTCGGTGGTTGTCAATCGGGCTGTGTCAATAGAGTGATGGTTGATCGAGGAGCTTGCCGCGATATCCTATATTACAAGCTGCTTCAAGAGTTGGGATTGGCGACTCTAATTTGAGACCGCATAATGGCACCCCTTGAGGCTTTACCAATCATAAGATCTGAGTCAAGGGCCATCGACCTCGATGTTGGATGGGAGATTATGCACCGCCTTCGCATACGGAAAGGTGATGTTTTTAGTTGTCGATCTTGGTCCAATTATAACATGATAATTGGAACACCCGCTAAAGCGATTTGGATGGTAGCTTCCATTCCGCATCGGCGAGCAAAGTTTTATGTTGGGGGCGAGGATCGGGCGTCGATCAGTGAACTTTGCATTTGTCTAACATTCATACATGAGATGAGAGCGAGGGAATAAGAGGATTGAATCGAACGACCATATAACATGGAGAACATCGACATGATCGGAGTCGTTGTTGATCTGAACCGGTCAAAATAGAGTGTGAAACATTGCAAGTCGAGAGATGAGCGATTTTTCTGGCGGAAGATGAGTTGATCGAGGTGGTCATCAATGAGGAATATCGAGCAAAGATAAAGATAGGGGCTCGGTGAGTCTATCGAAAGGAAAAATTGATACAATTACTCAAAGAGAATTTGAGTGCCTTTGCTTAGGTGGTTACCGACATCGAGTCGAACCAGGCGTCGCCTTTGCACCATCTTAACGTCGACCCCTACTTTCAAGCCCGATACAACGGTGGCCAGCGCGTCGATTCTCAAGCGAAAGAGGCGGCGGTGAAAGTAGAGGTCGGAAAGCTTCCTGGCGGGAATCATAAAGGAGCTTGCCTACCTACTTGGTTGGCAAATGTGGTTATGGTAAAAAGCACAGCGGCAAGTGGAGAATGTGCGTCGACTTCACGGACATCAACAAAGCATGTCGAAGGATCCTTATCATTACCACGAAATTGCCGGTTAGTTGACTCTATTTACGGCTTTGAGGTTTTAAGTTTCTTAGAGCGCATAATGCAGGTATCATCAAATGCGGATGGTGAGTCGGACAAAGAAAAAGCGGCTTTGAGCCGTTGGAGGATTATATTATTATGAAATGATGCCATTTGAAATTTGAAGAATGCGGGTTCGACTTATCGGTGAATGGTCAGCGAAGGTCTTGATTCATGATTAAGCGAGAAATATGGAGGCTTACATAGATGACATGGTTGTTAAGTCCATTTGGAGGCAGTCCGCACTGCGACCTTCAAGAAACTTTCAATAATGTCGAAAACACTCGATGAAAGTGAATCCGGCCAAGTGTACTTTTGGTGTCGAGCGAGGCAAATTACAGGGTTTATGGTTAGTAAATGCGTGGCATCGAGGCTAATCCAGGAAAAATTCAAGCTTTGATTGACATGAGAGAGCCTACTACCATCAAAGAAATCTGAGGCTCAGCGGCGCATCATTGCGCTAGAGTAAACTTCATATCGAAATCGGCGGAAAGGTGTCTCCCCTTCTTCAAAATTCTCAGGCGACAAAACTTTTTCATGGAGCGCGAGTGTTCGCGAGCATTTCAAGCTTTAAAAAAGAATATCTAGGAAAACCACCTCTTTTGGTTAGCCCGTAGAGAGCGTTTTGTTTTTGTACTTAGCGGCTTGGACGGTACATTGCCGCCGTTCTTGTCAAGGAGGCGGAACCCTCAAAATCCGTCTATTATGTAAGCAAAAAGCTCGATCCGGTGGAAACCGCTATTTTAATATTGAAAAATTAGCCTACTCGCTTGTCATTCTTGCCCGCAAACTCGGGGCTTACTTTACCTCACACACGATAGTGAGTCTTGCGGATAGTCCGCTGCGTCAAATATTGCATAAACCGGACCTTTACGGTGCGACTTCTCAGATGGGCAATCGAAATCGCGAGTTCGACATACAATATCGGCCGAGAAAAGCTATTAAGGGTCAAAAGCGTTTGCGATTTTATTATAGAGACAAGCTTTAGCTTCGCCACAACCAGATTCGCCGTTAGCCCGGCAGAGCCCGTTGCGGCAAGGAATAAGCCCGATCAATGTTGGCATTTGTATGTGGATGGGGCATCTGAGTCGAAATGGCTGTGGGGCGGAGTAATCTTGATGGAGCCGGAACAGCGGAGGAAATCGAAAAAGCTTTGAGGTTGAATTTCGGCCCACGAATAATCAAGCCAGTATGAAGCGATAATTGCCGGGCTCAAATTAGCCAAAGAGTTAAAGTGGAAAATGTTGAAGTATTACGTGATTCCCAACTCATTGTCAGCAAATCTCAAGGGATTATGACACGCCTTTGTGGTATTCTAGAGAAGTATGGTGAGATTGTTCGACAAGCTGAAAAGCAACTTTAACTATTGCGAGTTCATCGAGGTGGAAGAGGAGGACAGCGGCGGCAGATTACCTCTCAAGCTATCACTTAAGAAGAAAGTGCAGATCCTCGATAATAATTGAGTATCTAGCCGTACCCGCTATTGAGGAAACACAAATCATGGAAATTGATATACGGCACCAACTACATGTTGGATTGATGAAGTTCAAGCTTACATAGAAAGCAGGCTGCTACCAGAGAGCGGACAAAGCGCGCTCTTAAGAAAGAAGCGACCAGGTATATTATAAACAATGGAATACTCATAGAAGGTCCATTTACTAGACCTCTTTTACGATGTGTTGAAAGGAAGAAAGCAAGACAATCCTTATCGAACTTCACCAAGGGGTGTGTGGGGCCACCCGCTAGCCGTTCTTTAGCTTACGGAAGGTCATAACGCGAGGTATTATTGGCCAACCATCCTTAAAGACTCGAAAAATTTGGTAAGAGAATGCCGGAGTGTCAAAAGCATGCGGACATCCCCGCGTACCATCGTCGAGCGAGCATCATAACCACGCCTTGGCCTTTCGACATGTGGGGCTCGATCTCATCGGACCATTTCCGCCGGGAAGAGGGGATGCAAAGTTATCATAGTAGTGTGGATTATTTTACAAAGTGGATCGAAGCAAAACCCATGGTTAAAATAACGCCAAAAGCATGAGTTATTTCTTACGATCAAATTTTTCACGTTTTGGCATTCCGCAGGCGGTAGTATCGAGATCACGGCCCACAATCGGGAAAGACTTTTGGACCTTTGTGAGGAATTCAAAGTTAAACAGCGATCGTCCGTGGCTTATCCTCGAGAAGCGGCGGTGAGGCGACAATAAACAAATAATCAAAATGCTTAAGAAAAGCGTAGATGACAAGGTGAAAGCGAGGAGGGTGGGTCGGCGAGCTACCCGCCATACTCTGGTCGCCGCCCACGATCAAAACACCCACCGGAGAAACACCTTTTTGCGCACCTATGGATGGGAGGCTATGATTCGGTCGAAATGGCACTACCGACGCATCGAGTCGCATTATACAAATCGGCGAATAATCTTTTAAGCGAGGCGGATCGACTTGGATGCGGTGGAGGAAAAAGAATAGCGACTTATCATCGATTAGCGAACTACAAACAAATCGCTAAACAACAACACGACAAGCGAATCCGCGACCACTCACTTAAAGTCGGGATTTCGTTCTTGAACAGAAAGGCCCACGGGTATGGGCACGATAAAGGGAAGCTAACGACAAATTGGGAAGGCCCTTATCAAAGTCGCAAGAGAGATCAAGAAAGGGACTTATGTCCTCGAGAAATCAAGCAAGGCTCACTGAGCTCAATAGACCTTGGCATGCGGACAACCTCAAAGGTACTACATGTAATAAATCGGCTAGGGATGTGGCTATCCCTCGTTTCACGACTTGAGTGGTTAGGCTTTCTTATTTTGCTTGTAATCTTTACTCATCTAGCGGGATGAGTCAAAATTAATAAAGCCCGACTTTACATTCTCTTTTTATATGCAAATTATTACAAGTATGCATGAGTAAGAAAGAATTGTGCTCGAAGAATTTTCAACAAAACTTAATTTGGACTTTAGAGTTGTTAAAAATAGGGGCAATATTTGGGAAATTTTACGCTTGAGACACAGGCACAACTTCTAGCAAACAAGTTATTTGAGATAAGATTCGGAGGGGCGGATGTTATCTCAAATGAGAAGTCGCACAAGATCAACCTAGAATCTTATCTAAAACAAGGGGGCGGATGTTGTTATCATCGGATGTTGTTATCATCGGACTCAATTTAGGCTGATAAATTCGAGCAAAAACAAGCATACATAAAAAAGCGAGGGGAAACAAACTTGTGAATAAAATTATAAGCGAGGACATTACAAAGACAAATGTGCGGACAAAAGTGCGAGAAAAAGAAAAGAGTTATACATATACAAGCACGAGAATAATGTTTTACAAAGCAGGCGGAAATCTAAGAACCCTCGGGCGCATCTCACCGTTATGGACATTCTCTTCACGGAGAGAATGATCGACATCGATCAACATTTGTCTCGGATACGGAGGGGCTCTACCAGCGGCTCGGCGGTTTGCTCCACCTCACCCCCTGACACTGCTGCGCCCTCTTGACCGCTCCCTCTCTTATACCAGCCAGCGCTGCGCTCTCTCGGTCGCCTCAATCACGGTGAGGCCACCCAGTCAGGATCACACTCTGGAACATAAGCATTTGAAGCTCAATATCGAGAAAAAAGGGCAAGGTGGATCGGTTTATCACCCGGACATGGAGATCGGGTGAGGTGAGAGCAATCACACCCCGACACCTCGCCTTCCATCTTCAGCCAAGCAGATACAAAATTCCCCAAAAACCCCAAACATACTTGAAAAACCCCAGAGTTCGAGAAATACCTAAATTCAAAACCAGATAAACCACAAAATGCATATTCAAAGGCATAGACACAAATACTTGAACAAATAGCAAGAAGCCATAATCAAAGCATGCCATCATCGATGGATCTTACGAGAAAAGAGCCATAAATGGCGAGAGAAAAACATAAGCGGCTTGGGCTCATGGCATTCATCAAAAAGAGGTAAAATTGCGGAGAGGCAAGAATCACGGCATTCATGAATTTTGTAAGAAGAATGGGAGAAATAAAAGCATAATCAAATCAACAAACAATAAAAGGGTGAAATTTACTTTGATTGATAATAAAGGTGATAAAGTGTTGAGCTTTGGTGAAAGAGCACTCGCGGAATCTGCTTGCAATCGCGAATTTCCTTGCTTTATCGCGGAGGATTTATTAGAAGTAAAAGGGAAAAGCGTAAGTGTTGGGGTGACTCCTCATTTATAGAGGAGAATTGAGAGAGCGGCGGCAGGATTCAAAATTCAAATGTAATGATAGCGAGAGCGGTTACCGATTTCTCTCCACCAATCGAGCAAGGGGCGGTTCGGTCCCGACGCCCGTGTCGAGAACCGCGTAAGCGGACATGGCGTTCGTGTACCCGATACATCCGTTTACATTTTCTAACCGTTCAAATTTCTTCGGCGAGCATCACGTCGCGCGGCATAAAAGCGACTTGGCGTATTACTATCTCCCAACATTATTTCAAGCGGCTAGCATCAATCAATGCCGGCTTTGGCTCACACAACAAAACACCTTTGATGAAGCGTTATCAACGAGTAAGTCCGGCGAGCGTTGTCGGCGATCAAGCTTTGCCATTGCTGTCGAGGCATATAATCGGTAATTCGCTCGCGATACTAACAACGATTCAAGCCCGATAGAACATTATCGGCGATCAAGCACATTCGCTACAAATGCCGCGACACATATCTAGTGGTTTTCACCAACCTTTGGTTCAAGCCCGATAGAGCAATATCGGCAAACCTACATCACGGCGACTACAAAGGGCTTCACTAAGTTCTTCTTCAAGTTCTACTCTCGCGCCTTGGCGGTTCACGCGAGCACGCAGTAGGGGGCCATTGATATACCGGTTGGAATGGGGCCTGTTCATCCATATTGGGCCTACAATCTCGGCCCGTCAACACGGATAATGGGCCTCTATCTCGGTGGCATTTGCCACCAAGCTTCTTACGGCGCTAGCTATAAATCGGGGCACTGTCCGCCCGACATTAAGCGGACCCATTCTCTCAGTGTGATTCTACCTATACACCCAAGGCAAAAGCGAGTCGCCCGAAGGCAAAAGCGAGTCATTTGTTCGACCATACTACTCATTGCTCGCCATGCTTATCCGGTGGCCAATCCGGTGGCAACACTTCTGGTGGCTAAGACACTTGTATTGCATGCATGCTTAACTTAGCTATATACTCTCAGTTGTCTTGTCGATGAACAGTAAACCGACTTACTTTTTAGCCTATATATATATGGGATCACATTGTAATAGGAGGACTCTCTCTCTCAAAAACTTTAACTATAAAATCTAATATAAGCAGAAACTCTGCCAATTTGTCGACAGTTAACTTGTTCATCTTGTAAAGAGATCCAGCTGACCTTGTTCTTACTCGCCACCCTAACCACACGGAGAAATCATTCATTTTGACCTCGTATCCTCAAGATAAACAATTTATTTACCGCAAATCGGTGTTGGCGCAACATCGAGGAAATAACAACTCCTTTAGCAACAATGAGCCTTGATAATCCTTCTAAGTATTACAATGACACTTATACTACATTATTATTTCGGTGAGTGCAGTTTACAGTATTCTGAGAACTAGAAACTAGATTAAGATAATATATATATATATATATATATATATATATATATATATATATATATATATATATATATAAAAGTGATATATATATATATATATATTAGTACAACTCAACAATCTGCAAATGAGGAGTATTTATAGAGTGGAACACAAGGCAGGCGGCGGGCGGTGCTTCTGATGGAAATTCTCTCACAGCGGTCCCATGTCTTTGGTGGCGAGAGATATTCGGAAGCGGGCGGGTTTTTCGGTTCGGGCGGATCTTGAAAAATATCTTTCTTGGTTTTTTCTTGTTTCCGGTTTTAATTCTTGATTTTCCATCGCATGTATCCTGAAGCGATCAAAAACACGAGCCACGGTAATTTTGACCACAAAAACTTTAAGTTTTACTAAAATTATAACGATAATATCTATTTATACGATTTCGATTTTATGTGTTTTAGATATATTTTATAAAATTTATACGATATTATCGTAAATACGATATAAAAAGTCATATAATATGGTTATATTTTATAAATACATGAGCAGTCTGTGATGAAAGTCGGTGGCCAATTTCTGATCTTGTTTGATCAAGCATATATCAAAGATCAAGCTCTAATAAGCTTATCTGATTGATCAGAGCGTCTTTTTCTGGCTAAACAACATATAATTAGTCAGTGACTTATCGCTAAAACTTAGAATAAGTCCAACAGCGTCCATACTAAAACAGCTCAGGTTAGATAGCTTCCTCTTGGACAAAAAATGTCTAGCAGAAACATATTCGTCTTGGGGGTAGTTGACATGAAATCCAACAAACCTTCCATCTTATCCTTCAGCTATGGAAGATTGTGCACCTGAATTCTGAGAAGAAATAGCCTCAGAAATAGAGATGTTAGATTGAGTGTTATCCCCCAATGCCACCATCTCAGTTGTGTCACTAGTAAGGGTAGCATTTTCATTACTTTTTGATTCTAGGGACCGAGTATGAACTATCCCCATGGCTGTGAGTCAGCGGATAATTCTTCAACAATTTCAGTGACTGTGGGCTGGGCTACCAACACGGGCTGAGATTCAACTGATGGGCCCTCATTCATTTCTATGATAGGACCAACCCTTTCTGTATTGCTTGTTCTATTCAGTGGGCCATTCCAAAAGTAAGGGAGAAGGGACCACTATCTGTGGGAGATGAGCAGCATTCCAGTCCTGGAAAAGATATCCCTTTTTCAAAGCATCCTTTAGAAGATCAGAGACTTCCAGTTTATATGCAGGGCCAAAATCATATTTTACCCCAGAAGTTTGGCCCTTTTCAAACATTGAGTGCTGTAGAGTCTTCACACTTTTCCCATCAGTAGTTGTTTGGTTTGCATTTTTAGCAGCATCATTTTTGATCTATTTTATGTCCAGAATCTTTCCCAGTAGGAGCCTTCATCCAGATCCCAAACTACTCATCCTTATGAATGTCTCTCTTTAAGTCCAATCCTCAGTTGTAACAGGACCTTGATGCATGGCCCGCAATACCACAGTAGAAGCATAAAAAAGACAAATTCTCATAATTGAAATTAACCCATATTCCGTCCTTTTCTCTGTTCACAAACATTCCTCTAAGAAGAGGTTTTATGAGGTCTATTTCCACAAGACATCGAATAATATCGGTTTGCATGCTTCCAGAAGGTGGAATTTTAGTTGATAGAACCTTACCAAATGACGTGCAGATGTAAAAGGCTATTTCTTTGGAGAAACAATCTGGTGGGTGGTCCCAAATCTGAATCCACAAGGGTCCTGAGCTGAAGGCTTGACTGTCAATTTCAATTCCCCTCATGCCTTGCTTAATAACCATTAGGAAATTCTCATAGTACCACGGGCAACCAGCTAACACACTGTCGACATCTTCCATGCAATTGAAAAAAACTTGAAATTTATTTGTCCATAAGCCTATGATTCTGAAACCTTTAGTAAAAACCCAAATCAGCTTCAAGATGTTTTACAGGCCTTTGTACTTGACTGGTTTGTCTGAGTAGATTTTGATTACCACACTTTTGAGACATTCATCTTCTGCATTTTTTGTGACTTCCCTAGGCAAAACTACACCGCAAGACTCCATCTCAAGAAACTGAAGTTTTTGAACCGTGCTTCAGATCATCATCATGACGTAGAGGAAGAGGAAGGTGAGAGGAACAGAAAAATGTGACGGATAGTGGATATGATGGCTAGAGGATGGACATGCAAATGAGAGAAGATTGAGGAGGCAAGAGCAAGCTGAAGAAGAAAAAAAGATACTCTCGGACTGAACGAGAGAAAACACTCCCACTAGAGGAGACTCCCCACTCCTAATGTCTCATTGATATCATGTGTTCAATTTATCAATTTTGTAAAATTGTTAGTCACTTATTGTGATTACAGTATTACTAAGCATATTTCATTTTAATTGTATACCTTATTTAAATTATAAATAACAAATGACATAATTCATTAGATAGAACAATATTTTCTCACCCAATCATTATATTGTCATAAATGGGTTTCACAGCATTTTCTAGGGGCCAGACTGAGGTCTATCGGCCTATAATCAGAAATTTCAATAAATTGAGTAATGAAAGGACTTTTAAATTGAATTGCCTTTTTTATTCATTTTGGTGTTGTACCACCATAAATCCAAGACCGTACTCTTTCAGATATGAAACGTCTTACTCCAGTATACATATAGCTACTTAGAATGCCCACCAATATAACTCTTACTTATGTACAAAACATAATAGGCGATTTGTATATGGAGCAAGACATTGTATGTCACGATCTCTTCATGCGTCTTATTCACAACTACTAATAATTCATAGTGATCTATATTCATGATCGTGATCATAAATTCGGCTGGTCGATCAAACTAGAACAAAAAAAAAGGAACCATCTTTATTCCTCATGCAGGAAGGAATGAGTTCGATCTTTGTCAATTACATTCCTGACTACCGATCCTTAAATAATGCCAACATGGAAAGTAATGGGAAAACTTCACTAAACCAACTTCAACACCACATCAAACACCACCCTATAAAGGCATTAGTTTATAATCATATTATGAATAATGATAATGTTGAAATTATCACGGTAAGAATAGCGGTGATTTAGGGTGGATATATGGCTGTGAAAGTGAACAAAATCCGGTGGTGCACAGCTGAGAAGTAGTAAACACGGTGGTTGGAAATAAAAGTGGTGGTGCAGATGCTAGAGAGAATTTGGCGAGTTTGTCTATCTTTCATATATTGTGCCCATTTTAAATGGTTACATTGAGCCTCTGTTATAGGCAATTTATAAATTAGGGTTTAACTAATGGCAATCAGACATAATTAAGTACAATACGGTCTTGACTAAGCTAACATCTATCTAGCGGTGATGTGGGCGGCGGTCGACACTTAGCCGTTCGTTATCTTTGTCTTGTTTCCACTTGGGTCATAGCTTGCTCTTTTTACATTGAGGCTCTGTATTTGGCGGACTGATAAGGATCAACGGGCGGCCCCAGCCTTTCTTGGCGCATGAGAGGCGTTAGATGGCTGCGGTGGGGCCGTGGGCTCGCGGTCCCATTTTGGTTTGTAAGTATCACGGACTATAGAGCCGCCCGGCCTTATCCATTGTTTGAATTGCGAGGCGAGATCCGAATATGGATCAGCGGACTCATATCTGATTGAGTATATCAAATAATACTATACCCACAAATGGTTATCTTATAATTTCATTTGAACCTCTCATCACAAAATTACAACAAAATCATCTATTAAATCGATCTAAGTCTAATGTGATCGGTCACATACAAATGTTGCCGATAAGATGTCAAACATTGATGACCCATTTAAGATGGTCACACTCCAAAGTATTATAGGAATTAATAGTGGTTTGACTATACGATTCCAAACTTTAGTCAAATTCACCACTAACTTATGATTCAGCAGTATATATCACCATAAACTCAATACTTTTGTACATATCTCTTAGGCAATAAGTATTATAGTCATATTACAAATTCCTTGAGATAATCAATGATGTTCATTTAAATGAGTTCTATTATGCAAATAGAAGGATTATATAAGAAAAGTCATTTTATTTTACTAAAATAATATATTATGTTTATACCCGTGATTCTCTTTCATCTGGCACGTGTATTGTAAATAAAAAAACTTTCAATACACTGCATTTATTATGTTTTGGGTCACATTCTACCTATACACCTATGTCTAATATGAAGTAAAAGAAGAAATATTTTTGCCTAGGAAATTTTACTATTGCTATGTTTTCAAAATTCTAATAACACCCGGATGTTCTTAATATAAATTATCAACCCTCAATCCCATCTACCCCGCCCCCTCCCCCATTTCATTTAACGGCTACTTCTACTTTTGTTCTTCCTGACTACTGCTATGCCCCATAGGTGAAGAAGAAGATCGCCTTTTTATCAAAAAATTGCGATTTGATTTCTTCGGTATATATAGGCTCAACTCATCAATTTGATTTCTTCAGCATATCTGCTTGTCAAATTAGAAAAATGCGCTAGAACCTGCGCAATATCATGTAAATTATCCATTATTTATCTATGTATATCCAAATTGAAAATTCATTAGCAAAGATGAAAGTCAAGCTTATACGATTATATGATATGAAAATGATGATGATGAAAAATTAGCAGGATGATGACGATGGAGAAAAATTAGCAGGATTGTCTTTATTAAAAATTTGAGGGTTTTAGATTAGTGAAGATGATGATGATGAAATATTAGGAAGATGAACAAGAGTAAGGGTTTGAGAATGATGGAGTGGATAATTAAAGAGGTGATGTGAAAGGTATAGTGATGATGAAATGTAGGGTTTGATGAATGAGGAAAGATGATGGAAAAATTCATAGATATAAATGATGAAGCGAATGTAAAGATAATATAAAAAAGAAGTAAAAATAATATAAAAAGCTAGGGACCTTTTTGTAATAAATTTTTGTATTTGAAATAGTATGAAAATGAGGTGTGTAAGTAGCTATAGCAAAATTGTAATTAAGCATGTGGTGTAAATAAATAAATAAAAATGTAGCAATTTAAGAGTGGTTCAAAAATAGATTTGGATTATTAGGTGTGGTGTAGTGTGTATAGTGGTGTATGGGTAGATTAGATGGGGTGTAAATAATAACACCCACAATTAACCACCTTAGGGTTCCATAGGCGAGATAACATCTTGTTGACTCCGTTATTTGCCGTATTATGATTTTTGCTTTGTCGAGAATTGCACAAATTTGCAAATATTGGGAGCTAAAACATGAATGAGGAAAAAATTAGGGTTTCCTTAAAAGGAAGGGTAGGACTCAAACATTACCGAAAAAGGTGGGAGAAAAGAAAATGGTCTTTCTCAGTCCGAAGGTAGAAGGGCGAGAAATTGGTAAATCATGCTCAGTCGGAGAGTCCATTTGTAAAAAAGTTTAATTTTTAAAAAATCGTTTTTAGGTATTACGGCGATAATATCGAGTAAGTAAAATATATTTTAAATTTAATCAATAATATTGTCGTAAAACCACCTCAAAAATCACCTTGCATAAGTAGTCATTATTGGCGTACCGAGCAACGTTTTACTCCAGTATTATTGGAGTAAAATGTGTTTTAATCCAATATTATTGGAGTAAAACATATTTTACGCCAATAATATTGGAGTAAAAACACATTTTACGCCAACAACAACGAATCTTTTCAAATATTGGCGTAAACTCATCACATTCATCATGTTCTTCATGAAATTCAAAACATCAATGACGAAAATCAAACCAATCTACCAAATTCAAGACAAACCAATCTACGAAATCAAACCATTCATCATGTTCTTTTTTAACAACTTTTAATAATTTTTGTTTCAGTTTGGTTTGCTTTTGTGTTGGGAGATGTACTGAACCTGTTCCTTTTGGTGTTGCTTTGTCAATGTCGATTTGTGATTCAGAATAAAGGTACATGTGTTTCCTCTGTTTGCTGAGTTGTTTCATATTCTTTCTAATAGAGTGTTGTGATGTAGGAACCTAAGATATCCTTACAAAAAAAAACTTAAAACACAAAGACAAGGAAAAGGCTTCTCAATTAAATCTTCAATATTCCATATAATCCATGAGCAAGATGAATCTTAAGTTTATGATTTAAACAAATTTGTGTAGATTGATTTGATTTTACGCCATTGTTGTTTTGAATTTCAAGAAAAACATGATGAATTTGATGACATGATGAATTTACACCAATATTTGGAAAGATTACCGTTGTTAATGGCGTTAAATAGTGTTTTACTAATATTGGAGTAAAACACATTTTACACCAATAATATTGGAGTAAAGCGTTGCTAAATAACGCCAATAATAACTATGTATGCAAGGCAACTTTTGGGATGGTTTTACGACAATATTATTGGAGTAAAAATACATTTCTGACGATACCTAAAAACAAGTTTTTGAAAGGTAAACTTTCTTTACAAGTGGAGGGCTGACCAAGCTGATTTGCAAATTTCCCGTAGAAGGGCTCTTTGTTAGGAAATCAGCCAGCGGGAGCAGTGAATTCAAAATTTGATTTCCTTTTCCCAAGATCGACCGTTTAAGCAATAAGCGAATAAACTAGAGGCAGCGATTACCTTGGTTGATCTAAAATATCGGCGCTTTGACCGTCTAAGGAGAGTAGTTCGACATGGAGCCGCCCAAGTATTCGGCCTCTACCCATTTAGTCACACGAGCGACCCGCGGAATCCCAGCATGGATTGCTATCGGAAAACCCGGTTCTTCAGGCCGGCCTTTTACCCTCTCTCCAACTCTACATAGGATGCTCTCTATTTTACACAAGCTATTAGTTCTTGGAATTGTGTTGTCTACAAAAGAGCTTGACACCCACCTCTTATTTATAGTAGAAGTGGCGCCCCAAGCGATTGTGGAGGAGAAGAAAACCTTTTCCCAACAAAATAAGGAAAATATAATTGATTGATTTATACCATTTATTATAATATCTTATATCAAATAAATCTAGGATATTGTCGATATCTTATATTGAATATTCTCAAGATATTGTCAAAATCTAATATTGACAATATTTATCTTTTATTATATTACAATAAATCAATTTCTGGCATGTGTATATATCACATATATATAAATCTATACATATTATATGTGCACACTAAATTAGTGCGCATGTACATCTCAAATGTACTTCACACACGCATGTGTGTATAATATATATAATATTAATATCTTATATTAATATATGTAGTAGTAATTAATTAAATTCTGTAATCAAAGTGTATCTTATACACTCCAAAATTGCGCCACCTTTAGCCAATAAATTGGCATCGGAATATTCTTTAATTAATCAATATAATTAATATCTTGTATTTTATTTATTCATAATAAATAAATACCACCATATTAATTTACCAGCTATAACCTTTATAGTCTCGAGATAAACTTTCCTTATCTGGTTATCATCTATAACCACATTTTAATCGGCTAGATGTTCATATGTGTGTGACCCGATAGGCTTCGAATATGTTGGCCGTAGACACAAAGTGCAAATTACAAAAATGCCCGCCGTGCCTAACGATCAAGGGATAGCGTGCAGCAACACACACGTGACCCCGATCATCGGAAGAGTCAAATGCAATGACTACTACCTTTCATGTGAAGCGATTACCGTGTAACTTACAATCTATCATTTGTAATAATATCCATACGGTGCGTTAGTCGAGTGTCAAAACATCAGCGACCGTATCTTATAATGCGGATATCAAGCTCTCTCGAAGTAACTCATTTACTCCCACTTTGCAAAGATTCACGAGTAAGACATTCTTATAAGAAGGTCATTTCGGATATTCGATCCCGATCATAGGATACACGATTCCCGGACGACCAATCATGTATACTCCGCGTGCTTGATGTCATACCCAATCACTACCGCATGATCGCCCGTGGCTGAGAAACCTCAATAGTGTCAAAGCATGAAAATCCACACCGTGATGCCATGAAGACTCGGTCTTAAGGATAATTACACAACCGCCACATAGTGTGACACTTATCCGTGTAAGTGGGTCGATCTAACGTCGCGTTCTACAATACCGTCCACGTCACGGTCAAGTGTCTCTACACCCGATGAGGCGAGATCTATCCACCACCACTAAAGCAGAAGACATCTAATACGTGCTAGTCGTTTATACTATCAATGCCCTGTTTAATAGTACATCGACTAGAGACATTTAAGTATCAAACTTATTAAAATGATTAGAGATCTCATCAACCATAATCGCCTATCATGGTTTCTCTATCACGATTTAATACTAAGGGCGTCATCATATAACAATTCATAATTGGTCCTTTAAAAAACGGATATATGACAACATAAAAGCCATTATATATATGTATAAACATAAAGAAATAGTAGAAATGATCCGACCGGTCGGATACGGTCCAACCGATTGGGTTTAGGACATTATTCAACAATCTCCCACTTGGCCTAAAACCAATCATTCGTACACACTGAGACCAAGTTGAAACACAAGAATCTTATGCAATACTACTTAGCTTGACCACAGCCACAAGCGGATCGCTATCCGTGGGGACTCGAACTATCTTCATATCATGCTCCAAATGACCAAGTCAAAGGAACCGCCTCAACACACACATGAATCTCGAGCGAGACCACTGGTCCTTGCTTCAAGCAATGAATCCACTTACTATATCAACTCTATAGAAAGGTGGAAGAACCATACAAGGCTCGGGAATGAACATACAGATCCATGTCTTTGCTCTCCATTTAGCCTCAAGGCCTTCTTGTGTTTTGGCTAAGTTGTAGAATTCTGGTGACCGTATGCTAGAACATTTCCAGCTCATTATATCAACTTAATCAAAGTATTTGCAAACCAATTTGTAGCTCACTCGCCTTTATAAGACTCGGGATATACGTGCGTATATCTACGTTTATTTATTTCCAAGTTTCAATAAACTAGAAACCTTTCCTTAACTTGTTTAAGGATATTCTCGACATTCACGGTTACTTTCATACTTGCTCATGACTATTCATGGACTATGAACATCGGCATCATCATAAGATGGTTCATATCGCATTAGCTAAGAAACCTTCCATAAGCATCATCATCTTTCACCTCGTCTTTAGGACCAGCGTCCTAACATGAGGCAGATCTCGCGATCTATGCTAAACTTCTTTTAGCATCACATCCATATAGGTAAGCTATAATCTAACGGTGATTAAATCTATCGCTATAGATTCTTATTTCTAAAATAAGGCTGCTAATCAAGTCTTTCACAAAGACCTTGAACTACCAAACATTAATTAGTGTGACATGGGGTGACAATTCTCGAGAGAGATATCTAATACCTTACTCAAAAATCGTAACACACTCCCACTATCCATCTTGCACATTGGGCATATCCTTCTTTTGACTAAGTCAAACTCCTTTGATTGTCAAACAAAGAAATTGTCTAGAGAAACTTGTTTGAGTCCATAAATGGATCTCGTGGCTTACATATCATGTTATCGTCTATGAACATCATTTATATGCTTGGCGTCTTCAACCTTATCATATAGTCATGATACAAAGTTATAACAAGTATCATCTGAATAAATTGGGCTCATTTGGCGGCATAAAGGTAATTACAAGGTTTACACCTCATACCGCCCGGCCGTCACTATAGCCTTATGGTAATCATATTACTATCCATGTCGGCCTTTCGGGGACACTCCCCTTGGGTAAGGCAGACTAGGTTCATAACCTGGTTTGTCCTTGATGGAATTCTTATTCGGATATTATGGCTCTGGCCATATCTCTCAATCTTGCCTTTCAAACATTCTTTCATGAGTCGTGAGATATTCATTCTTCAAGATGAACATACGGCAACCTTTTTCGAGGCTTGAGGTTATCCACGGACTTCTGAGAACTTTTGTGTGCCTTTGGCGATGATCTACACCTCATCGCTATGTGGCGTCTGCTCACGTTCCTATGGTTGAATAACTCCATGTGGTTCTCAAACTACCTTTGAGATCTACTCCCACTGTTTCTTTTAGAAGAAACACTTCCTCTAGAAGACAGCATGTTTGGAGACAAACATTTTGCTCCGCGGACAAGTAAATAATATCCAGCGTACTTGCTAAGATATTCCACAAAGTTGCATATGTCGTACTAGGCTCCAAGCCTTTCTGACTTTGCCTATGATAACTTCAAATCATCAGTTAAGATAGATTCGACATTATCCTCTTTCCATATCTAATATGGACTTTATTCAACCTTTCATTTTAGGAACTCGGTTAAGTATAAAGGCACTATCCCGAAGCAGATAAGGGATACGCGCATGGCTTGCGTCACACCTTTATCATATAAAGTGTTGTTTCCATTTGGGAACACAATCTAATTGCTTATCCCAAAGATGGTATCTTCTTGAGGAGAATCTTATTCCTTTGGACAACCACGAAACACCCCTTGAGGTATTAATTACTTCAATCAATTGGAGATTAATTCTAAATAGCTCATCAATCTCATATTAGTACTAGCTCGAACTTTTGGGCCTTCAATTGTCGTACTTCAATAAGTACATTCAACTATTTCTAAGACAGTGATAGAGATTAATAAACAATTATTTGTGGCATTAATTGTCACAAGCCAACAAACATCGGTATGTTTAGGCCTTGGACAACTTTCTAGATTTTATAACATTTTCATAAAAAGGTATTTTAGTCATCTTTAGATAAGATGTGTATCACCCACATGATTCATAATCATATGGTTCAACATCATCGAGAATGACGTTTAGTTACACGCTTCCACTTCCGGAGAGACTATGTCTAGAACAACCACAAATATTAAGGATAATGACCATACAAATATTTAGTTGAGATCTCATCACATATATCAACTATATAGTGACATCAATCTAGTATGTTAGATTCAGTGACCTTCCAACTTTATCAGAATAACATTTATTCTTTACAATTGAATATGTCTACTAAATCCTAACAAATAATTGAAAGCATGTTCTTCATAAGAACCGGAACATAATAACATTTATTTAGTTCCCTTATCAGTTTACTAGATCCAGAATATGGTAAGTGTTACAACATTTGTTTAACCTTCCATATTTGTCATCCAATCCTTCTAATTTAATCACACTCGTAAGGTATCATATATCTTAGGGTTGACTTTTAATTTGGAAAGATTTATCTCAACTCTCTTGCCTATAATAGAAACTTCGATAAGTTCTCTATTTAAGCTGCATACTAACTTTCCTTTTAATCCTTTAGGTACTTGTAAAAGTTTCTTATTGTAGTCTTCATAAGACTTAAGAAAGATCACAAGAACCATGTCTTCAATTTCCTTTCATAAAGAAAATCTAAATTCATTAAATAGTTTATTTAACCTTTTGAATTGCATTCAAAACATTAACTATTCAATTAACCTTTAAGCAATGATAGAATTAAGTCGATACTTAAATCTTTTAATTTTGAAAACAACCTTTCCAAAATTAGACATGGTCATTCTCATTCAAGCGTTTGAATTATTTGTCATCGTATGGTGAATGATCATCTTGGATCGTACCCAATATCATGAGCTTCCGCTTTCGCTTTAATAATTAAAGTCTCAGATCTTGCATCAATTATGTAGTCTCTTGTCTCTAACTACTATAGCGGGATTGCTCGTGTCATTGCTTATTTTAAAAGGATTAAAACTACTTAACCATATTTGAGAGCGATTCTCAAAAGGTACTTGATCATGTTTGGTTTTACTAATCGAGAATAAAACATAAATATAGAATTTGCTAACTACAACATTAAAAAATGAAAATAAAAAGAGTGTTGTTTGTTTATACATAAAATCAAAAATGGTCTTTTGGTTTATGATTTTGCTCCCCACCCCTAGTCAACTACTCGATTGACTTTCAAGAATATTTCAAAATTCTTTAGTGGTGAGATCAATCTAGTTACCTTGATTCCCGGCGGTGGTCGATCAAGCAAGATAATTTGAAAGGTAGGTAACATCTTACCATTCACATCTACATGTGATTCTCGGTGGTTGACTAGTCAACTCTTTGGCGATACACATCACTATGTGTTAGTCAACCCCTTGTCTCTAAAGTCGAGGCGATCCTGGCGGTGGCCAATCACGAAAGACTTTAGTCGAGTCGTAACCCAATATTCATGAGATCTCGTAACGATCATATCTCGATAATAACGATATACCCGTGGTAGGTCAACTCCCGGCGGTGGTCGATCGATTGGATCGAACAAAGGCTCTTCACCGTCATTATAATATTAGGAGACATATTATAACTTTCGATTTTTGTCATGGAAGTATTTATGTAAATTAATTCACTTAATTAATTTAATTACGGTCTCATCAATTTTATATCTATCTCTATAGACATACATCCTACACATTCATCTAGATCGTTCTATTCATGCATCTATCGTATCATATAAAAAAATACAAGCACAAAACAAATAAATGCGTAAAGTAACCGGTATGATCATGGACTTTTCTAGATGCGGTTTCGAATACAAGCCCAGCGAAACAGCGGGTCACAATCTAAGGTAGCGACAACCGCCAATAGGATCTTTAATCACGAGGAAAATAAACTAGGTCACGTTCTTCATGCGGCCTAGGACAATTTTAAACCAACGAGAAAATTAAATCATTCACATCTATCTATCGATTCGAGTCATGATCGATGGGGTCCATATAATCATATTATATACACTTATCCAATCCATACAATTAAATCTTATGAAAAGATAAAATTAAAATTTAACTACTTGCGTCTTAATTAATCAATTAACATTTAATCCATTAAATAATTTTATCTAATCAATTAACTAATTAACATTTAATTAATTAAATGATTTTAATCGAAATAAAATTAACGATTAATTTTAAGCGATTTTAATTTTGATTTTAATCAATTAGAACTATTCTAAAATTAAATTTAAATTAAATCACTCTTTTGTTTCTTTCCTTTTGATTCGTAATCAAAAGGGATGTCGATAGTTTTCTAAACCATGACCGCGACTAAACAACGAGATATCTATGCACAATAAATATCACGGGACGAAAAGTCGAGCACATCGAATAATCGAAGAGTGGGTTCACGAGAATCCATCACTCAACCTCGACTTAACGTGTCGTGATTTGAATCTTGCATATATCGATTAATCACAACTATGAACTATATTGAAACATAAAATACACAAAACAAAAAATCTTCTTTTAGTGTATCGTTTCTGAATCAAAAACTTTCATCTTTTAATTCGTGATTTAAGCGATAAAATTAACTACGCATATAAACATGCTTATTGCTTAAGCTCGAAGCTCTCTCGATACCCTTTGTTAGGAAATCAGCGCGGGAGCAGGCGAATTCAAAAATTTGATTTCCTTTTCCCCCGAGATCGACCGTTTAAGCAATAAGCGAATAAACTAGAGGCGGCGATTACCTTGGTTGATCTAAAGATCGGCGCTTTGACCGTCCCAGGAGAGTAGTTCGACATGAAGCCGCCCCAGTGTTCGGCCTCTACCGCTAGTCCACACGAGCGACCCGCGGAATCCCACCATGGATTGCTATCGGAAAACCCGGTTGCTAGACCGGCCCTTTTACCCTCTCTCCAACTCTACATAGGATGCTCTCTATTTTACACAAGAACTATTAGTTTCTTGGAATTGTGTTGTACAAAGAGCTTGACACCCACCTCTTATTTATAGTAGAAGTGGCGCCCCAAACAGTTGTGGAGGAGAAGAAAACATTTTCCCAACAAAATAAGGAAAATATAATTGATTGATTTATCTCATTTATTATAATATCTTATATCAAATAAATCTAGGATATTGTCAATATCTTATATTGAATATTCCCAAGATATTGTCAAAATCTAATATTGACAATATTTATCTTTTATTATATTCTATAAATCAATTTCTAGTATGTATATATATCACATATATATAAATCTATACATATTATACGTGCACACTAAATTAGTGCGCATGTACATCTCAAATGTACTTCACACACGCATGTGTGTATAATATATATAATATTAATATCTTATATTAATATATGGTAACACCATTAATTAAATTGCACAATCAAAGTGTATCTTATACACTCCAAAATTGCATACCTTTAGCCAATAAATTGGCATCCGGAATATTCTTTAATTAATCAATATAATTAATATCTTGTATTTTATTTATTCATAATAAATAAATACCACCATATTAATTTACCTATAACCTTTATAGTCTCGAGATAAACTTTCCTTATCGGTTATCATCTATAACCACATTTTAATCCGGCTAGATGTTCATATGTGTGTGACCCGATAGGCTTCCGAATATGTTGGCCGTAGACACAAAGTGCAAATTACAAAAATGCCCTTCATGCCTAACGATCACGGGATGGCGTCAGCAACACACCGTGACCCCGATCATCGGAAGAGTCAAATGCAATGACTACTACCTTTCATGTGAAAGCGATTACCGTGTAACTTACAATCTATCATTTGTAATAATATCCATACGGTCGTTAGTCGAGTGTCAAAACATCAACGACCGTATCTTATAATCACGGATATCAAGCTCTCTCGAAAGTAACTCATTTACTCCCACTTTTGCAAAGATTCACGAGAGTAAGACATTCCTTATAAGAAGGCCATTTCGGATATTCGATCCCGATCATAGGATACGCGATTCCCGGACGACCAATCATGTATACTCCGCGTGCTTGATATCATACCCAATCACTACCGCATGATCGCCCGTGGCTAGCTGGGAAACCTCAATAGTGTCAAAGCATGACAATCCACACCGTGATGCCATGAAGACTCGGTCTTAAGGATAATTACACAACCGCCACATAGTGTGACACTTATCCGTGTAAGTGGGTCGATCCTAACGTCGCATTCTACAATACGTCCACGTCACGGTCCAAGTGTCTCTACACTTGATAGGCGAGATCTATCCACCTGCCCTAAAGGCAGAAGACATCTAATACGTGCTAGTCCGTTTATACTATCAATGCCCTGTTTAATAGTACATCGACTAGAGACATTTAAGTATCAAACTTATTAAAATGATTAGAGATCTCATCAACCATAATCGCCTATCATGGTTTCTCTATCACAGTTTAATACTAAGGACGTCATCATATAACAATTCATAATTGGTTCTTTAAAAAAACAGATATATGACAACATAAAAGCCATTATATATATGTATAAACATAAAGAAATAGTAGAAATGATCCGACCGGTCGGATACGGTCCAACTTTCCGATTGGGTTTAGGACATTATTCCAACACTCTTGAGTTGTCTCAAGGTCTCGGCTTATCTTTGGATGACACAAAGGCAGGCCTTCGAGCCTTTACCCTTTGGATAGTTGTATTGAGCTCCCTGTCATGCTCAACTCACTCATTTCTCAAGGTCTCCACCTCCTCCATCTGCCGCTTTTTTGTCTTTAGATTCACGTTTATCTGTGCCTCCATGCTGGCAAAAGGTCTATGAAATCACCTTAAATTTAGGAGGTTATGGTTTTCAATAAGGCTGAGAGGTCCATGAAAAGATCAATCAGTTTCTCGTTTGAGCTAATGACAGTGGTCTTACAGTCCCATGGAAGGACTGCACCAATGAGCAGTTGCTTAAGAAACATTTCTCGATCTAGAATCGGTATCTCATTTGATCTTTGAGAAATGATTTTCGCATTTGTAAAACAAGGGCAACTTATTTAAGATGTTTTTTTATATCATAAATACCTAATTAGGTCTCAAATTTGTCCTCAACCGCCCCTCCGGTGCCTTGCCGAAGGTGGTTTTTCCGTTTTTCTTTCATTTTCTTGCTCTCTATTTCTCATTCTCTTGTGTTGTTCTTTCCTTGATGGGGTTTGGAGTTGGATTCAGGGGCAGACCCATATTGATCAAGGGCGTCCATTGATGAATTTTGTAGAATTACAAACAAACAAAATGAAATGCGGAATTAATAATGATCAAGTAAAAGATACAAAGTTGATTACAATGCAGCTGATCATGGGGTATTTATAGCTTCATACACCTCATGAATCAGTCAGTAGTAAGTTACAAACGGTTATAAAAAATTATAACAGAATAACCGTTTTCTAGTTTACATCGTATTGCAAGTGATCAACAGGCTGCTGACTATCAGCATGCTGCTGGTGTCTTCATATCATCAGTAGCTTGTGCACTCAGCATTCCTTTCAGCCTATATACTGTAACACCCCCTCAAGCTGAGAGTGGTACATGAGCAGCTTGCACTCAGCATTCCTTTCAGCCACTTGAAGTCTGGAAGATCTTTGAAGCTCCCAATTTATCTAGTAGATAAGAGAAAAAAAGGTGTATCCAAGGCCTTAGTGAGGATGTTAGCTATTTGTACTTTTGTATTGACTAGAAGGAAGTTGATAAGCCCTGATTTGACTTTGTTTCTCACAACATGGCAGTCAATTTCAATATGTTTGGTTCTTTCATAGAAGACAGGATTGTTAGCAATATGCATTGCACTAGCATTGTCATAAGATAAGACAGCAGGCAACTGGACTGGAATTTGTAAATCCTGTAGTATATAGATGAGCCACTGAATTTCACAAACTGCATTTGCCATGGCCCAGTACTCAACCTCTGATGAGCTTCTAGCAATTTTTGTTGTTTCTTTGCCTTCCAGGAGATTGGAGCATCTCCTAGGAACATCATATAACATGATACTGATCTTCTTGTTTCAGGACAATTAGCCCAATCACTATCTGTAAAACCCTTAAGTATAAGATTATTGTCTGCTGGGAAGAAGATTCATTGGCCAGGATTGGTTTTCAAGTACCTCAGCGGTCTATAAGCTGCCTTCATGTGATTTTCATTAGGAGTGTCTAGAAATTGACTTAGTTGTTGTACTGTAAAGGCAATATCTGGTCTGGTAAAGATGAGGAAAATCATTTTACCTACTAGAGATCTGTATGCAGTGTTATCTTCTAAAAGTGGTGAATCACCATGTTGTAAAGTCTGCTTGGACTCCATAGGTGTCTTAGCAGGTTTGGCTCCCAAAAATTCATATTCTTCTAGGAGGTTAAGTGAATATTTTCTTTGTGAGATGGATATGCCTTTTGGACATCTAGCAGCTTCAATGCTGTTGGGACAGATTGTCCACACTTTTAATGTATAAGAAATATAGTAGCGCCTTTACTGGCACCAATTTTTAGTAAAACGGTAAGCGCTTGATCTTAACATGGTATCGGAGCCAGAGGTCACGAGATCGAACCCTGGTTGGAACAATATTTTAAAAAAAAGAAAAAGAAATTGTGCAAGTGTTGGGACAGATTGCCCACACTTGATGGGGGTGTTGGGACAGTTTGCCCGCACTCATGAATGAAAATTGTGCAAGTGTTGGACATGATTGTCAACACTTGAGAAGTGTTGGGACAGATTGTGACACTTTTAATGTATAAGAAATATAGTAGCGCCTTTACGCCACCAAGTGGTTTTAGTAGAACAGTAGCGCTTGATCTTAACATGGTACCAAGGAAATATCTCAATTTTCCAAGATCTTTATTTGTGAGCTGCGATGTAAAGTATCCTTAACTTTACGAATCAACTCTTCACTATCAACTATAATGTCATCCACATATCCAATGATTGATTAACTTGCAATTCCAATGTATGTTGTCTTGTTTAAGACCATATAGTGATTTAGTGAGTTTGCAAACTTGGTTTGGTTTAGTTGTTGCACATCTGGTGGTAAGCTGCATGTATACTTCTTGATGAATCTCCATGTAGAAAGGCAGTGTTGACTTCCATTTGATGTAAATGCCAGTTGTTAGTTGATGATGCTGTAAGTAAGGTTCTGACTGTAGTAATCTTGACAACAGGGGAAAAGGTTTCTTGATAATCAATCCCAAATGTCTAAGTGTAGCCTTTTGCTACTAATCTTGCTTTGTATTCTCTAATGACCCATCAGGATTATGTTTGATTTTGTATACCCATTTGAACCATATTGGTTTCTTGCCTGGGGCCAAATCAATTATCTCCCAAGTGTGAGTCTGCTGTAAAGCTTCAAGTTCTTTGTTCATGGCCTCCTTCCATTCATCATGTTTGATAGCTTGATTGTAGGTCTTAGGCTCTTTAACTGCATCAATAGCATTAATGAATCTGGCTGTTGGTCCCGGAGAAGTGTAAAACTATAGTCAGAGGGGGGTGAATGACTATATTGGAGTTTCAAAAACTTTTCTTATATTTAAAAGCTTTTGGGCAGCGGATAAGTACTTCTTTAAATGTTGGTTCAAAGTAGAAGGTAGTACAGAAGCATCCATAAAGGGCATGCTTATATACTACCTCTCCATTTCCACTATAAGGGGTTGAATATCCAAATTGAAAATTCTATCTGGATCTTCCTCTGCTGGTGCAGGTGCATCAGCTTGCTCTTCTTCCTCTTCTTCTTCTTCTTCTTTCTGTTCTTCTTATTTTTCTTTTTCTTCTTCTGCTTCTTCAACAATCTCATGATCAGAGAGAGATTGTTGAAGGTCACTTGAATTTCTTAGTCCTTGTGGGGACTGTCCTTCTTCTCCATGTGCTGGAGACTCAGTTTCTTCTGCTTGAGAGTAGCCTTTTGCAACTAGCCTTGCTTTGTTTCTGACAACTGTCCCTTGTTCATCCATCTTGTTTCTGAATACCCATTTTGTTCCAATGATGTTGGCCATGTATGTTCTGTCAACAAGTTCCCATACCTCATTTCTCTCAAATTCATTTAGCTCTTCTTGCATGGCTGTAATCTAATCAACATCTTGAATTGCATCATCTATTGTTTTGGGTTTCACCTGTGATAGAAAACAAGTTAACATTCTTTCCAGTTGTCTTCTGGTTCTAACTCATGTATGAATATCTCCAATGACTTGTTCTTCAGGATGATCTCTCAGCCAGTTCAGGTCAGGTTGAAGTTTCTCTTGAGTTGGTTCTTCCACAAATTCAGCTTGTGCATAACCTTCATGTTCTTGTGTTGGTGCCTCTTGTGTTGTGTTGACAGGTGCATCATCTTGATTTCCAAAGGTGTGATCCAGAATAGTAGCTGGTACTATTGTATTTATATAAACTTGTCTTTGTGCAGCTTCTTCTTCAAGTTCTTATAAACCTTCACCATTTGTGTTTGGTTCATCAAAGACTACATGAATTGATTCTTCAATCACCAAAGTTCTTTTGTTGAGTACTCTGAAGGCTTTGCTTGTGTCTGAGTATCCTATAAAGATTGCTTCATCAGCTTTTTCATCAAAAGTATGGCGATTCCTGTTCAAAACAAAACATTTAGATCCAAACATATGTAAATATGAGATATTAGGTTTTCTTCCATTCCATATTTCATATGGTGTTTTCCATGATGTTTGTTGATGATTGATCTGTTTTGAGTATAACATGCTGTATAGGCTGCTTCAGCCCAAAATCTCTTTGGTAAGCATACTTCTGCAATCATTGTTCTGACTGCTTCTTTAAGTGTCCTCTTTCTTCTTTTTGCTACACCATTTTGTTGTGGAGTCTCAGCTGCTAATAGTTGATGTAGTACTCCATTCTCTTCACAGTAGGTTCTGATAATTTCATTTAGAATTTTGTGCCTCTATCTGATCTGATCTTGATGATCTTCAATTTTTTTTTCATTTTGTATTCTTCTTAGCAAATCTGGTAGCTTCTTGAGTGTCTCTCTTTTCTTGTTCATGAATATGGTCTATGTGAATTTGGAAGTCATCCACCACCATCATAGTGTACTTCTTTCCACTTACACTTACTGATGTGACTGGTCCAAAAAGATCCATATACAATAGATGTAAAATTCTTGTTGTAGATTGATAAGGCTTTGACTTGAAGGAGCTTTTGATCTGCTTTCCTTTTTGACATGCATCACAAAGACTTTCCTTCTTGAATGTGATATGTGGTAGGCCTTCAACTAACTTGTTCCTTGACAATTTGTTGATGGTATTGAAGTTGAGATGGTTCAATCTTCTATGCCAAATCCAGATGATTCATTGCTTATTTTTGACAAGCAGACATGTTTCTGCTTTTGTTGTCTTCCAATCTACCTCATACATGTTGTCTTCCCTTTTTTCTGCAAGTACAACTGTGATGGTTTGATTGTGAATCACTTTGCTTCCTTCCTTGTTGAAGTGCACATTGTAGCCTCTGTCACAGAATTGACTAATGCTTAGAAGATTGAAACTCAATCCTTTAACATAAGCCACATTTTGAATCTTCAAGTTGTTCTTGAACATTGTGCCTTCCCCTTTAATTCTACCCGGGTTTTCTTTGCCTCCAAATGTAAATTTGGGTCCATCAAAAGCTTTAAAGTTGGTCAACCATCCTTTATTCCCTGTCATATGACTAGAACATCCACTGTCTATGTAGCAGACATCCTACAAAACAAATTAAGTATGTTTAGGTACCCAACACTATTTGGGTCCATAACTGTTAGCATTCATGCCTCTCATTCCAAGGGTATATCCAAAGGATCTTCTTCTTGGATAGTTGAAGTCATCAACTTCATATATGTAAGGCATGGCAGAATAATTTCTTGCAGATTTATTGAGATTATTCTGATACAATTCTCTACATTTTGGTGAATTTGTATCCTTTTCACTTTCCAATATGCAGGAGGAAACTTGTGTTCATGTTGCTTCATATGTCCAGGAACATGCCTTGGTTGGCTTTTCTTAAACACATGTTGCATAGCATGAAATGGTTTCTTCTTGTATTTTGGAGGTGTGGCATTCCAATCATCTTCTGAAGGGTAAAGTCTTCCCTTACCTTTCAGTAAGCCTTTCCCTTTAATTGGCTGGTTTGATGATTTACTCTACTGTTTCACTACACTGGGTTTTGACTTCGTCAGGCCAGGGTGAGTAGAAGAGACTATGGTCTATCCTTTTCTGAATTTAGGTCCAGTTTTGGTCCTTGATTCTGAATTGTGTTGTCCATTGTTTCTTTTCTCATCCTGACTGTTGTAGCCAAGACCAGATCTGGATCCAAACCTTTTTGAGGGTTTGTAAGCTAGTGCATTTAGTGGTGCAGTGGTGCTTTTAACCGGTAGGGATATTTTCTCAACTGGTCTTTCAACATTAAATGAGTGATCATCTGCTGCTTGTTGATCAGTTGAGTGAATTTCCTTACTAGTTTTTTTTGGCTTTCATTTCATACAGTTCTTTCTTTAATCTTTTATTTTCCTTTATCGGATTCTCACATTCTTGTTCCAGAATTTCATGATTTACTTGAATTTCTTCAAATTTACTCATGAGATTTTGAATTAGATTTGCAGAATCTAAGGGGGGAATAGAAGATTGTGCAGTGTCAGATGTGGATGCACTAGATGATGAGTGTGAGCTAGATGTTACCTATGTTTCATTAGATTCTTTAGCCATAAGACATACATATGCAGTGTCATTGTCTGAGTTGTCAGCTTCATCATCATCAGAATCATTATCGGATGATTCTTCATCCTTTTCACTGCTGGTTTCAGCTTTGAGTGTCTTCTTGTTTTTTCTCTTTTCAGTTGTTTTGTACTTGTTTTTTCTCTTTTCAGTTGTTTTGTACTTCTTCTTTTCCTCTTCTTTGTCTTTTTCTTCAAGGCAATTAGCCTTGAAGTGACCCTTCTTCTTGCAATTGAAGCATCTGTATTCATCATCCTTTTTCTTCATGTCTTTGCTTGAGCTTGACTTCTTGTTTGATGATGAACTTCCTTTGAATTACTTCTTCTTGCTAAACCTGTCAAAACGTTTAATTAGTAAAGCTACCTGTTCTTTCAGCTCTTATGTCTCTTTGATCTTTGTGTCAGCTGTTTTGCTTTCTTTGAGGTGTAACGATTAGCGGCCTTGTGTGCCTCTCTTTGGTGCCTTTGTCTTCGCCGTTCAACTCAAATTCATGAGCCTTTAATTGAGACATCAGAGTTAAAGTATCAGTGTTTGCAAGGTTTATAGTTCCTCTAAGTACTGATGTGATGATCTTCCATCTTTCAGGTAGACCTCTCAAGATTTTCAGGCACACTTCTTTCTGTGGATATGTGTGTCCAAGTTGTTGCAATTCACTGATGATGCTTGAAAATCTGTTATCCATTTGATCAATGGATTCACCAGTCTTCATTTTAAAGTTCTCAAATTTCTGTTTTGCAACAAATAATTTGTTTTTCTTGACTGCTTCTGGTCCTTCATTGATCAGTGCTAATTTATCCCACATATACTTTGTTGTTTTGAAGTCTTTGATCCTCATGAACATATTACTGTCCAGAGCCTTCAAGATCATGTCTTTTGCAACAAAATCTAGATTTTCTCTTCGTCTGTCATCCTTGGTCCAATCTTTCTTGAGTTTGTCTATCTCCTTTCCTTGATCAGCTCATGTGGCTATCACATTTGTGATCTTGATTGGGCCATCATTAATTACATCCAGCATCTCCTCATGAGTTGCTGCAAGATGAGACAACATCCTTATTTTATATTCGTCAAAATTATTAACATTGAATACACGTACCTTAGACATGAAATTCGAGGAATCCATGAGTACAAATAAGAGATATATATAGACATGAAATTCGAGGAATCCATGAGTACAAATAAGAGATATATATATATATATATATATATATATATATATAAGGCACAAATTTGAAAACTACTTTGAAAATATGTTATCTCCTTGTTACCAGAAATCAGATCTGAACAGGTTCTGATACTAGGAACACTGCTCTGCTACCAATTGTTCGTCCCAGAGAAGGGTAAAACTATAGTCAGAGAGGGGGTGAATGACTATAGTGGAGTTTCAAAAACTTTTCTTATATTTAAAAGCTTTTGGGCAGCGGATGAGTCCCTTCTTTAAATGTTGGTTCAAAGTAGATTAGACTATCATAGATATAATATGCAATGAAATAAAGTGTTGTAAAGTAAATTGCTGAAAGTAAATATACACAAAGGGTTATAGTGGTTTAGGGTGGTGTAATACCTTAATTCACTCTTCTCCTGTGATGATTGAAGGAATTCACTATTGTTTTCACAAATACAATAGTTAGATTGTCCTTGGCTACACATGCTTCACAATCTTCAAGACTATCACTCCCTGGCTACAAAAGATTTAGTGAATCGGTCTCTATCACTGCTCCTTGAGAACAAATCTTTCAGCAGCTATCACAAAGGTTGCAACTCCTTCTCAGATTCCTCTGATTCAATTGCTTCAGTTTGATGTGAATTGGATTCACAGATTTGTGATCAATCTCAGTGCTTGATATGGAATTGAAGTTCTGGTTGCCGAGTTGATCTCTAGATGTATCATTTAAGTTCAGAAAGAGAGCTTTTCAAATTGACAGAGTTTATGCATGTTTCTTATCAGATTCAATTGTTTTTTTCATGTCTGTCAATGCCTTCAATTTATAGCCTTGATAATCCTTGATTTGAATTTCCGTCCATTGGCAATTTAATGTGGGGAATAATCCATGATTTAATTCTTGATTCCCCCTCAATTATATTCTCCTTGATTTTAGTGATTGGATTTTCTTCAAACGTATATCATAAAATTCATCCTTGATTGATTCTTGATTGATTGTGCATTGAATGCTTGATCCTCTGAATCTTCCTTTATTTTCATAATCTGAACAAGTGTAGTTTACTCTGTTTTCTCTTCACTTGGTTGTTACTTGAACGTTTGAGTGTTTTAGATCTTCCTTCACTGCTTCATTTTTACTCGGCCGATAGACAGTTTACTTTTCCGGTTCACTGCTTTCTTGATTTCTTTGAGTTTACAAGAGTCCTTGTACTACACTGATCCTTGATATGTGTGAGATCAGTGTACACCATATTTAACAATGAATTTCATCACTTGAGATATAACATACACTTATCCAAGGTCATCACAGACTTCCCTTGTTATAAGTCATACCATAATATCTTCATGCTTCTCTGCTGGTACTTGGCTACTTTCACTCTGCCGGACATCTGTTTTGCTTGGCCATCCTACCAACTAGTACAATACTTGTCTGACTCAACTTATACAACATGTCGGACTCTAAGTAAAGACTTATATAGAGATTTCTAACTTATTTTAGGCTTGCTATAACAGCTAGTATGACCATCATCAAAACACAATAAAATGTCCCTAACAATGGCATAGTCTACTGAGAGATTGTCCAGACTCATTACTTCACTCAGCAGTTATGGAGTCTGCTGAACATTGTGAGCACCCCCTTAATAAAAGGTTGGTGATTTCCTTTTTCTTGTGGACCTTCTTAGTTGTGTGGGTTTAGGTGCCTGATTTACTGGTTCATGCCTTGCATTGGACGTATCATTTCTTTGTTGAGCCCATTCTTTGGTTGAATTCTTGACTCATTCATTGAGTCATCAAAAGCATCCATTACTAAGAAAGGAACATGCATGTCAAACAAGATATCTAGGCTTTCCCAACACATGTTGAAAAAGAGGAAAATACGTTTCATGGAATTGAGTATTTCTAGCAACAAAGATATCTTTGTTGGTAATATCTAAGAGAATAGCACCCTTGGAGGTGGTTGAATTCCCAAGATACAAACAAGCCCTACATCTTGAGTCAAATTTGGTTCTATACTGCTGAAGTATGCATGAAAAAACTAAGCAACCAAAAACTTTAAACACAGAATAATCTGGTTTGGTGCCATAAAGAATTTCATGTGGAGTGCTTTCTTTCAGCAGTGGTGCAGGTGTGGCATTAATCAACTTTACAGCATGTAAAAGACAAAAACCCCAATATTCAATTGGTAGATTACTCTGGAACCTCAAACCTCTTGCAACATTCAGCAAATGCTGATGTTTTCTTTCAACAATACCATTTTGCTCAGGTGTACTGACACATGATGTCTGATGTATGATACCCTGCTATGCATAAAAGTCAGTAAGTTGAAATTCTGCACCATTGTCAAATCTAATTACATTAATAACTTTATGAAATTGAGTAGAAACAAATTTAACAAAAGATTTAACAAGCTCAGAGGCTTCAGATTTAAGCCTCCTAAGAAAAACCCAAGTAAATCTAGAAAAATCATCTACAACAATAAGAAAGTATTGTTGTCCATTTACAGTATGTTGTCTCAAAGGACCCCAAATATCCATATGAACAAGGTCAAAAGTAGCATTTACAGCAGTTGTACTTAAAGGAAAATGATTTTTCTTCAGTTTAGCCATAGGACAGATATAACAAAGATCATGATTACAAAATTTGACATCAGCAGACTGTGAATTGATGGCTTGCAGTCTTTTGTCTGGCAAGTGTCCAAGTCTGTAGTGCCATAAAAGTGCATCATCTAATCTATCAGATAGAGTGTGATTTTCTACAACATTGGTAACAGAAAGTCTTGTTGGTTGGTCCATGACATAGAATCCTCTCTGTAACTCAGCTGAACCAATCATTTTCTTGTTCTTGTCCTGCAAAACACACTTGTTAGGAGAAAAGACTGCTGCACCTTGTGTATGATTAATAAGGAAGGTAAGGATAAAAGATTATACTTAAAACCAGGAATGCAAAACACATCATATAGGACCAGTTGAGTGTTAATCCTCACTTGTCTTAAATGTGTGATAGAAACATTATTTCCATTAGGTAATCCTATTTTTATACCAAATGAAGGTTTGGGATTACTTAATAGATCTAATGATCCTACAATGTGATCTATGTCACCAGAGTCCAAGATCCATTGTATTGATCTTACTAAATTTAGGTCACATGTTCCTGTAACAGGTGAGTAGTGTGTGACAAAATCAGTAGGTTGGCCAAAAGCAAATCTTGCATGTCTAGGAGGGACATTCAACAGAGCCATCAACTTGTCAAGTTGTTGTGCAGTAAGATTGGGAAACCCTGGTCCAGCAGACATGCTTGGTGCCTGATCTGCTTCTGCTGATTGCTCATCTTCTACCATATTTGCTCTTTTTTATTTAAAACCGGAGGAAAAACATGCTTTTTGTAACAGGTCTCCTCAGTATGACCATTGAATCCACAAAAACTACATTGCATCTTTTTTTGGATTTTTCGGCCTGGGATTTGCAGCAGAGTTAGGTCTGCTGACTTTCTGATTTTGTCCCTATCCATTCTTTGGTGACAATAGGACCATGGAATCTTGATTCTTGGCCTTTTTAGCCACATACAACTTCTGTCTCTCAAACTTGATTGCCATTGCAAAGGCATCATGAATTTCTGGAAAGGGCACCATCAGCATTGCCTGTGAGACCATTGGTTCAAATTCATCCCTTAAACCTTTAAGGAATTTCATGACATGTTTAGCCTCCATATGATCAATCAGATTGCTGATTGCATTGCAGTGACATTGAGGATCATAGGAACAGACTGTTACAGGCCTGATGGTCTTGATTTCTTCCCAAAGAATCATCAATTTTGTGAAATATTGATTGATAGAATATGTGCCTTGTTTCAGTAGATGCATTTCTTTAAGGAGATCTGAAAGTCTTAATGCATCAACATTTGAAAACCTTGCTGCAAGATTCTTCTATACTGCATGTGCATTCTTGAAGTACATCAAACTTTGTGCAATGGTGTTTTCAACAAAATTCAAGATCCATGATCTCACCATTGTATCACATTGCCTCCATGCATGGAAGTCGGCTGGATCTGCTTTTGGACTTTTAATTGTGCCATCTACGAAGCCAATTTTATTCTTGGTGATCAACACCATCTCCATGGACATTTTCCAGGGATTGTAGTTATTGCCATTCATCAATGGCTGAACAAGAACCAGAGAAGGATTCTCATTAGGATGAACATAGAATGGACTGGACGGACTGATTTCTTGTTTCTTAGCTGCCATGGCTATCAAGAACTTCAGAATTGATTCTCAAATCAATAATGATGGATAAAAACCGGTCAAGAACTAATCAAAAAACCGAGGAAGAGATGACAGTTTTCTCTCAAGAAACTGAAAACTCAGAAAAGATGAAGAACGCTATCATGTTTCTTCAAAAAACGCAAGAAAACTTTTAGAAATTCTCAAATTTCTGCTCTGATACCATGATGAAGTTTGTAGAATTACAAACAAACAAAATAAAATGCGGAATTATTATTGATCAAGTAAAAGATACAAAGTTGATTACAATGCAGCTGATCATGGGGTATGTATAGCTTCATACACCTCATGAATCAGTCATAAGTAAGTTACAAACGGTTATAACAAGCTATAACAGAATAACCTCTTTCTAATTTACATCGTATTGCAAGTGATCAGCAGGCTGCTGAGGCTTTCATACTGTCAGCAGGCTGCTCGTGTCTTCATATCATCAGCAGCTTGTGCACTCAGCATTTCTTTCAGCCTATATACTGTAACATACATGGACCCCACTCAAATATCTGTACGAATTTTCTAATATACACATCTAATAATATTAAAAATTGTGCATGTATATTATTTCAGACAATTTTAAAAATTAATTATAAATTTAGTTCAATTGGGTATATGTATTTTTAATGACGTTATGGTCATTGATTCGAACCTCCCCAGTAGTGTTTCTTGTAAAAAAAATTGAATTTGGACTCCACTGGAAAAAATCATGGGTCCGCCATTGGTTGGCTTTGCAACGGGGTCATCATTTTCCCTTTCGATTTGGGGTTACACATTGTTATTTCGACAGATTTGAACCTCCATTGGCTTTTTTTTTTTTTGAATTTGGACCCTACTGAAAAAAAAATCCTAAGTCCGCCACTGGTTGGATTTGCAACAGGGTCATCCTCTTCCCCTCCGATTTGGGGCTACATGTTATTTTGACATATCTAAACCTCATTTGGCAGTCTTGTAGTCTCTTCTTAGTTTTGTCCGTTCTCAGTGTTTCCTGATTGTTTTTTGGATGGTTGGTGGTGGTGTTGCAGCGGCGGGATTTGGTGCAGTCTCGGCGGCGCTGTGATGTTTGCATGTCTGCCATCGTTTCCTCATTGTCCATGGCTCTGTTCTACCGGCCTCCTTAAAAAAATCCTATCAGATTCGTTGGTCGTGGTGGCTCCGGCTGCTATTCGCTACCTCTGATATTGAGTGGTGCTTTGCAATCGGAGTTTCAAGGATGGCAGTGCTCTTTTTCGCTTTACCCGATGATTCTTGGATCGCCAGTGGTATTTTTTCGGTGCTACTCTGGGTCGGCCGTTTGCTTTTTCGGGAGAGGATGTTAGGCTTGCGGCTCCTTAGTCCATTTGGTGACGGTGTGTGGCGGAGCTGACCGGCGGCTGTTTCATTTTAGTTCGCTTTTTTAACATTGTATTAGTATGTTTGGTTTGTATAATGTGTTTGTCAGGTAATATATTATTTTAGAGGATCCATGTGTCTGAACGTTTTTTCATCATTTGGAAAATTAAACTTGTTTGCATGTTCAGCACCATCTTCCCATCTATCACTCGGTTTCGTTTTGTTGTAATCTCGATTTGTGTAGGTTTGTTTGTGTTGGTTTGTTAGTCCGACGTTAGGTCGGATTGTAGTGTGACATTAGGCCGTGTTGTAATACGACGTATGTCTGTGTCCGTAGTCTAACTTTGGCTAGTTTTTATTATAAATTATTTATCTTTCGGTGCAATAAGATTTTTCATTTTCTTTGTAATAAAGGGAGACTTTCATCAGTTGTCCTCTATAAATGGAAGAGGCTACATCAACCGAAAGATATCCCCGAAATGTTACCGAAGCCTCATCCTGGCCATTGACTTTTTTATTTATCACACTAAGTGTCATTTCATAAAGTAAATGGAAGGTGCAGATCACATTTCGGAGGAGTTTCGGGGTTCCTATGTCGGGGGATCTAGCTTTTTCCTCTATAAATTATGTAAACTCAATTCGACAACATGATTATTTGGGTTTGAAAGTGTCATGTCAATCGCCTCCTCTTCTAGTGAGTCTCAGAAAATAATTCGTCGGCGCTCTCTGACAAAATTTATTAGCGCACAGGGAGGAAGAGGGAGGTTTTTGTGTAGTGTGTACCTACGTGCGGATACACGCCGTGGCACACTACACACCACACGATTTCATTCTGCACTTAAACTGTGTGGTTCTGATCGTTTCACCCGTCACATCGGCTCAAAATCTCTACACCACACAAGTATTTCCCGGAGAAAGAAGGCGACATATATAATAGAGTGGGGGAGCAAATATCCATCGACCAAGGGTCGGAGTGTCTGGGCTGGGCGGTGTGTGGTTGACGGTGGTGCAAAGGAAGTATGCGCATCAACGCTCCTTAATCAATTGGCACCCTGCCTCTGCTCTTCGCCGTCCCCGTCGCCGTCGCCGTCGCCGTCGCCGGATCCAGATGCACTGCACCCATTGCTTGCCCCACTATTCCTTTTCAGGTTAGCCACGTTTAATAAAGATTATAGCTAGTCTATATAATAGTTCATCTAATTTATAATGCAATTCCGGTTGTAATTTCAAACATTTCTTTAATAATAAGATACGTATGGTATATATACCTAAATAAGTCATGAATGTGGATCGAAATATCTCTGAAACTTTGACAGGGGATCTGATGTTGAAGCCAAATTTTCCAAAATCCGCACCTATGCTTTTAGATCTATTTTGCAGCTTTACAGATCTATTCCTGGATTTGATACTTGCAGTTACAATTACTAAATAAGGCTAATGGGACCTAACTAAACATTGCTATTTTAATTTGTTTGTTGCTAAAAATTGCTTTTCTTTTTGTTTAACATCTGACAGAGGATTATTCAACTTTTCCTGGTTACTAAATTATTTTTTATTTTTTATTTTATTAAATCTGACATTAGAAATCTACTATAAAGTACCATTTGTGCAAAACTTTGAAGGACTACATTGTGCAGCTTTCTTAGTTACAATCATTATGGCGTTCTCTAAAATGTATCGTGTGGAGGTTACTGAATTACAAACCATTCTGTAAATACCGGCGGGGATTACGGGTGTACACACTTCATAGTGGGTCATTCTATGATAGGGACTCCCTATGTAAGGAGTTGTTTACGTGACATCATCTGGACCACACAGTTTCATCTGCAATAAAACTGTGTGGTTCAGATGATGCCACGTAGGCAACTCCCTATAGGCTCTCTCCTTCAGAGTTTGCAAATTACGAAAATAACTACCATAAATATGCAAAACCAATATCAAACGACTCAAAATTAAATAAAACAGACGAAAGAGATCGAATAGAGTTGAGTGTATTCACTCTATCCTCACGTGTCCACAGTGGTTGGAATTGTTTTCCAAGATATAACGGTTCACGTCTCAAGTTTAATGGCATTTCAAAAACTCGAGCTCCGGTGAACTACTAGATGTTCCGACTTTTTTTCGACACACCAAACTCAATGAGTGCGGAATGAATTTTTATGTAGTATAGAAGAAAATTCAATGTCAATTCTTCTTCACTGAGAGAGGATTAGTCAACACTCGATTCTAGTGGCTGAATGACACATTATTTCAGCCGACCTTATTAGGTCGGTTTAATTCACATGTGTAAAGTCGATTCGGTTTTCCCGTTCACACGTATTTTACACAAACTGTGAGCATTAATTTCTTTTTCACCAGATATCTGAATCGAGTGATTGGAGAGCCCATTATCGTCTACTTCGTGAGCAGTATTTAACGATATAATTAACTTTCGATGATATAAATTGGAGCGTATCTGAAATTAGCTCTAAAGTTGACTGTTTCACCATTCGTCAAACCATTAAGTGAGTTTTTTCTCCAACATTTTAGGGTAACTTTCTAGAAAATGTTAAGCATGTAGTTTTAATCTAGGTGGTATTTTCCTGTGTAATTTGATAAATTGTGTTCTTTCCGATGCATTTCCATTGAATGGGTTGTTTCCACTAAACTCTTTCTCGTGATTTCGATGCATTTTCATTTTCTAATCCGGTTGTTTAATGTTATGATCAGGCTTTATGACTCCACCGTAGCAGGAAGCCTTCTTTGTCGGAGCGTTTCAGATTGCACCATCATTCGGTGTGTAGATCAATCGCCGACACTTTTCAGGTATTTATTGTTGATCAAGGATGTCAAGCTAACATTTAAAGCTACAACATATTGCTCAATGTATATTGCAAGACAGGGAATTTAGATGATTCTCTTGGCTTGTTCAACATAATTTTCCTTAAAGACATAAAATGTAATGCTGTTATTTTCAAACACCATGGTACAATTGTCACTATATGTGCTTGTGCAATGGAGCCAAAGTAGCACATCAATCATGTTTTTAAATGATTTTTGTACTATGGCGATGAAAACAACAACATTGTATTTCGTTAGCGCCTTTAGTTGAACTTATTTTAAACAAATCAAGAGCATCATTTACATTCCCTTTCTTGCAATATCCATTGATCAATATGTTGTAAGTTGAAAAGTTAGGTTGACATCCTTGATCCATAATAAATATGAAAAATAATAATTCGAACAAGTTAAAATAGCGATGGCAAAGGGATGAAGAGCCAAGACTGAAAATATTACAAGAAAGCAAAGCGGAATGAAGAATTGAGATGTTTGAAATGATCGAGTCCATGTTGTTAAATTAATCTTCAACGTCATAATTCCTAATTAATAATTAGATGTAGTGGTCTAAAAAATATAAGAATTTTAATTTAGATATCCTGCTGTTCAGGTTGTATAATCTTCAATATATATACATTGTTTCACTCCTTTCATCTTCTTCATTCATTCATGATATAACGTTTAGCTAGCTACATATATATAGGTCAGAGGATTAAACCATTTTCATTACAATCAGTTCACCTAATCGATCCTCATCGTATCTTCTTCCTCCGACCTCACCACCAGTACCTTACAACTCCCAGCTTTGCACCGTAAACATTGTTCTCAACATCAAATTCAAGGGAATCACGACGTGGGTTCTCATAAAAACCATGTCTTAAATCGAGTGACTCCACCTTACTACCTTCACAGCTTGCAGAATCATCAGAACCCAAATCTGACTTTTTATATGGTTCAAATATTGAACCACCAGCAAGACCACTATCTATGCCCCAATCATTGGAATCAGCGAAGAGAATTCCGGCAGGTGATTCTTCATCAGTTTCAGGAAATGGGTTTGCAAGAATCTCAATCTATTTACGTGATTATTGTGATTCTGCGTGTCCCATCTTCTAGTTTCCTTGATTTATCTCTTTTGTGCCAATTAATTGGAATCATCATTACAATTATATGCCCACTGCTTATGGCGTCAGCATGCGTTAACAAAATCGGCATGGACTGTCCTCCGGCCAAGAGTCCTAAAATCTCATTCAACCGAGATGTAAATGTGTTGGAAAAATCTGTTGAAAAGGATCTGGAACCGAAAAATCCTGTTTCATCTGGTAGTGATGAGGAGTATAAGGAATCAAATGATTCAGATCTGGTGGCTGCCGGTGAGTTTTTGTTTCAGCTCGAAGGCGCCGACGTTAGAATGCTTCCGGATGACGAGCTATTCTCTGACAGAAATATTCTTGTTCCTCTGCAACTCTCAGTTAGCGACCACCGGAAACGAGTATTTCAGGAGATAATGCCATCAATCAGTAAACACCAAAAATACGCCTGAGAAATGAAGTATCCCCTAATGTTCCGTATTTATTTTCATTAAGTCTCAAAGTGGTTTATAAACAAATAACCATTTTTTAATTTAAGAAAAAAATTAAAAGTAAACGACTTTTTCGACGACACATCGTCACAAAAGAACAATATTTATTTTTTATTTAAAAAATATTAAATAATGTCTCCCAAAATATATTTTTATTATTATTTTAAATAAAAAATAAATATTGTTTTTTTGTGACAACGTGTCGTCCAAAAAGACCTTTTTTTTTATTTTTTTAAAATTAAAAAAATGGTTATTTGTTTATAATGATCGTTTTAGACTTTCGATGCTGATATATATACTTTCGATGTCAAATATGACAAATAGCTCTAGTTTTGAATAATACACTATCCCGGTAATTTCGTTAATATGTTTTTTCCAAACGAAAAAATGTAGTAAAAATATTTCAAGTTGCCATTGTAAAAATATATATTTCAAATCTGATACTGTACACGAATTAATTCAGATCAACTTCAAATCACGATCAGAAATATATTACTACATCCGTTCCAAAATGTAAGTTCGTTTAGAATTTTTCACACAAATTAAAAGAGTGGGTAAGTGTCATTAATTTTGATAGTAAAAGTCTAAAACACCATTGCTTTGACCTCAATAATGTAATAGTTGTAACGTATGTAAATGTATAATAAACTATGGTAAAAGAAAGAAAATGTAATAAATACTATCTTGGGTAATCAAAATGGATTGGGACGGAGACAATATAATGGTATTGTGAGGTTTAGATTCTTTAGAAGATAAATGTGAGAAAAAAGAAAGTGTAGGGAAGGGAGTGAAATTTTAAAATACAACCGTTGTATGAAGGTTTTATCAAATGACATACATTACAACCACTCATTTTTAACCTCTCACACACGATAAAAGTGTATTATGTGAAAGAGAGTAAAAATAAGAGGTTCTAATGTATGTCACTTGGTATAACATTCCTACAACCGTCGCACCATAAAATCTTTCGGAAAGAGAAAGTGTAAGGGAAAATGTATGAAATGATTATATATAGTTTGATAAGTTGAATGACGGTGAAAAGATTAAAAATATATATATATATATATATATATATATATATATATAGAAAATTTGAAATAAAAATCTCAGGTTAGGTCAAATTACAAACTGCCTGAAGCTGGTCAGAAACTTTGGGTCCGGTTCTGAACAGCCCATATCCAAGTATGCCAACGCATAGTCACAGGGATATTACAAAGTATGGCCTTTTTTTTTTTTTTTTTTTTTTTGAGGGTAGGTCCTGTCAGGGGACGGACTGCAGTGTATGGAGGGTGTCACGGCCCACTCAACTTTTTCTTGAAGATTACTAAGTATCCTCTAATAATATTAAAGATCATGTATGTATATTATTTCAAACAAATTCTAGTGTAATTGTTTATTTAATTCAACTGGTTTGAAGTAATATAATTATACCCGACTAACACATGTTTTTTAACATTATTTTTTGAATTTGGCCTCACCGAAAAAAATTCATGGTCCTGTCCTCTTAGGTTAAAGACTTTAGACTACTTTCATTAGTTGTCTTCTATAAATAGCGTAAACTCAATCCGACAACATGATTATTAGGGTTTGAACCTGGTATTTTCAATCGCCTCCTCTTCTCTCTTGTACTTTCTCACAGGGGTTTTCGTATCACGTGTAGATTTCTTGTTCACTCATTTTCGTCGGCGCTCTCTGAGTAAATTTATTAGCGCACAGGGAGAAAGAACGGCGACAAAACAAAGGGAGGGAGCAAATATCGATCGAAGAAGGGTCGGAGTGTCGTCTGGGCTGGGGCGGTGTGGTTGACGGCGGTACAAGGAAGTATGCGCAACAACACTCTTTAATCAATTGGCACCCTGCCTCAGCTCTTCGCCGTCGCCGGATCCAGATGCACCGCACCCATTGCTTGCCACACTAATCTTTTTTCAGGTTAGCCACGTTTAATAAAGATTATAGCTAGCCTATATACCAGTTCATCTAATTTATAATGCAATTCCGGTTGTAATTTAATATTTCGTTTAGAGAAAAAATAATAATAATCTAAGGTGTGTAAGATGTGTGTGGAATAAGTCATAAATATGGATCGAAAGATGTCTGAATTTTACCCATTATCCATTCCAAACGGATCTTATGTTGATGTTGATGCCAAGTTCCCAGATCCGCACTTTTAGATCTATTTTGCAGCGTTTCAGATCTATTCTATTCTGGGATTTGATACTTTTTGCAGCTTTTTAGATCTATTCTCGGATTTGATACTTATGGCCTATGGGATCTAACTAAACATTGCTATTTTTGTTTTCCTTCTGATACAGGATTATTTTCTTGGTTACTAAACATTGCTATTTCTGTTTTACATCTGACAGAGGATTATTCAACTTGTCCTTGTTACTAAATATTTTTTATTTTTTTTATTTTTTTTTATTTACATCTGACATTAAGGCATCTTTCTAGAACATGTTAAACCTGTGGTATTTTGCTGGGTAATTTGATAAAGTGTGTTCTTTCTGATGCATTTCCATTGAATGGGTCAATTCCACTAAACTCCTCTTGTGATATAATGTGTTCTTTTCGATGTATTTCTATTTTCTAACATTAATCCTTGTTGTTTAATGTGTTATGATCAGGCTTGACGACTCTACTGACCGTAGCAGGAAGCCTTCTTTGTCGGGGCGTTTCGAGCATTGCATTAGATCAATCGACGACATACCTTTGGGTATTTATTGTGGATCAAGGATGTCAAGCTAACATTTAAAAGCTACAGCATATTGTTCAATGGATATTGCAAGACAGGGAATGTAGATGATGCTCTTGTCTTGTTCAAAATAATTTCCAGTAAAGACATCAAAACGTAATGTTGTTATTTTCAAACACCATGGTACAATTGTTACTACATGTGTGCAATGGAGCCGAAGTAGCACATAAATCATGTTTAAGTGATTTTTGTACTATGGCGATGAACATAACAACATTGTAAAAAAATCATTGATGCCTTTAGTGGAACTTATTTTGAACAAATCATTGATGCTTTTAGTGGAACTTATTTTGAACAAATCAAGAGCGTCATTTACATTCCCTTTCTTGCAATATCCATTGATCAATATGTTGTACCTTAAAAAGTTAGATTGACATCCTTGATCCATAAATAGAATGAAATTGGCAAGGAGAGATGAAAACGCTAAGACTGGAAATATTACAAGAAAAGACGGAAATGGCAAAGAATTGAGTCCATGTTGTTAAATAAATTTCAGACATTTATTGATTTAGAAAATATAAATCTCTGATCTAGAAAATATAAGAATTTTAATTTAGATATCGTACGTGTTGTTTAGGTTGTATAATTTTTTGGTATGATATGTCTGTACAATTGTTGATTTCATATTTTTGTTTTAAAGTATGCTTCAACATGCCAAGGACGTGAATATGACGAATGAGTGACATTTTTTTTAATTTGGGAATGGGGAAGAAGATTATTTTTTTATTGGAAAATGGGGGAGGAGATTTTTTTAAATTGCATAAGGAGATTTTTTTATTGTATCGAGTGTGAAGATGACATTGAACCGTGGTATTCACGAGAACTTGAGGAAATTTTTTTAGTGGGAGTCAAATTAAAAAAAAAAAAAAAATAGAAAAATAACTCAAAAGCCAAGCCTTGAACCCACAACATTTGGATAAATAACAAAGCATCTAACCAGTTAAACTAAATGAATAATTGTTATAGAAATTGTTTGAAATAATATACATACACGGTTTTATTATTATAAGAGTGACATATTAATAACTTTGCCCGGAAATTTAGGTGGGCCATGCACCCCTCCCTCAAAAGGCTGGGTCCGTCCCTGACTTGCAATAGCATATATCACTAGTCGTATCACTAGTCTTTATCCGGTTCGTGAGCTATATTTATTCTAGCAATTATCGACATTAATTATTTTTGGGCATACAAATTTTAATGAATATATTTCATCTTTCAAAAGAAATGGGGTATTTCCCTTTGTAGTTTTTTTTTTGTTTTCGTTTGTATTTTTGTTGTTTTCGTGTCTCCTTTGCACAGATCTACCGTCATTTTGTCCCTTTCCGTCCCCAAATTCGTTAGATCTATTGTTTCTTCTTGTAAATTTCCGATTTGGGCGACGGGGTTTGTCGGATCTTGTCTCATGTCTTTCCTTGCGCCAGATGGAAGATCTTTTGCACAACCTTTGGAGTGTAGGGAGGTTCCAGGTGATGTTTTTGGGTTTATGGCTACCGGATCTACCGTTCTTTGCTTCGCCGGATCTCTGTTCCAACACTTGACGAGTGAGCAAGCGGGACGGAAAGTTGTTTTTGGGGTGGCATGGCGGTTTGGTGGTGGCTGTATTGCTCCGTTGACACTGCTAGGATCGCTCCATCTTTCTGCTCGGATGAACCTCTGGTCGTTAGCCGGTGATGGCGGTTTACCGACTTCAGTTTGTTGGTTGACTTGACTTCTTGGAGCCTATCTCTTTTCTTCCAGGTGTATTCTGGAAGTAGTCTTTGCTTCCCAAACCAATTCCTACTAGATAGGCCGGAGTTTGGGCGAAAGGGTTGTCCCTTTCTTGTGTTTTTTTTTTTTCCATTTTTAGTTTATGTAGTCGGGTTATCCCGTTGTTAGTCCTGGAGGTGATCCAAGGGTTAGTCCTAACGATAGTCTGGGGTGGAGTCCCGGCGGTGGTCCGGAGTATTTTCAGTCTTATGTTTAGTTGTTGTAATTTTCGGCGTTAGTCGGTATTTTTAATAATAATATTGATTATGCTTAAACTTACAATCGGATAATTGGATGATTCAAGTTAGGAAAATAATACAAGAACAACTAAATTTGTGTATAAGTTTGGATTGAACTCTTTGAGAGAACTGTCTACGTATCCAATTCAGGTGTGGAATTGGAATCAAGTCCCCCTCGTAATTCAGGGTGTTCCTTTTATCTCTGCCGATCGTGTTCATCTTCCTCCCCATAGTGGGGAGTTATTGTCGGTTATCTCTGGACATTATCGGACGTGGGATCTACCCACGTTTATAGACAGTTAAGTCGTTACTGACTTGGTCTTCATCGATGTTTTTCCTTTTTTTCCTTTTTTTTTCCTTCTTTTTTACAGTTTTTAACATTATAGTGATGCCTCATGGCCTTGTTTTATTTTGGTTTTTGAAATATATAACTTTTGTGAACATAAATATCAAATTCAGGTACAATTTATAATGCGCCTCAGTATGTGATGTGTTCATAACAATAAATCTTACCATCAAATTGAAAATGAATTTAACTATTTTTGTAACTTTTTTTTTTTTTTTTTTGACGAAAACTATTTTTGTAACTAAAAGCACCCAATGAATAAAAATTCAAGGCGTAAAAAATGTTAACCTGTTATAAAATATAGTAGTTGAAGTACTCAAGTAGAAAGCTAGTACTATTATTCTTAGTACAAAAGTAAGAAATCAAAAAGAGGAAAATATAAGTGCCAAAATACTCTGCTAATAATATTCAGCAAGTAGGAATAATGCTGCTTTTATCTTACTCATCCCATTTTTGGTTTGATACATATGATATTTATATATACAAAATAGCTAGGATCAGGGGCTGAATTATAGAGGGGCAAAGGGGGGGCTCGTGCCCCTCCTTAAATTTTCTAAGAAATTACTAAAATGCCCTTCCTATTCGGTAATATGTTTAAAATAATGTAATATAGATTATAAGTTCCTATTGAAATAAGAGTTGCGTGTTTGATCTGTTGTTGGAAAAATGACAATCCAAAATTTTCGAATTTATTTACTATATTAAACTTCGGATTTTTTTATAGTCATTTATTAATATTCATGTCAATTATTAATATATAAAAAACAATATAGTAAATATTTTTTTATTATATAAATCACATCAATTTCCTTATCCGTAACTATGATAATTTTTTTAAACACTTTTTCCACGACAATTTAATTTTAGAATTCCCCCCCCCCCCAAACCACAATCCTAGCTCCGCCCCGGCTAGATATTGCCAACTTAAAAAATGGCGGCTATGCACGTGATCCAAGGAGGGTAACCAAAGGTTACCATGTGATAATCACATGGCGGGAACCGATAATTATCCCGGATTATTATCTAACGCGGTACCGTTTAATAAAGACATGACATATTACATGTGACTTTAAAGTGTAACGAATCCATCGATTACATCATATATTTGTGTCAAGACTTAACCATTAAGTAACTAGCTGCAGGATAGTACTTTTGACAGAGGAGATAGCTATTATATCTAATGGACATCCATATAATACGAGTATATTTATAACACTTCTTCTTGGATGTCCATCCACAAAGAATCTGCCTCGTTAAAACCTTCATTATAGAAAAACCTTGTGGGAAAAAATCAAAATGAAGAAAAAAGAGTACAACATTCATTTGTGTTTTACTCCTCCTGATTTTAACATCTCTTCAGATCTTTAAGTTGGTGCGTCCCGATCTTCTAGATCAAACTCTTGAACATTCCCGTATTCAATACATTAGTGAACATATCTTCTGGATTATCACTTGATCTGATTTGCTGAAGATTGTGTGTGGCAAACAATATTGATGAAATGTGCTTTAGCCTTTTACATGGCTACCATTTAACTGAGCTGTACATGTCGCACTATCTTCATATAATCAAGCCGCCTTATATTTCTTGATGAATAAATCACAAGTCTCTTGGATCTAATGCGCCAATGATCCGAACGAAACATATTTTTGGCTTGCTTTATGAATAGCTATTATTTCGCCATGATTCGAAGATGTTGCGACCTAAATTCGCTAAGTCCAGCGCCATGAAATCGATGTACCTCCACTGGTGAATGAACAACCAATTCGAGGCATTGCCTTTGGGGGGGTCGATAAACATCCATCAACCGCATAACTAACAAGCCCTCGACTTGCTTCTCATTTGATCTGATTTTTATATAACATATATGACATGTACCAAAAACCTTGTTTGGAAAAACCCATTGGGAAAAAATCCAGTCAAGGGAAAAAGATTAATGAGATATGCGCTCTTGTGCACTGATTGCCTCGTTAAAAATCATTAACTAAGAAAACCCAGTGGGAAAAACATGTTAAAGGGAAAAAGAGTACAATCATTGATCTTCGGGACCAAATGACATCTTTCATGTGCATGTAATGGATCTTAATAGTATAAGTCAATTACTCATACCTTATCATCTTTTGTAACTCTACCGGAGTTTAATTACAGATCCAAACCCCTTATGGGGTACTTTATGCAATATATATTGTGTATTTCACACACTTTGTATGCTTCAGGCATTTAATGCTTCTAGCATGTTATGTGCTTTATGCACTATATTCGCTTCAGGCGGTTTCGACATTTCAAAACATGTTTGCCTCTTTTATGAACCTCGTTCAAAAGCAAAGTGTTGTATTCATTATCGTATCTCATTATTCAAAGGATGATAACGCTAATTCATTGTCTCAACATTATGAGATTTATATTTTTCGGAACATATATGTTTCTCACGCTCCAAGCGTTGAACAAAATTAATAATATAGCAATATGTAATTTCAGATTCTCCAAGAATCTTTACTTTTCCTCGGGGGGTAACAAGAAAATAACACGAGGGATTGAACTCCAGGTTCGTTTTATCCCACCTCATGTATGTATGACAACTGCATATTATTTGTTCCACATATTATTTATCAACATTTGTTGACATTTTCCAGTATTGACCTCGTCAAGGATTATGATTTCGTTACTCATATAGAGTAACGTATTGCTCTTCTGAGCTTCAGGCTATATTATTTTTACGCTCGAGCATATACTTACTCTTTCGGAGTTCTCATAAATAATATAGTCATAACTCTTTTGAGGAATTTTAATTATCGAGCCAATTGGTCTTTAATGCATATAGCGTTATATTCATTAACTGATACGTATCATATCATGTCCTACTGGGACTTTTTCCCTTTTGGGAGAAACATTATCCTCATAGGATAAGCATTTGTGCGACATTTATTCTAACCAGAGCATTTGCAGCTGCTCACTCATCAAGAGTAATTAAATGCATCCGGTGAAAAAATGTGCGTTAGTATAATGTTATTCCATGAGATTTATAAACTTCAAGTTTACTTTCCTCTCCCTAATCTTGGGAAAACATTTCATACAAGTCATATCAGCGTAAGTTTACAATAACCCTTTGTGGGATTCAGCATTTCGATGTGATACCCTATGTGGGATTTTAAATGTCAATGTGTATCCATTTATATGAGTATCAACAAATATTACGAGCTATTTACTCAATCAGGAGGAAGTGTATTATCTCTTCGAGAGAATTATATCTTTTTAAATTCTTCCGATTTCTCAATTTAATATCCACATCACGGGATATCCGCACAACATACTGCGTTTGAGACTTTGAAAAAAAATGATAAACAAGTTTTATCATAACCAGATCATCTTCAGGATAACCGTAATATATAGTATTTGTGTTATGATATTGCCTTTACTCAAAATTTTGAAGCTTCATTGTTCTCAACCAGATGTTTCTCCGTACGACAAGTACGCGACCAGTGGCCTTTTAATGCCACATCGTGAAAATCAATTCACCGTACTCCAAGTACGCGATCAATGGACTTCCAATACCACAGTATGAAAATCGATTTTCATTATTCATCCAGAATTTAATATCGTTTTGTTCCACTTCTGGTGGACACTTCTTCCCCTCCAAGGAAACAAACGTTTGTGATAACCGTAAGGGAAATAGTAACCATGGTTTTTTTTTCTATGAATGCAGACACATTTATAAAGTAAATTAAACAACAAAAATAAAATATTTCTCGTATGCTATCTATATCCTATCATACAAAGGAAAAGAAATTACACAAGAAATTTATACTACTACTATTACACAAAGTCTTTGATCCATTTTAGTATCACGAATCTAGTGACATTCACTTCAGGAAATGTACTGGACCAAATGGATTGGGTTTCATGATTATTCTATGATAATCATCTTGTTTAACATAAACCACTTCCTTCAGTATTCCTACTATAGGAGCATATTATTGCAACGATAAATGCAATCATTTTCGAGGATTAAAAGTGTCACGATGTTCTTACTGATCAAATTTTCTTATCTTTAGACTTCAGGTCATTCGTTGGAACATCATTCCATTCCATATAGACTTCGAGCCCGTATTTATTTATGTGAATTTCATATTCACATTTATGAGCATACAAGTGCTTCTGATGAACTCCAAGTCCATCTATATATATTTTTAAAGAATGATCATCTATAGGTGATCAAATCTTTAAATCAAATTTGTCTACAAGACAAATTGATCTTTTATGTTAGATTCAGTCTTCAGGACTCAATCTAAGCGATCCAAAAGTAAATACATAAATAAATAAATAAATATATATGTATATATAATATATAATAAAATATAAAACGAACTCATTCTATACCGGGTTCTACAGATGTATCATTTTCACACTAGTGTCATTAACTCACTTCTGGTGAGATTTAGTAGGAAGATTTTAAAATCGTAGTCTTATATATATGTCAAGTTCACTTCAGGAAACTGACTGACATGATTCGATACATCTTTAAATAGCCGTATAGAAAATTTAGATTTTGTCACGTTCACTTATGGGAACAGACTTATGTATAACAATAAATCTAGAATTTTTAACAGTCCACGTTCACTCGAGGAACGGACACATCATAAATTTTAAGTATAGTCACATCCACTTCTAGGGATTGACATGCGTAATCTGATACATCATAAATATTAAATTTTCTCACATTCAATTCTGGGAATAAGTCCATGTATTTTGATGTATCTTTAATATATTTATAATTTGGCCACGTTCACTTCTGAAAACTAACTTGTGTAATTCGATATGTCTCAAATATTTAGTCACATTCACTACCGGGAATGAATCTATAAAATTTGATGTAACTTATATATTTCATAAAGTCGTCATATCCACTTCTAGGAATGGACTTGGGTAATTCGATACACCTCGAATATTTTATTTTGTCTCATTCATTTCTGGGAATGGATTTGTGTCAACCGACACATCTTAAATATATAGTTCGATCCACGTCTCGCACGGAAGCGGATCCATATAGTTTGACGCACCAAACTTATAGTTTGAACACATTCACTTCATAGAATATTACTGCATCAACTTTATCATCGATATATTGCGATATATAATAATATTACAATATGATTATATCGATCATAATAAATATATTGAAACAAAATTAAATTTTACCTATTTTACCTCATATATAGAATCTAGTCACCATTATATATTATTGACTCCAATCAGTTAATAATAGACAACTACACACACACACACACACACACACACACACACACATATATATATATATATATATATATATATATATATGAATATATAAAAGATGGATCCATAGAATATACAGAATACCCAATATAATAGATCACCGTCAATAAGATATAATCATCGATTGATGATTAAATAATAGAAATCCAGAATACCCGATATAATAGATAAACTCCATAAATCGAATGCTAGAATACCGGAATACCTCAAATCATAATACCAGAATACCATATGATATACCCAAACCGGAATGGGTCCCTGTTCGTCTTGATTGGGCCCATTATCATAGACCATAAATGAAGATACGGGTCCTCTATCCCCTATGTCCGCATTCATAAGCGGATCCGGCCGCCGTTCGTAAGTCGGGTCCAAACCGCCAACGATAAAGCGGGTCCACGCCCATCGGTCATACGCCGGACTCATCCTCTCCGTGTGATTTCTACCCATATGGTCAAAGCGATATCAGACAAGGCAAATCTGAGTCCGATGTTCATTTGCTTGCATACTTATCGCTCGGTGCTGGCTAGCCAGCATACGGTGGCTAGTCCACTTGTATTACATGCATGATTATCTTTAATTATGTACTCTTAATTGTCTTGTCATGAAAAGTAAACCGACATAGTCTTAGCCTATATATATAGGATCACAATGTAATAGAAAAGGATCCAAGAACTAATACAAGCGAGCTACTCGCCAATTTGTCAATTCTCTTGTGTATACTCGTAAGCATTATCCGATGACCTTGTTCTTGCCCACCACCGTACTCTCTCCGGAAAAATCACATAAATAAAGCCTCATATCTTCAAGATAAACACTGTTACCGCAAACCTGATATTCTGCGCAATATCACCATATATTGTATATCCACCGGAATACCAAGTCAATATGAATAAAGCAAAGATCAGCTTTTCTAAAATAAATGTTCATACACGGCTCAGCTTAAATGGGGAGTTCTTGTTGGAACTTTAATGGCAATTTAGCTCAAACTCGGTCTAAGTGTAAGTGGCGAAGAGTCCACTATAGGCTCGATTTTGAATGACTTATGGAATGAATTTCCAGGAGCTAAAACTATTATTGGAAACTACTAAGATAGTAGTTGATGCTAGGCCTTTGAATCACTCGATTCCGATATCGGGTGAATGAGAAATTAATGCCTAAAGGTAGAGTAATTTATGTGGGTGTTATAATGGAAGTGTGTTCCATTTGTCCCACATTGGCTATGAAACTAAAGATGCTCACTATATAAGTGGGAGAGTTTCATAGAAGGGCAAGTCCCAAGGGGCAAGAGAATTTTGTGAAGGAGAGATGACTTAGATGCTTATTGATTCGCACACACCGCCGCCGCCGTTCCAGCTCGGCTCGGTTCGGGCTTGTGGCTTGGGCTCGGCTCGGTGCAAGTATTAAATTTTTTGGACCAGCTCAACATGTAATTCTGAATTAATACAACAGATTAATTCATAAAAATAAAGCATCAGTTCGAAATGGATACAGGCAACTGTCAATTCTGAACAGTTGTAACCCTCCTTTTGCTACGAATTTCAACAGATGCTTCTGTTTTTTGCCTCCTATACTCCGCCTATATAAAGAACAATCATGAATGAAAAATACAAAGCATTTTTTCATACCATTACTCTGCAGAAATAAACACAAACACTTGCATTGTCAGAGATAATCAAAGGCCCTATCAGTTCGTTGCTTTCCTCATTCAAGTGCAAGAACTCGGAAAGGTAGACTGTTGTATCTTGGGAAACGTATTGCTATAAACTGTGTGCACCATAGGCCGGGCAATTATGTCTTAAGGACAGAGTTCTAAACTCGACTCAGTCACAATAAGTTTTCATGTTTATATTTTGCTTTCTGCATATTTTGTTCTATGTGTTGTAGTATCATGAATATATGAATAAAGTTTTCATGCTATGTGTTCATCTTTATGATTTATGTTTCTGCAAAATCATGTTGCTCATCTCTCAGCATATTAGCAAACCGATACACTACTATAATTATTCCAGCAATCTTAAGACATAAATTTTGTTCCTGTATGCTAATCTGAACATGTTTATGAGCAGACCTTTCGGTAAATTCATTTTACTTGTTATGTGCTTTTTCTGAAACATGTTCAGTGTTGTATCGGGCTCATTTTTTATGAATCAAAAATAATATCGGGAAAGGTTGTAGTAATAGAAACAATTCTTACACAATTTCAAAAAATTGGCACGACTAAATACATTGTTTTCAAGGCTAAAATACTTTGTAATTACTACGTATTTTCTGAAAACTCAAAGAATAAATATTGTTCCTAAGGTGTCATAGATTACAAATCCGTTTGTATTATTTGTTAAAAATGTCCGTGAATAATTAAAACAACTTCAGAAAAAGTTGAATTAGAAAATTTTGCTTTTGAACGGATGCATATGTGTTAGTAAGATACAACAACATGTTTATGTGTGAATCTTTCTGTAAATTTATTCTACACAATGTGTGATCTTATAAATCTTCTAAATTGTGTTGGTATCTTTGGAGATGTGAAAAGATCATTCAAACATCTGCAACATGAAATTGTTGAAAAACTTGATGTTTATGTAAAAATGCAACGTGTTGTCATGTATACCTTTTTGAAAAATCATGTTAACAACTTGATTTTTGTGTTAACATGGTTTTACTAATATGTGAGTATAGTTTATTGGTAAGAAAAATCTGAAATTTGGTTGGAAAATTTGTTGTGCTGAAAAATATAAAAATAGTCACGACTTTTTGGAAAATTGGAAAATTTGCCTACATTGTGTTGTAGTCCAAATTACTTTGTAATTACTTGCTCGTTTTCAAAAATTTAAAGAATGAAAGTTGTTTATATGGTGCTGTCAATCACAAATATGTTCATATTATAAGTTTAAAGAGTTCTTGAATTTTTAAAACTGCGATATACCATTATCGGAAAAAATATGCATTACAGAGTCTGTTTTGCAACTTTGATTGTTGATCTTCTGTTTATGAACAGAAATGGAAGGAACATTGGATTCAACAACTCCTATGTCATGTGTGCAACCCGATGTTGTGCAACAACAAATTCGTCTCACCATGAAAAACCAGAGAAGTTCAACGGGTAGAACTTCAAGCGATGGCATCAGAAAATGCTATTTTATTTGACAACTTTAAGTTTCACAAAATGGTTGACTGAAGATCCTCCTGAGACACAAGAGGGTGAAAACCATAAGACTTCCGTTACAGCATTGGATGCATGGAAACATTCTGATTTTCTATGCAAGAATTATATCCTTAATTGTCTTGACAATACGTTATATACTGTTTATTGTATGAGTAAAAGTGCTAAAGAGTTGTGGCAGGCACTTGAAATGAAATACAAAACAGAAGATGCTAGGAAAAGGAAGTACATTGCTGACAGGTTTATGGAATACAAGATGGTGGAATCCAAAACCGTTGTTAGCCAAATGGAAGAGTTGCAAACAATTATCTCCGAATGTCATGAGGAAGGCTTGGTTATTAATGAACCATTCCAAGTCGCTGCAACAATTGGGAAACTTCCACCTTCGTGGAGAGATTTCAAGAATTATTTGAAGCACAAAAACAAGGAGATAACGATGAACAAATTGGTGGTAAATTTGCGTGTTGAAGAGAACAACCAACAACTTGCAGATGAGGGCACTTTGGACAAGGGGCGGCGGCAGTATGTGACCATTTGGGTCACTTGACCCATATTTTTAAAATTAAAAAAAAATCAGTGTATTTTTTACATTATTTAAAAAATTTATGTACTAATATCTACTCACTGACCCGCTAAAATTTTAAGATATTGACACTTGACCCATAATTATACATTAATTTTTTATATAATGCATTAGAAACTTGTAATACAATGTGTCGTTATCGACCCCTGACCCGTGTCACACAATTCCTGCAGCCGCCTCTGCTTTGGACAATCCAAGGCAAACATGGTGGAGTCCAGTTCTGGTGCAAATAATGGAAAAGACCAGAAAAGAAAGTTCAAGGGTGAAAGTTCAAAGGGCAACCAAGAGGCAAAGCAATTCAATGGTATATGCTTTAATTGCGGGAAACAAGGACACCACAGGAATGAATGCCGAAAGCCTCGGAAAGTTGAACAAACAAACATGGCAGAAATAGTCACAGACTCTATGGATGAATTGAATCAGTCCGCGTAATGATTGCATGAAGTTGGTGAATGAACTTCTTTTGTTGAATTTAAAATTCAAGTTATGGTTTGTACTAAACAATTTAATTTATACATTATTATAGATGTGTAATATTTGTATAAATTAGTATGTATTGTATGTAGTGTTGTATTTTGATGAGGGTGTGAAGATGATCAACAATGCTTGTGAAATCCTGCAAATTAATATGAAGATTCGGATCCTCTCCGTTTCGCGACGAATCGCTGTCCTTTTTAAATTATTCGACCCTTTTACTTGTCCAGGGTTACACGAATATTTAAGTGAGATATCAAACTGAGAGTTTTACCTTTAAGTCTGGAAAAAGATCTTAAGGAGCACTTAGGATGTGTTTTGTATATATGACAAAAGCAAAGATGCTTACAAAATGTTGTGTTATTTTTCAACCTTGTAACTTTTCTTTATATAGCACTTAGATGTCTGAAAATAAACAATAAGTTCGTAGTTAAGTGTCACACCCCAAAGGAAAAGGTTCCATTTGGTTGTACCCACTTAAAAAGACCAAGAGACACCAAAAAAACAGTTTTCGACCCACAGGCTGGCCACAGGCGGGCGTCTGTGATGAACTGAAACCCGACCAACTTTCTGATGAACTTTTTGCCTTGCCAGGAAGTGACAGGCTGCCGCCTGTGGTGACAGGCGCTGACCTGTCACTCTGTTTTCCTAAAACCGATTTTCAGCTTGTTTTACGAACTCTACTTGCTTATTTTCCATCCGTACACTCGTAAACACTTATATAAACGTGCACTCCGCACCCCCATACTTATAATATAGCGTTACGAGCATAACCATCTTTGTACTAAACCCCGATAACCTCAATGGCTTGTAATTATACTTAAATCACTAACATTCCTCCCTCATTTAAGTGTAATCCTTGGTTTAGTGAAACAAACAGTCATAATATAACCAACTCATGCTTCAATGAAAATATCACAAAGATTAAATTTCCAACTAGTACTATTACACGCAAATATTCGAGTATTGGGGTGTGACTAAGCATTGAACCCCTTTACACATTTTGAATACATGTACATAACAATACACATGAATTGAGACTACTCCAAAATATTATTCTTGACACCATTTATTGAAATCCGGCCTTGTGTCCATATCCATTCTTGAGCATATAGAAAGCTAACCCAACTTTCCTTGAAGCGGCCATACCTCATACTCATATAGGTGAATCTTTAATTTACCGTGCACCTGCATTAGCACTTTCAAAAGACTCATTAAGAAGATAAACTTCAACCTAACATCACAGGTTTATAGCACATACCTTCGGGATTAATACATGTGCTCAAGTTCCCAATAACAGACCTACCACATTGAATTTAGCCTAAGGCATTGTACCAAAGGGAAATTGGGCGTCCTATTATCAGAAACTTATACAGGTTGTAGACCCATCCCGACAACTGACTTTTGTAATAAGTCCTTAGCTAATACTTTCGTCAAATGATCAGCTAAATTCCTTTGAGATCTCACATACACAACCGATATCACCCCGTGAGAGATCAACTCACGTACCACGCTATGTCTAACGCCTAAGTGTCGTGACTTACCATTATACACATGACTATACGCTTTAGACAGTGTAGATGAGCTATCACAGTGGATAGATATCGGTGATATTGGTTTAGGCCATAAAGAAATTTCATGAATCAAATTCCTAAGCCATTCTGCCTCTTTACCGGCTGCTGCCAAGGCAATAAAATCCGACTCCATAGTCGAGCTAGATATACATGTCTGTTTCTTAGAACCCCAAGAAATGGCACCTCCACCTAAAACAAACACTCATCCACTAGTAGAAGAATGATCTTCTACATTAGATATCCAACTAGCATCCGAATATCCTTCAATCACCGAAGGATATGCAACATAAGTCAAACCAAAGTCTTTGGTAGACTTAAGATATCTCAATACACGAACAATTGCTCTCCAATGACAATTACCCAGGTTACTCGTATATCTACTTAGTTTCCCAACCGCATAGGCAATATCCGGTCGTGTACTAGTCATTGCATACATCAAACAACCAATGACTCGTGAATATTCACGTTGATTCACGGTTTCACCTTTATTAGGTCTAAGTTTCTCATGAGGCTCCATGGGAGAATTTGCCGGAGTACAATTTTCACAATTAAACTTCTTCAACACTTTCTCAATATAATGAGACTGTGTTAGTGAAAATCCTCCTTGATTTCTCTTAATTTTAATACCAAGAATAACATCTGCTTTCCCCATATCTTTCATAGAGAATCTAGAAGATAAGATTTCTTTACACTTATCAACCTGATTTTGGTTTGTACCAAAAATCAACATGTCATCGACATATAGACAGATTATCACACCGTTGCCGGTATCATCAAATCTACTATAAATACATTTGTCCGACTGATTGAGTTTAAACCCACTAGTCAAGACAACCTCATCAAACTTTTGATGCCATTGTTTAGGAGCTTGCTTAAGTCCATACAATGATTTTACAAGTTTACATACCTTATGCTCGTTACCAGGCATAATAAATCCTTCCGGTTGCTTCATGTATATTTCCTCATCCAAATCTCCATTTATAAACATTTGTTTTAACATCCATTTGATGGATCATCAAATTCACAATTGCGGCTAAGGCAATCAATAACCTGATTGAGGAGATTCTAGCAACGGGAGCATAAGTATCGAAATAATCGATACCTTCCTTTTGCCTAAAGCCTTCTATTACTAACCGGGCTTTATATCGGTCAACAGTACCTTCGACTCTCATTTTCCTTTTGAAAATCCATTTGCAACCTAACGGTTTGCAACCACGTGGTAAATCTGAAAGAATCCACGTATTGTTACCATTTATGGAATCCATCTCGTCGTTGATGGCTTCTTTCCAAAATGTTACTTCCGAGATCCCATTGCCTCAGAAAATGTTCTTGGATCATCCTCAATATTGTAACAATATGAGTATTGATATCCAACTTCATTTCTCGAACCTTCCACCAAATAAGTAACAAAATCCGGTGGAAATGTTTTCGCTATTCTAGCCCTCTTGCTTCTTCGAAGTTCAGAAGGCTCGACTTGAGAATCATTATTCTCCACATTCTCCACTCCAACTATAGTAGGATTAATATCCTTTGGTCTAGGAATAGCTGTAAACCTATTCTCATCAAATATGGCATCACGTGAAACTATAACCGAATGTACAGCCACAGAATCACTAGGTTCTATAACATAAAACCTATATGCTTTAGAATGACTAGCATATCCAATAAAAATGCAATCGATGCCTCTTTATCCTAAAGTTTTAATTTTAGGATCGGGAAGTCTAACAACCGCCCTACAGCCCCAAACTTTTAAGTAATTCAGGGTTGGTTTCTTTTTAAACCAAAGATCATATGGGGTAGCAGAATTCCTTTTATTAGGAATTCTGTTTAGTAAATAACAGGCCGTTAACATGGCTTCACCCCAAAATCCACTGCTCAATCCCGAGTAGGATAACATGGAATTTACCATCTCTTTTAGAGTACGGTTCTTCCTATCCGCAATGCCATTTTGTTGTGGCGTATACGGTGCGATAACCTCGTGTATAATACGACCACGACCCAAAGTAGGTTGGATCATAGTATTCTCCACCTCTCGGATGTGAAACGTTTGATACTAGAATTCAATTGTAATTCTACTTCACTTTTATAAATCTTGAATTTATCAAGTGCCTCATCTTTAGTATTAAGTAAATACACATAACAAAAACGAGTACTATCATCTATAAAAGTAATCACATACTTCTTATTTCCCAAAGATGGTGATGCATTAAAATCACACAAATCACTATGGATAAGTTCCAAAATTGTAGACGATCTTTCAACACCACGAAATGGTTGTCTTACAATTTTAGTAAGCATACAAATAGTACACTTATCCACATTGATATCAAACGGGGGAGTTAAAGCGTTTTTAGACATAACTTGCATTCTTTTATAATGCACGTGTCCTAACCGAGCATGCCACAAGATATTAACATCAGAAATATGCATAACTTGATTAACTTTATCATTCACAATATTGAGCATAAACATATTATTACACAAATAACCAAATCCTACAAATACACCATGTTTAGATAATATATACCTATCGGACTCATAAACTTGTTTATAGCCCGATTTACATAATAGTGCACCGGATACAAGGTTCTTCCGGATGCACGGAACAAATAAAACATCAAATAGTTTTACAAATTTTCCAGAACTAAAGTTTAAAACAACATTTCCAATGCCTTTTACAACAGCCATCGACTCGTTTCCCATCTTTAGTATGGAGCCATCATTCACCGGTTCAAAATCTTCAAACCAGCGTTGATCTTTGCATACATGTCGTGTTGCTCCCGAGTCGATCCACCACGAAACATCATCATCCTGCACATAAAATGCTTCAGAAATAAATGGCACATAATTCACAACCGAATTAATACCAAAATTAACATTCTGACCTTGATGCTTGGGTGGTCCTTGGTCTTTCGACCCCTGTTCTGGACCTTTGCTCTTCCCGTTCTTCCGCACTCGGCAATCAGCCTTGTAGTGCCCTGTTTTGCCACAAATCCAACAGGCACCTTTTGGCCTTTTTCCGGATTCTTTGTCGCCAGCCTTGAATGGTTTCTTTTTCTTACCATTACATTTTCCCTTGTTTGCTTTAGAACACTCCCCGGCCTCCATTACATGAATGGATGTCGATTCATCGATTTCCTTTCCCTTGGTTTTCACACCCTCCTGCGCCCTGAGGGATTCCTCAATACGCAGGTGGCTACCAAGTTCAACCAAGGAGAGTTCTTCCATTTTGTGTTTTAACATATGCTTAAAATCTTTCCATGATGGTGGTAGTTTATCAATGATACTAGAAACAGAAATGGCTTCATCCATTTCCATTTTGTGTTGTGCAAATTGGCCTAAAATGTGTTGAAGTTCATTGAATTATTCAATTACAGACCGTGTATCTACCATCACGTATTTCATGAAATTACCAACTAGAAACTTTTTAGCAGATGCATCTTCATTTAAGTACTTAGTTTCTAGTGCATCCCATAGTTCTTTTGCAGATGCAAAGTTAAGATAAATATCAAACAACGAATCAGACATACCATTTACAATGTGACCACGACAGATGTAGTCATCATTTTCCCATTTGTTTCGCCTTCGCAATTCCTCCAACGGTGCATCATCATCGACTTCTGGTATCTCAGTGCTAAGAACATATACCACTTTCAATATAGTGAGAAGGAAATGCATCTTCCTTTGCCACCTCCGGAAATCAACGCCTTCAAACTTGTCTAGTTTCCCGAAATTCATCATCAAATCCTTTGCATTCACCATTGTGATCAGAACAATAATTTAAGAAGAATGTTTTATTTTGATGAGGGTGTGAAGATGATCAACAATTCTTGTGAAATCCTGCAAATTAATATGAAGATTCGGATCCTCTCCGTTTCGCGACGAATCGTTGTCCTTCTTAAATTATTCGACCCTTTTACTTGTCCAGGGTTACACGAATATTTAAGTGAGATATCAAACTGAGAGTTTTACCTTTAAGTCTAGACAAAGATCTTAAAGAGCACTTAGGATGTGTTTTGTATATATGACAAGAGCAAAGATGCTTACAAAATGATGTGTTATTTTTCAACCTTGTAACTTTGCTTTATATAGCACTTAGATGTCTGAAAATAAACAATAAGTTCGTAGTTAAGTGTCACACCCCAAAGGAAAAGGTTCCATTTGGTTGTACCCACTTAAAAAGACCAAGAGACACCAAAAAAACAGTTTTCGACCCATAGGCTGGCCACATGCGGGCGTCTGCGATGAACTGAAACCTGACCAACTTTCTGATGAACTTTTTGCCTTGACAGGAAGTGACAAGAGGCCTCCTGTGGTGACAGGCGCTGGCCTGTCACTCTGTTTTCCTAAAACCGATTTTCAGCTTGTTTTACGAACTCTACTTGCTTATTTTCCATCCGTACACTCGTAAACACTTATATAAGAGTGCACTCCGCACCCCCATACTTATAATATAGCGTTACGAGCATAACAATCTTTGTACTAAACCCCGATAACCTCAATGGCTTGTGATTATACTTAAATCACTAACATGTAGGTGTTTAAGTAAACACCTTAATGTTATATATGTGTATGTGCCATGTTAATACTATGAATATATGTACATATCTTGGTAGTTATATTCATATTATTTATAGACTTGCTTTCGGTTTTATGTTGTATATTTCAAGATGTGGAGATGAAGTTGTTTATGCGTTTGTTGAGACGTTTAACTCGAAATAATAAGTTAATCAATTCGTGATAATCAAGAGGTGGAAAAGTGTGATTCAAGGTTTAATGAATTTTGTTTTGGTACCAACAACATTTATCAAATCGTTGAACTATACTTACCTTAATCAATTAATGTTACGAAATGATGATGATTGACTTAAGGTTTACCCAAAACCTGTGAGGGAAGAATATCCTCTTGATTTAAACTTCATCATATTCTTGGAAATGTGGGGGTGATTGGTAAAGGAAATTTGCCTAAATAAAATTATATAACGAAAACAATGAAAAGGGAATGAGTTGAATCCTTGGAAAGATATTGCAATTCTTGGAAAGATATTTCGTGTGGATCAGATTCTATCGTTGTTATTAGCATGCAATAGTCGGTAAGTGATAGAACAAGCACACAGTAATATGGAAAATGATAAGTCACGATTAATACATCATAGACACAATATCATTTATTAATTGATCTCTAATGCTTTGATTTCCTCGATTGTTTAAAGTCGAAGGAGAATCTTGCGGATCCGCTTATAAAAAGGTTTAGCTAGAGATCGGGTGTCAAATTTTGACAAACGGAATGGGACTGAAGCCTATTACGCATGTTCCCTTATAATGGTAACCCAACCACAGTGACTGGAGATCCCAAGATCATGGTTCAAAAGGGACAACTAAGTTATGAGGGACAGTTAGCATTTATCCATTCTGTTAAAACAAAAGTGTTGTCTGTTGAAGGGTTCAGGTTAAGCATAAAGCTTTTAATGATTCCTATATCTTGGTAAAGTCAAGTGGGGTATTGCAGAGTACTCTTTATAGGAGGTCACCCGACGTAAGTGGAAGTGGGGCCACTTCTATGAGAATTTGAAGGCTGAATTCTCTAACACACTTTCTGAAACCAAGGTGTTCCAGGGCCAAAATGGACACAACCATGAGAACTTTGAGAAGGCCAGGGGGTCTATTGTGCGGGTATCGTTGTCTAGGCATGCACCAAAGCCTGAGCAGTTTAAGACCTAGTTCACTGTTTAGCCGAGTATTTCCGATGGTATTCTACTAGGGAAGGTTCAAGGCAGCAAACCACCTCGCCCGGGTCTAAGTGTAAGTGGCGAACAGTCCACTATAGGCTCGATTTTGAATGACTTATGGAATGAATTTCCGGGAGCTAAAACTATTATTGGAAACTACTAAGATAGTAGTTGATGTTAGGCTTTTGAATCACTCAATTCCGACATCGGGTGAATGAGAAATTAATGCCTAAAGGTAGAGTAATTTATGTGGGTGTTATAATGGAAGTGTGTTCCATTTGTCCCACATTAGCTATGAAACTAAAGATGCTCACTATATAAGTGGGAGAGTTTCATAGAAGGGCAAGCCCCTAGGGGCAAGAGAATTTTGTGAAGGAGGGAGGACTTAGATGCTTATTGGTTCACACGCGCGCGCCGCCGCCGCCGTCCGGCCGGCTCGGGCTTGTGGCTTGGGCTCGGCTCAGTTCAAAGTATTAAATTTTTTGGACCAGCTCAACATGTAATTCTGAATTAATACAACAGATTAATTCAAAAAAATAAAGCATCAGTTCGAAATGGATACAAGCAACATTTCGAGTTCAACAGATATCAGTTCAGGAAAAACTGATGCAACTGTCAATTATGAACAGTTGTAACCCTCTTTTTGCTGCGAATTTCAACAGATGCTTCTGTTTTTTGCCTCATATACTCTGCCTATATAAAGAACAATCCTGAATGAAAAATACAAAGCATTTTTTCATACCATTACTCTGCAGAAATAAACACAAACACTTGCATTGTCACAGATAATCAAAGGCCCTATCAGTTCGTTGCTTTCCTCATTCAAGTGCAAGAACCCGGAAAGGTAGACTGTAGCTATAAACCGTGTGCACCATAGGCGGGGCAATTATGTCTTAAGGACAGAGTTCTAAACTCGCCTCAGTCACAATAAGTTTTCGCGTTTATATTTTGCTTTCTGCATATTTTGTTCTATGTGTTGTAGTATCATGAATATATGAATAAAGTTTTCATGCTATGTGTTCATCTTTATGATTTTTGTTTCTACAAAATCATGTTGCTCATCTCTCAGCATATTAGCAAACCGATACACTACTATAATTATTCCAACAGTTCTCGCCAGTTAGGTTGTCCATGATTATGAATGAAAGAAATAAGCTTGGAGTCATTGGTCCTTTCTTCACTTTGCTTTTATCACCGCATGGTGCTCGCCCTTATCCGGTGCAAGAAAAACTATTTTCTTCCACTTTAGTTTCAGCTTTCTTAAAGCTTATCGGAGAGGATTTTTCGACACTGCTCAATCGATAAAAACTCGTGCCGATAACGTGTTATAAAATATAGTATGTAGTTGAAGTACTCAAGTAGAAAGCTAGTACTATTATTAGTACAAAAGTAAGATATCAAAGAGGAAAATATAAGTGCCAAAGTACTCTGCTAATAATATTCAGCATCTAGGAATAATGTTGCTTTTATCTTACTTATCCCATTTTCGGTTTGATACATATGATATTTATATATACAAACTAGGATATTGCCGACCTAAAAAATGGCCGCTATGCATGTGATACAAGGAGGTTGACCAAAGGTTACCATGTGATGATCACGTGGCGGAACCGATAATTATCCTGGGTAATTATCTAACACGGTACCGTTTAATAAAAACATGACATATTACATGTGACTTTATAGTATAACGAATCCGTCGATTACATCATATATTTGTGTCAAGATTTAACTAGCTGCAGGCTAGTACTTTTTACAGAGAAGATGAAATATCTAATGGATATCCACGAGTATATTTATAACATAACTTTTTTTTTTAGAAACGTAAAAACTATTAACCTAAAAAAAACAAAGAAACAAAACCAAATACTCATGTGCCAAAGAAAGTAATAAACAAAACCTTAGGGCATCTCCAATGATGCAAACCGTTTTTTACACCAAAATGGTGTAGAAGTTACACCATTCTTCTTCAATCATCTTACACCAAAAAGAATACATAACGATCTTGATCCGGATATCGAGTCCTTAACCGAAAAAGGACGTCCGACACGTATATAATTAAAATTAATCGATTATATATGTAAGCATGACATCATCAACACCAGAGAACAAGCGGACAACGAAAACATAGGCTCGGGGAGTTTTAAAGATATCTACAACGATCGACAAGTAACACAGACTGCAACTAAAACAACATCTCAAAACATATTACATAAGATTGAATATCAAATAAACTATAACAATCATTTCTTTACAATCCATAGTACAACTATCTCAAACTATTACAAAAGGAAAAGGGAATGTTATATACCATTAATACCAACAAAAAAAAGACAAGCTTCAACAGTTGCATTTTCGGGATGCACTACTAAGCGATCTCGAACTAAACCTACAACAAAACCACCTTCTCGAGGTATGGAACAACATAATAACGGGATAAGTACAAACGTATTCAGTAAAGGGTAGAGGCACCGAATCTACACATGCTATATGACAAGGAATATCAATAAGATTATAAGTATCACAGGGAAGGTCAAACAATCATAATAAGACATATGTTTCACTAGCTCACAACGCTCTACTAGTCTCACTAGTAAACTCAACAAATAAGACATTTGTTACACATTAATCCAAGGACACTTTGCCGAGTGAGAATGCACCGAAACATTTGCTCGACACCTCTATAGGACATGATTGCTAACCATATGGAATATTACACGAGTCCGGCTAATATCTAATCGTGTGGAGGTGTAATAATTCCGTGAAGCGATGTATAAACGTGTCTTACCAAGGACTAACAGGTTTTAGCTTTTAGACAAGTCAAGTACGTATTTAGGGGATTAATCTAACCACCGAAGTTCATTGCACATAAAAAGGCTTCTTATGGACCACTGGACCATTGACCAACTCCACATTATATTGTTTAGCACATTGCACATAAATATTAGAATCTAACCCATATCCACGAGGCTAAGGAATAAGGTTTCCAATGATCCCGAGTTTCTCTCACAGAGGGTCTCCATAAGGTGCTAAGCCGAATCCACTAGAAACCAAACCCATAACTTCGTCATGCTACAAGTAAGACATTGATCATCAAGTCAACATAACGTAAGGCCATATAGAGTGTTCCAATGCTCTTGTGAGACACGGTGCGGAGCCAAAACCACTAGAACATGTACACTTAAGTTTACCACAACCCACACAAGGCTTTACACTAAGACATGCTTCAAAACATGATTGTACACTTTTGGAGGTTTTGGCGCCAGCCAACCTTCATTGGCGTCCACCAACAGCTAACTGCGGCTATCCTGACATCATTGGCGTCCGCCAACAGCTAACTGGGGCTATCCTGACATCATCGGCGCCCGATAGTCTTCTTTGGCGCCCGCCAACAGTGTCTAGAAATCTCTGAAAAGCACTTGGCGTCCGCCAACATAGGACTGGCGCCTGCCAAACACTAACAGAACTCTCTGCTCCCAGTCGGCGCCTGCCAACGTTAAATGGCACCCACCAACTCAACTAGCGCCCGTCAAAGGGACTGGCATCTGCCAACATCAAGCAGAAACATTCTGCTAGCAGTTAGCGCCCGCCAATCTTAAAGATCTGCAGATTTGAAGATCAAATGCTGTAAATTTTGATTTCCAAACATCTTTAAAACTTACAACAACCAGATCTAACACCTCTACAAGTCATGGGCAAGATTTGAAAGCTACTAGCAACTAAAGATTTAGTTGGACGCCTCTTTACCTCAATCTCTTAAAGCAAAGATGAATTAAAGTTTGAATCTTCAAGAAAAATCTAAGAAACTTCCTAGAACATCACTTGACTCTTCAAGAAAATCCTAGGTCCACAAGCAAAAATCCAAGAATCAAAGTAACCCACTTCAAATCTACAACTAAAACAAAGTTCTACGATTACTACAACTTTTAAATCATTATTTGGCTAAGACACGCCCAAAAACACTTGCAGATCTAGAAAATGGGTTTTTGAAACTCTTACCCGATCGGAGTAAAAATTGTATCAAAATGAATCTCTCTTCATGGTGAGCATTTTGGTGTGATTAGTTTGTGTTTTCGACGTCCGGATTGATCGGGAAGTGGAAATCTCTCTTTCTCTCCTCTCTTTTCTTTCTTCTCTTTTCGTTCTTTTCTTTTCCCTCTTTTTTTCTCACTTGTAGCCGCAAATTTCTCTTTGGGGGGAATGAAAATAAGAGTTTAGAGTATATTGAGTTTAAATACAGGTTGGTACGATTCCCGTTTTGCCCTTACTAAAAGCTACACCTTTTAAATACTGTAAATGCCATTTAACTTATACTTTATCTCCAACTTGAAGAGAGTTTGAGAAAGTAATAATACTTGAGTAAACTTCAACTTGTTTATTCATGTTTGAAGAATGGTATAAATAGATACAAGCATGTAAAGGTCCTAGCTAGTAAAGTAAAAGTTACTAGAGCCGGCTAGTATTAATTGCTAGAGTCGGCTATTACATAATAGGACAAGATAGATTTACTTTATGACTTTAGGACATATTAATTGTTTATACACTACAATTAATATGTCTCTTTATACATAAGTAACATGTTACAATGTAACATATTATAATTAACAATGTAATATTTCCACCCCCTCAAATCGGGTTGTATATGTCAATACTGACCAAGTTTGCTACTCAATCTCTTTGAACATAAGCGGTGGAATTGCCTTGGTGAGAATATCAGCATTTTGGTCTGCTGAGGGAACATACTGAAGTTGAATGATCTTGGCATCAATCTTCTCTTTAAGGAAATATCTGTCAATGTCCACATGTTTGGTTTTATCATGATGGACTGGATCCTCTGCCATGCATAATGCTGAATTATTGTCACAGCAGAGTATGACAGGTTGCTGAAGGGTCTGCTGAAGGTCAGTAAGAACTCTTTTCAGCCATAATGCTTCACAAATGCCCAAAACGGTGCCACGAGTTCGGCTTCAAGATCGCTTCTAGAGACGATGAGGTTGCTTCTTGCTTCTCCAAGTGACAAGATTACCCCATACATATGAGCAATAGCATGTGGTAGATCTTCTGTCTATGTGGCACCCAGCCCAGTCAGCATCAGTATAGACCTTCACTGATCTGTCAGGAGACTTAGTGAAGTGTAAGCCCTGGCCAGGAGTGGACTTCAAATATCTGAGTATTCTGTAGACAGCATCCCAGTGAGGCTCAGTAGGGCAATGCATGAACTGACTGACAAGGCTAACTCCATATGCAATATCAGGTCTTGTATGAGAGAGATAGATGAGTCTCCCTACAAGTCTCTGATATTGTTCCTATTTTACAGCAACATTACCATGTACCAGTGGATTACTGGGGTCTACTGGAGAGATAGCCGGTTTGCACCCCCAAGATGCCGATTTCTTCAAAGCGAGTCCAAAGACATACTTCCTTTGTGAGACAGATATACCCTGGATGTTTCTTGCTATTTCCATACCAAGAAAGTACTTGAGGTAGCCCAAATCTTTAACTTGAAATACTTTGGCCAGCAGGGTCTTCAATTGTTGGATCTCAGCAGGGTCATCACCAGTGAGGATGATATCATCCACATAGACAATAAGGATGGATCTTTTCTGGTTGGTTGTTTTGATAAACATGGTGTGATCTGAGTTGCATTGATGATATCCAGCAGCTTTAACCACAGTAGTAAGTTTGCCAAACCAGGCTCTAGGGGACTGCTTTAGGTCATATAGAGATTTCCTCAATTTGCAAACTTTCTCTTGAGTGTGAGTGTTGGCAAAACCAGGAGGTACATTCATATAGACTTCCTCAGTAAGGTCACCATTTAGGAAAGCATTCTTGATATCCAATTGGTGGAGAGACCAGTCAAGTTGGACAGCAAGTGAGATCAGTACCCTGACAGTGTTTAGCTTTGCCACAAGTGCAAAGGTCTCTTTGTAGTCAAGTCCATATGTTTGAGTGAATCCCCTTACAACCAGTCTAGCTTTGTATTTGTCAATAGTACCATCAAGAGTGTACTTGATAGTGAATGACCATTTCTGGTGATTGTCTTCTTTCCATGTGGGAGAGTGGTGAGGTCCCAAGTATGGTTGTCAAGGAGAAGCGATCATTTCGGTTTGTGATTGCCTTCCACTTATCATGTTGGAGAGCTTCTTGTGTATTCTTAGGAATGGAGTGAGAATCCAAGTCATGTGTAAACATAGCAAAAGAAGGTGACAAGTGATCATAAGACACATAAGTATGAATATAGTGATTAGTGCATGATCTATTTCCCTTCCGGACAACAATGGGTCCGTCATAAATATCGAGTGGAATGAGCGCAGGTCGATGAGGCTCGGGAGGCTGCTTGAGGTTCGATGGGTTGATGGAGTTCTTTGAGGTTCGATGGGATCTTTGGGGCTCGATGGCTCCGAGGTTCGAGGGATCTCGCCGAGGTGCGAGAGGGTGGTGAGTATCGTGAGTCCTGCCGAGGAGTTGGTTGAGGATTGGAGTGATCTCAATTTCAATAAGGTTGCCATCTGTGGTTGTCTCGTAGGTTTCTTTGTAGTATGGGGTTTTTCAAAGAATTTTACATCCATAGAATTGTAAAATCTTTTGTCAGTGGGAGAATAACACTTGTAACCCTTTCTGTCTTTGGCATAGCCTAGGAAGATGCACTTATGAGCTTTGGGATCAAGTTTGCTTCTGTGTTGGGCATGAATATAGACAAACACAGTACATCCAAATATTTTTGGAGGCAAGTCAGCAATGAGATGAGGACACGGATGAGTTGTCAGCAGGGTTTGAATGGGAGTCTTGAATCCTAACACTCTGCTGGGTAACCTGTTGATCAGGTATGTGGCAGTTAATATAGCTTCACCCCACATATATTTAGGCACATGTGTGGTGAATATGACTGATCTAGCCATCTCCAGTAAGTTCTGTTCTTCCTCTCGGCAACCCCATTTTCTTTGAGGTATCTCTACACTCTTGGTGGTGTGAATAATCCCTTATCATTCAGGAAGGTGTTGAGGTTGGACTCATAGTATTCCAGGGCATTATCTGTTTTTAAGATTTTAATCTAAGTGTCAAATTGAGTGGATACCATGTTATGGAATCCTTGGAAGATGGTTCCAACTTCAGATTTATCTTTCATCAGAAACAGTCATGTGATCCTGGTGTGATCATCTATGAAGGTGACAACCCACCTCTTTCCTGTTATACTTTTAACTCTTGAAGGTCCCCATACATCACTATGTATTAGAGTGAAAGGTGTGGAGAGTAAGTAAGGTAATTTAGTATACACAGACTTAGTAAGTTTAGCAAACTGACAAATATCACATTGAAGGTCACTGAGGTTACATCTTTTGAACAATTCAGGAAATAAAGACTTGGATGACCTAGTCTATAATGCCATAACATGATATTGTCTAAGGTTTGGGTGCAGGTCGAGGCGATTTGATCTTCAATCTTCTGTCTTCACGAGGTTGACCATAAACTTGATCTGGCGAGGCTTTAGCTCTCCCAATCACTTCCTCGTGAAGAAAGATCCCGGAAAATACAGCGATTGTCATTAAACAAGAATGTCCAATTTAGGTCTTTAGTGAGTCTACTGACAGATATAAGGTTACAGTCTAATTTTGGAACAAATAGGACATCATGGAAGTATATCTTATCAGTAAGTTTAACATTTCCAAAACCTTGTGCACATGAAATAGATCCATCAGCAATCCTAATATTGTGGGTTTGATGACAGGGCCTAAACTGAGATATGAGACTCTTGTTACCAGTCATATGAGATGAAGCCCCAGAATCAACAATCCAAGTATCATTACTGAAAGGTGAGTGGAATATACATGTTTTAGCATGAATAGCTATGTCAGTGATAGAACTAGCTTCCTTTTGTTGAGCAATGAAGGCTTTGAAGGCAGCAAACTGAGCATCCAACATGGTATCTTTGTTCCCTTATTCACTGACATGCCTGCTCTGACTTTCCCTGGTTGGTTTGGAGGGTTTAAAGGAATTAGGCTTACCATGTAGTTTCCAGCAAGTGTCCTTGGTGTGATTTATGTGTTTGCAGTGATCACAGAACAACTTTCCTGTCTTCTCAGTAGGTTTCATGTAAGTCTCAGTAACCTCAGTAGGCTTCCTGACCACCAACATTGCTGAGGTATCAGTAGGGTGATCAGCAGGGTTGCTTTGCAGCATTACTTTCCTCCTAATTTCCTCATGTTTGACTTCAGCAAACACAGATTTGAGGCTGGGGAGAGGTTTAGTAGCAAGAACTCTACCTCTAACATCATCAAGGAATGAGTTTAGTCTGTAAGGAACTTGAATACCTCTTCTTCTCAATGATATTCTTGTATAAGGCAAAGCATCCTCTACATCCTTCCATGGGTGAGTTTCCAACATGTCTAAGTGTTGTCATGCCTTAGATAGTTGGTTGTAGTAATTGAGTTCTGAGATGAGGTCTCCTTGACTGTAATGCGGATTTGAGCCGAGTTCATAGACCTCGGATGTATTGTCCTTCTTTGAGTAAAGGTCTCTCGGCATTATCCGGATATCCTTAGCGATGTCATACATCATGAAGTTCTCATCGATCTCTTTTGTCATTGACCTCGTGAGGATGGTCATGACTTGGTTATTTCTGTATCCCATGCTTCAAACTTGGGGTCGATTTTCGTGAGGCGGAGTTTGGAAAGACAAGTATCCCATCTTGCTCTGGCCTGAGATATACATTTTCATAGATCTTGACCACAGCAGGTAGTTGTTGCCATCAAGTATGTGATTTGTAAATGAATAGTTTTCAAAGTTTGGTCCATCGAGGTGCTGGGACTCTACTTGAGGTGAAGAAGCTTGGATAAAGAAGACATTCTTGAAAAGATATGAGATTTTGCAAATGGATTAAAGGCGATTATGTCTCGATACCATGAAGAGAGTTTGAGAAAGTAATAATACTTGAGTAAACTTCAACTTGTTTATTCATGTTTGAAGAATGGGTATAAATAGATACAAGCATGTAAAGGTCCTGGCTAGTAAAGTAAAAGTTACTAGTGCCGGCTAGTATTAATTGCTAGAGTCGGCTATTACATAATAGGACAAGATAGATTTACTTTATGACTTTAGGACATATTAATTGTTTATACACTACAATTAATATGTCTCTTTATACATAAGTAACATGTTACAATGTAGCATATTATAATTAACAATGTAATATTTCCACACAACTATTTGAATAAAACTTAACTTATTAAAATTATCGGGACACACAAAATGACAAAAATACTTTTATACCCTTTATGGAGATACTGGTTTCACATTCTTCCCCTTAAAGGAGTTTCGTCCTCGAAACTTGCCAGAGCTTGCCCGCCTAAACTAACGTTTCAAACCGACTAGCATTTCAAATCTTGAGCTATCAACTTCTGAACTTCCCACAGTCCATCACTAAGGTTCAATTCAGATCCCGACTTAAGTACTACTCAAGCTTACCTCAAAACATTTCTAACTTAGTGCTACACTCTTTCTTGTCTTCAAAAGATTCTAAGATCCGTATTAACCTTTCCTTTGACAACTCCTTTTCCTACTCCTAGATACCATCTTAAGCAAACATCACTGTTCGACTTAACTTGCACCATCCCTTTACCAAACGCTAATGGTTTAAGCCTTCTATATTTCACATCTTACTTTAATCTCCTTAAAGGAAACAAACAACACACAAGAAAGATTGGATTTTCAAGCCTACTAGGATTTTCAAGCCCACCCTCGCCATCAGATTCGATCTACGAGTTGCATTAATTCACACCTTGTAAAGATGCCGACTCTAGTCCCTGACTGTCAACTCACAATCCAAAGTTGGGCAAAACTTGATGGTGTGCACGATATAACCATATATTGGAAGCACATATTTGGCAATACCTCGTACTGAATTAAGCCCTTGATATTTTCTTCCATCACCCTAAGAACAAAGATTCTCCGCAACGGCTCACCAGTGGGAACATGAAATTGAAGCCGCATACGCCATTGCCCCGTATTAATTTCTTTCTTAACTTGCGCTATGGTGCACTTCCCAAAAACCCTAACAAGGTGGCAGCACACAACTGAGGTATTGAGATGGGTCGGGAAACTGACTACATGCACCCAAAACTCCGCCAACTCAAAGAAGTCTTCTATAACTTGCCACTGATCATCCCATCCACGGAGATGAAGAATGAAACCATCAAAGCACCATGGCCCATCCTTCAAGACCTTAACCTCTTCAGATTCATGCTAAAAACGAACTGTAATATATTCGCTCGAAGTGAGTCACAACAAACGATTCACGGCCCCAAGATCGGACCACTACCGTGCGAAGATTCCGGACCACTATGCCTTTCGGCGCAAAAAATTACCCCGGCAAAGCTTAGTGACCGCACCGGATATCCATCAGTTACATCGCTTGGATTAATGACGGGTGTATCCAACTGCGGGATAGTTAGCGTTAACAAATGTGTGGCAGATTAGTAAGGTCTCCTTCTCCATGTTCACGGGGGAGGAGAGCGAAATCTCAACAAAAAAAAATGATATGCTCAGGAGGAGGGAATAATGATATACACCATAAATTAATTTATATGTGATATACCCGATCCGGATTGGAACCCAAGCACTTAGATTGGGCTTGAATCCAAGCCCAAAAACAGGTCTTAGGCCTCCATTCTGTTAGTCCGCGGTCAATAAGCCGGACCCATCCCCACTCCGACATCTCGGACACGGTGGATGCCACCCATATAATCAGGCCAACCAAATTTCAAGCTGGTGACTACAAGACATAGGCAGATATGAGTCTGACCTCCTGTCATGTCCGCTGCACGACACCTCACTCGGACAGCTATCTGGTCAACTCATAGCTAATTATATTTAATTACATACTTTTAGTGTCTTGTCATATTTAGACTAAACCTACTTAGTCATTGCCTATATATATAAGATCAAATTGTAATGGAAAAAAGATCCAAGAACTAATATACACAGAGCTACTCTGTTAATTTGTCGACTCATTTGTGATTCCTTTAATAAGCATCAATCCGACCACCGTTGTTTTTGATATCCACTGCTTCTCACATGAGAAATCACACATATACAGCCGTATATCATCTTTATGTCAATGTTACGTCAAATCTGATATATCCGACTATATCAATATGATATGCTAAGGAGGAGAAAATAATAATATACACCATAAATTAATTATGAGTGATTGATCAATAAATATCAAGTATTAATGATAAATAAAATGTATTGGATCAATTATTGTACTTTAATCATTCCAAAAAAAAAGTTTATTGTACTCTTTTTTTTCTTTTTTCTTAATTGTACTTTAACGACACTAGTTTAATCAAAGTTGTAAGTACGCAAACATAGAACGAAAATTCCGAAGTAGTGTCCCCCGTAGTATTAAAAAAAAAAAAAAAAAAACAAAAATATAATAACTCATTAAAATGACATAATGTGTTTCTAAGGGAAAATGACATAAAATTAGTGATTTCCTATTAGAACCGCGCGTAATACCGATTCAATTAAACAACAGGATTATTAGGGTTTTACCGGGTTTTTGCCGAGAGCCTCCGCTTCCCCTTACTCGGAGGTAAAATAAAATAAAATTTCTTTTCTTCTCTTCAAAGTTTCTCTATGAAATACGTGTAGATTTCTTGACCAAAATTTTCAGTCGGCGATCTCTTCTTAGCGCACACGAAGAAGAAAGAAGGGGAAAAAACAAAGAGAGAAGCAAATAGTAATGGAAGCAAGGGTCGGAGTGTCTGGGCCAGGCGGTGTGGTTGACGGTGGTGCAAGGAAGTATGTGCAACAACAGCCTGTGCATCAGCCGTCTCAAATGGGCACCCTCTTCGCCGGTGGCGTTGCCGGAGCCTTTGCCAAGACATGCACCGCACCCATGGCTCGCCTCACCATTCTTTTTCAGGTTAGTCACGTTTGTCACATTATGGGGCCTAACATTTAGCTACCCGTTGAACAGGAAAAAACAAAAAAGAGTAAATTTTGCTAGTCTATTTGTTCATCCGGTGCACAAAGCAATTCGGGTTGTGATTCAGTATTTCATGTTATACTTAATCAAGTCACCAATATTGATCGAAAGATCTCTTCAATATGCTAAATCCCATGTCAATAAATGGTGGATCATCTCTTGTGAAATTTGCTGAAATCGGTGCAGTGAAATTGATTAGTAGTTTCTTATGTTTTAGAATAAGCTGAGATACACAGTGTTTCAACTGATATCAATAAAAAGCCCTGTATATTATACATTCATACCAACATTAAACATTTTTATCTTGCTTATGAGTAATTTAACTGCTCGACTCTTGCGGATAAAGGGAATTTAGTTCTGAATTCATGTTTTTAGTTCATGCAGTATGTTCTTGTTCAGATATATGCACAGACACGGCTGTCTTACTGTTATTATCTGTTCTGAGGAGTATTCTCTTGTTATTTGTTTTGCCTACTAATCTCTCTCAAGGTCCAAGGCATGCATTCAGAAGTTGCAGCATTGACCAGGCCCAGTATAATGCGTGAGGCGTTGCGTATTGTTAATGAAGAAGGCGTCCGAGCCTTTTGGAAAGGGAATATGGTTACTGTTGTTCATCGTCTACCCTACTCTGCTGTCAACTTCTATGCGTATGAGCGCTACAAGCTTGTGAGCAATGATTACACAATACACATTGTCCATTTCAAAATTGTCCATTCAAACTAACTTTGCACAGGGAGTTGATAATGAAGCCAATTGCTACTATACTCACCTTAGCTTCCTTCTATATCTCTTTTGCAGCTTTTCAGATCAATTCCTGGATTTGATACTCACAATAAGAACCAGGCCAAGGATGCCCTTGTACATTTTACATGTGGTGGACTGGCGGGAATTACTGCTGCTTCTGCCTCGCCCTTTGGATATTGTTAGGACTCGCCGCACGCAGCGCAGGTGTGTTCAGTTTTCTTGAATGCAGTGGGTACTATCCCCTTGTGTATGTAACATGGTACCCATCTTATCAAAGACCTCTTGCTTTGCTATATATTTTGTATCATCGTCGCGCATATATCTCTCATACCAACTTTATTCAGCTTTTCTTGGTTACTGAATTATTTTTTTCTGTTTTTTTATATGTGCCAGAGGAATGCAATCTACTACCGTGGCATTTGGCATGCACTGAGTACCATTTGCAAAGATGAAGGCTTTTTTGGTCTCTATAAAGGACTTGGTGCAACTTTGTTGGTATGCTTTGTTTTTTAGTGCCTAGTTTGTATTCAAACGGAATGCATTTCTTATTGATTTTTCAACTTATGAATCAATATAGGGTGTTGGCCCCAGTCTAGCAATAAGCTTTACGGTGTATGAATCCTTACGGTCATTATGGCGTTCTCATCGGTTAGTGCTCGATTGTTTAAGAAGCTAATTGTTCTTTTTCATGTCATTTTTTGTCTTTCAAGTATCTCTCTAACATAGCCAACTGTTTATTGCTGTGATCAGGCCAGATGACTCTACTGTCGCAGTAAGCCTTTCTTGTGGGAGCGTTTCAGGCATTGCATCGTCAGTTGGTGAGTAGATGAATTACAACATTTCCTTTTTGAGACATCATTAAGACTCTTTTCCAATGAAAATGGGAAATGTTTTCTATTTTCGTTCCTAGTTGTATTTATTGCCTGTTCATTTTTTCTCTAGGTAGTTGAATATTCTTACTATTTTTTCATTTTCTGAAAGTTTCTTCTCGTTGTTGGCATCTATTTCCCTTAAAAGGTTTCTGTCCATGTTAATAACATTCTATTCTGGTTCAAAGTGTGTATTTTAATAACTTTTGTTTCCCGTATGAAGTATGGTGTCCGAGTGTTTTAACCTGTAAATATGGATATAGCCAAGATGAGACATTTTATGTCCTGTTCTAATATTTCACGTTTCAGTGACATCTACAGTCGGTAATTTGTGCGAAATATTCTACTTATATATGTTTGTGTTCTGCTCCCATCTGCATTACATGACAAAGAGAGGCTGATGTTTAGACATCAGAACTTTCTCCCCTCCCTACCCACACCCACACCCACACACAAAATGCACAGACAACAAAAGAGAAATAAGGCTGAAGCATTTTCTCGGTTGTCAACAAAATGACTTGCTCTGAACCCATCTGCTTGTTTTCAGCTTTTAGAATCTTCAGTTAAGCAGTAGATTGTGATGACTATATTCTTTGAAATTTATGAAGTGTTTCCAAGTGTTTTCTTATTGTATCTTATTGGATTTGACGGTGCGCACTGCTTTGAGCCACTTCACTGTTCTCTTTCCATCTGAATCCTTGTGGATTGTTCCTTTGTATAATTCAGTGATTTGAGCCTTGGAAATCTTTTAGAAGAAGGCCTGTTTAATAAAGTTGTGGTATTAACTTATTTTATGGTCAAATATTTGGTTTGCGTAAATCTCTTTCAACTAGCACACTTAAGCTTTGGATTGTGTGTTCTGATAAATTTCCTTTCTTAAATATAGAATGATGGGTGGAGGGAGGCTTGGTGTAGTAGGGCCTCTGTGACCAGAGGTCACAGGGGTGAGCCGTGAAAAAACCTCTGATAGAAAACATGAGGTAAGGCTACCGATAATAGGCCAACTGACCCCCGGCTCTTCCCCGAACCCTGCATAGGCTGAATATATTCATGATCACAGGTTGCCCTTAAATACAGAAAGATGGGTTTCTAATTTTCTCTTTTCCCGATATTTTTCACAGCAACTTTTCCTCTAGATCTAGTAAGGAGAAGAATGCAATTGGAAGGGGTTGCAGGACGTGCTCGAGTATACAATACAGGCTTAGTTGGGGCATTTAAACATATATTCCGTGCTGAAGGGCTTCGTGGATTATATAGAGGGATCTTGCCAGAAATATACAAGGTTGTTCCAGGTTATGGAATTGTGTTCATGACTTACGAGACATTGAAGAAGCTGCTTTGAGACCCACCTCTTTCGATTCATAGCTAATTTCACAGCAACATCCATGTCCTTAAGCTAATAGGTTGTTTTAAGTCTGCCACTTATGTATTGTGGTGTTCAAATCGTCGAACAGGGTAAATTTTGCGGTTGTCTGTCTGTATATAAGCTTTTAGATCGAATAGATAGCATGCCCCATCATAGTAAATGCAGCTTTTACGCAAATTTGTAATTCACGTTTTTGTTCGTTCAAAAGGTCGAACGGGTGGTGTAGAAGTAATGTAGCACTATTGAGATTCGGAATTCGTAGCACTATTGATGAATGGAGGCTCTTTTGCTTATGATTTGTGTCTTAAGTATTTCTGTGTGATTGTTCAGTTTTTACATTTACCACTCAATTTATTTCTAATTAACATCAATTCAACTTCTTCTACTTTACTGACTATTAAATTATTTTTATTCAAATGGGGTGTATTATTAACATCATAAATATAAATCTGTGACATTTAATCCTTGTTTTTTTTTTTTTTCAGAGTATTTGACAATTCTAAAGTGACTTGCACTTAGAAATGGAGGAGTATAATATAAGATAAACCTGTAAATTAGAGAAAATCATTCCCTACATCTTAAAAACACAAAACCTCTGAATTATATGCTACGGCGGGCATAAAATTCGAATTCTCTATTCAAATCATTCTTGCATCTCATTCTGAATACATAAATTCTCTAATCAAATAGAGTGTGCTGAAAAATATAGTAAATGCAGCTTCAACTTGATTGGGGTCCCTGCTGATTGATCATTGCACACCAGCCCATCTTGCCCAGTCAACAAACTGCATCCCACCATAAACATTGTTGGCAAACCGCACGCCCACGGTAAAAGCCATTGCAGCCGGTGGGAACTGCCTAGCTGCGGGCGAAGTTTCAACCAAGCGCTCCAACCCATTGATTATCTGGTAACGGGTGTTGGAAGACACTGCAAGAAATACGCCTGCATACAGGATATGAAGAGTAGGCATCAAAATAGGTTCCACAGCTTCAATCCCAAAAATTGACCCACCACCCAAAAATTAAAGGAAAAGAAAAACATGACAAGGCGGCGCAAAACACGGTACAGCAAAAACATAGTTAAAAAAGATGGAGCAAACATAGTAAAGACATACCCCAGAGTGCAGCACTTTTCAACAGAGGGGGGACAGGTATATCGTCTTCTGATTTCTTAATGCTTCTGAAAAAACCCAAAAGACTGTAAAAATTATAATTTTATGGCATAGCTATTCCTGAGTTATCAAGAAATCGTGTACCTCTTTGCAGTCATAATAAGATTAGCAATTCCTTGACCAATTATTCCACATCCAAATCCTACTACACCATACATGATACCCTAAACAAGGGTAAGATTTTATCAGCAAATCTTACACAAATCAAAGTTATCAATTACAATGTGAGATAAAAATATCATAATTTACCTTGTAGAAGTATGTAGCGATTCTCTGATTTACACTGAATCTACAACCAGGCCGTTCTGCTTCAAACACGCTGCATCAAACATTCAAAATCTCAGTGTGTATCACAGACTCTTCTTTCTTCTTACCCAGGTGTAATGACAAGTAACATTGATTGATCAACTACAAGACAAGTTAGCAGCTTAATTATATGTACAATAATAATCAGCTCAAAAAGCAACAAGATATACTACCTGCTAGGAAGATCCCCATAAGCTCTAACCATCCGACCAAAAACTCCTTGAGATTTGGTTGCTGGGGAGATCCGAGCATAGGGTGCCAGCATACCAACTAGTGCAACATTCACAACCACACCAACCAATAGATCTGCCATATATAACTCGAATTCTGACCAAAAATCTTCACCCCTTTTTTGCACTTCCGCAAAAGTTGCACAACAAGAATCAATTACTATCTACAAAAGATAACCACATAAAACAAATGAGCAGCACATACATCACTTTCATATCACCCAAGAAACAAGCACTAACAAACAAAAATAGAAATATACAAACCAATCAGGTCATAATTTCAATGTAAATTTGAGGAACAAAAGATACGTAAAACACGCAATGTTGAACAAACAGCGATTAACACTTGGAGTGAACTTCTACAAGTTAGCCCTTTATACCTCTGTTCCTATTTTGAAAAGGAAAGATGGATCTGCCAACATTCTGTTTCGAAGAATGGAGCATGATCTCATTGCATATCCTAAAGGCCATGATGAACCCTGCAACAATAAAAGGAGAAATCCATTAGCAAGAAAACATCAAGAATCAAAATGCTAGCTAATCATGAAAAAAATCTGCACAAATTTGTGACCTGAAGGTCCAAATATCTGAGAAGCAGCACTTTTCGAATCCCTATGCTCTTTGCAGCAGCTAGCATATCAGCTGGTAATGTTGCCCCACGGGTCTCGGTTTCTCTAATGACCTCCTCAAACTTCAATAAAGGTCCAAACTCTTCTTCTTCCTCATCATTTTCACCATCATCACCTCCACCACCATTACCATTCCCTCCTCCACCGGAAAATCTCCCATTTCCACCATTGTCATTGACATCACCTTCCCCCCAGCTATCTTTATCAGTAGTGTTTCTTCCAGTGTAGTTGCTTTCCAGAACATTCTCATCAACCTTTAATGTCTCTTCGGATACAGTGGTTACCTTTCCATCAGACGGTGGCTGATCTTTGGACATGCTCATAACCACTACTGTCGGCCTTTTCCGGCTAAAGTAGCTGAACTTATAGCCATTTTTAACTCTGCTGAAACCATTAAGCTTTGTAAGCATCAAATTCGAACTAGGAAGCCTCGAGACTACCTCATTCTCTAAGCTCAGGAAGTGTGATCGTCCAATTCCAGGTGAACAATCCATCACTTCACCTTTGAAGAAAAATGTCGACAAGTCCTTTGATTTTTAGAGAACAGAGCACAAAATTTCAGAAAGAGAAATCTAACGGAAATTGTGTCTGTACTCAAAATAACAAACTATTTTCAGAATCAAGGATTACCATTGCATTGTTCATTGCTGTTTGTTACATAAGAAAGAATTGAAGAAATGGCTCGACGTAAATACCCGTAATGCGAACTGGGTTTTCCAACTTCCCTATAGTTAAACTTTAGTCTATTCATGGAGGTCGCGCGTGGGACATTATTAGTGCGTGGTCGGGAACGCGGCGGCTAGGGTTTTGGCTGCTTGCAACCAAATCGCACATGGGAGCAAAAGGAGGAAATTCTTACCACGTACAGTAATTTGTGTTCGCGTACGCGTGTGACATCGTCAAAAAACGATCTGCATAAAACTTTATGGTAAAAATTTCCCGTAAAAACGTCACATAATACCTTTAAGGAAAAATCATTCAGTTTGTCGTTGGATTAATTTTAAAATAATTATAACCTTGTGATGTATTTGATACACCAACAATATTATTGGGAATATCACAATATGTTTTTTGGATTTAAAGAGAAATAAACATAGGTGGGTTCTATTGGCACCATCAAATTACTCTTGACATCATTTTTCTTATTATTTTTTATTTACTTTTTGACATCACCAAATCACTCTTTGGCAACACTTTACGGGCGTCAGATTCATTGACGTATTTGTACACTCAAAACGTCAGTGGGTCTGACGTTTTCACTTGCGATACATTTATAACTGTAACATCAGTGCCAGTGGCGTTGGAATGGAACACAAACGTCAGATCCAGTGACGCTCGTACCGAGAACGGACGTCAGTTCCACAAACGTTTGTGTTGTGCAAATAATAAAAATATTCAATGTGGTGCCAAGAGTGATTTATAGGGTGCCAAAAGTGATCGTGGTGTCAAGAGCATTTTCGTGGTGCCAATAGAACTCACCTAAACATAAATTAGAGAAAATCAATTGAGAGCTAAGTGAGTTGTCAAATTGACAGAGCTTTATTGCAATCGTCTATTTAGCATATCCTTTAAAAAGAAAAGTGTACAGCTATTTATAGGCATAAATACAACACTTAAAGAATAATAAATGTTGGTGACATGATAGTCTCTGATTGGCCGCGTTTCCAGATAACCGTCACCGATTAGTAGTGGCAACCGTCGTGCTTGAGCTGATGCTACATGTTTAACGGGTCTGGTCCGAGTCTGGTCGGACTGTCGAGCTGGTGGGCGAGAACATATTGTGTACCCTTCAGAATATTTTTATGTGCGGAATATGTTACCGGTCATCTCAAATTCATGTATGTTCGATTGAAACATTCATTTCCCAATTTCATCTTCTCTCCGAAAAACTTTTCGTTCTCAAATTCCAATTTCTCTGCATATTAAATCATTCAACTTCTTTCACTAAAATTGATTCTTCTCCTCCGTTTTCCCAATTCAGTGTGTTTAACCAATGCGCCTGAAGCTAAAAGAAGAAGAAATTTTTTTTAAAAAAAAACACGATCCGAAGCTACCAAGCATAAAAAAGTTTCAACTCATTCATGGATTTCTGGTAATAGAAGAAGAAAAAAATCTTAAAAACAACATGCCAAGAAGAATAGATAGAAATAAAAATATATATATCAATGCAAACTACTATTAATTACAGCCTTGTTGCTGGATTTGTTTTTTTTTTTTAACTGTGAGTCGACTTGTTGTAGCAGCATTTTGTTTGGTCTATGTCTAGTTGTCTACCTTTGGCACGCGTTGAAGCTCTTTGACGTGCACCACACTTAAACGCATTATGCTTGCTCACCGATCACCTTTGACACACACTAAACCCTTTTGGTGGGCGCCAAACGGTTGATTTGTCAAAAACTTAGATTTTTCTCGCAACTCATGAACCACACAAAAATCTAGGCATACACTTCAAATTCAGTAAAAGAAGCACCAAACAATACCAAACCACTTGTCAAACATTATAAAACAATATTAATTCAATAGGAAGACCTCTTACTTGATTTCCACATAAAAGCGATACAAACTTGAAGCAAAAGACAACAAAATCTTGAACTTCTTCAAACCAAACATATGTGATCACAATATAAACTTAGATTAACTATGATAAAATGTTTCTAAACATTCAAAACTATGAATTGATTAACGTAAAACACTAAAACATGATCTTCTATGAGATTCTAGATTTAGGGCAAAAGCAATACATTTCAAACTTCGATTTCTCGATGTCAAAAGTGAAATGCCAAGCCCGTAAAGAGCCCACAGATTCGAGTTGGGCCTCTAAGCAAAGCCAAACATCGAATAGGGTCCACGACCCAATCATTTCGCGCCATGCAAGCCGGTGAGTGGTCGAGTCTAACCCAAACCGACTCGCACCATTACGATACTTAACATTGGTCATGTGAGGGGCGTCGGGATCAAAGCCTTCATACGCCATCTACTAGCGAGGTGAAGCACTAGGGCCGAGTCGATCGCCTCGACTTGCGACCCGCACAACTAAGCAAAGAAAGTCCTTTATAAGAGGGAAGAATGTAAAGTTCAACACCAGTAAAGTAGTAGAATGCTCACCCCATTTAAGTGTGAGACATAAATGTCTTGTCAACTCGGGTTAGCCCATTTAGACCAAACGAACCACGACGATCTAAACAGTTGACCGAACCATTTATGATTTATTTAGCGCTACTACACGTAGCGGACCATTTATGACTCTAACAGCCCGAGGTATGGGTGTTACGTTTATTTACCGTTCTTATGGAGCAAAGATCCTATCAAATGAGAGGGTCAAGTGCTCTTTCAAGTATCATTGATCTCACCGTATACACACAATGTGTAGATGTTCTAACCGTAATTTTTTTTCTTTCAAAAGTACATCGTTTCGTTAAATTTATCGAAATCCTCTAAAGTGAGTGAGTCAAGTGCTCTCAAGTATCATTGATCTCACCGTATACACACAATGTGTAGATGATCTAACCGTAATTTTTTTTTTCTTTCAAAAGCACATTGTTTCACTAAAATTATCGAAAAACAATAACACTAGAGAGACACTTGGCCCTCTCATTTGAGAAGATCTTTGCTCGTTCTTATGACCCTTATCCTAACATATAAACAAACTAGTAGGAAACCCGTGCGATGCACGGTGAACGTTATATTTAAAAAGTCGATATGTGTATGTAGAAATTTATAGATACTATAGTAATTTAAGAGCTATTTAAGTGAAACCAAAATTAAAAAAAAAACGGCATGAATGAAATATTTACAATGATATATGTGTAGGTAGAAATTTGTAGATATTGTAGTAATTGAAGAGCTATGTAAGTGAAAGAAAAATAACAAAAAAAATTAGATGGCATTAATGAAATATTTACAATGAAATATAAAAGTGTAGACATCTGTCATATTAATGAGAATGAAAAGTTGCGTAAGTTCATGAAAAGGATTCGTGAAATTGCACAACAACCATCCCAATAAAGTTTACTTAACACCTGGAATAAAAAAGTAAAAGAAAATATGTGAGCATGTGAAAGAAAAATGAAAAAAAAATTCAAAAATCTATATATAAAGGAGATTAAACGTCTTACATGAGGTACTGTTTTGTTCACGTTTACGTTTGAAACCTTGGGTGCATGAGTTATATGAATATGTTTAATGTAATATGTATATTATAAGTGTATGAATTAGATGAAATGAATGAAATAATTAATTAAAGAATTATGTGTTATTAATTAAAGGAATATGTGTGACTATGTTAGATGTATTAATTAAAGTAATATGTGTTACTATGTTATGTGTATGTCACATTATGACTTATTTTAATAAGTGTGTCAAATGGTATTTGTCATGTCATTACTTCATTACAATAGTAATGTGACATATAACATTATAATATCTATATTTTGTATAAGTTTTATTACATAAGATATATATGTATATATATTGGATGCCTGTAATAGCAAGGCCTGCATCTTTTATATTAATTCTCGGCTCAAGCTCTTTCTCTTTTCCTAACATTTAATCTTATTCAACCTAAAACCTGAGCCTATCTCCTCTCCATGGCTCTTTGACCCTTTTATATTTATCTCATAAAATATCAAACCCTGTTTTCTACTACAAACCTGCCGCCCTCTTCTTTCCTTATCCACCCACTATCTACTCCACCTCCTTGAAACCTCCCCAACGTCATTCTTCTTCCTCTCTTCAATAGAAAATTAATTGCTTCTTTCCAAAAAAGCTTTTTTTTTTCTTTCTATTTCCATGTTTCTCCTCTTTTGAAGAAACCAAAATGGTTTCACTACTCTGATTTCGCCGGAAATAGCCTCTGTTTTTCTGAGATGTAAAACATCTCCGTCCATAGCTTTTTGACACTATAAAACCAAAAAAATAGCTCTGCAAAATCGTCAATAGCTCTCTGATGCAAAAGCTTCCACTGTAACTCTTTGGACTCTAGCATGCCATCAATTTGAAGAATAGATGCATCATGAATCGCTTTTGGTCCGTGACGGTAGAGAAACAGAGCCTCTGTCTTTGAGCCCCGACACCATGCGGAGGGCGATGAAGGCTGACTCCGAGGCCGATGATGTCCGATCTGTTAGGTGTAGTGCCGAAAGACAATTTGTATAATTGTTTTTATAATGGATAATGTAATTTATCTCACCTTATTACTTGCTTTGTGCTTGTAAGTAATACATCGCGCAAAACCTAAGTATATCAAGATGTAACCGCTTAACTCGGTGTATGACATGCACGTGAGGATTGAGTTAGTGGTGATATACTTAAACTGTTAGTCTGTGGTTAACTTAATCAGAGTTTAGGGTCTCATGATTAAAACACCAATAATGCGCCCAGAACACCTTAGTGTGTGATAGTCTTATCCGATTTGTCGGTAGAGGTACCTAAGTGGGGCATTTATATATGATGGCATTCATATATGGTGGACCGATTTAATCGAGGAAAACTTATTAAATCATTAGATGATCATATATGGATTGACCTTAAACCTGAGGTGATCACATGGTACTACTTGTCTCGGGGTAGTGTTTGATGTGTTAGTTGAGGGTCACTTTGATATGTGATCTGAGTCACTTCTCGTTAGCACTATTCCCTGATGAGTGAGTAGTTCTGTGTTTCACAGACACTGAATCCATTCCTTCCTGCGGGAAGTAGAGAGACGGTCCCCTTATTTGTTAACCCTAAGAAAATGATCGATACCGGGAGTTCATATTAGACTAATTAGCTACTAGTCCGGTATGTGAACTAATTGATCACTAATGGGGTTAATGGTAAATAAGGATAAGATATTCTGAGTCGAGTTTACGGGGACTTCCCACTCAGAATGGACAGTCTATGGAGGGTTAGTCCGTATGTAATGATTATATCAATGGACTCTTATTTACTCATAGGATTGAGTGTAAGTATATATCTATAATTGGTAGAGTTCAGTTTCGGGTTTATGGTGGCGTAATCCCGGAATTAATAATTTAAGTGTGAATATTATGTTCGATGAATATTTTACTTAATTTATGTGATTTCTCTGGTTATAGGCCCAGTGGTCCCAACGTGACTCCTATAATACGAGTATTTTCTTGTTATTGGGCCTCAGTGACAATTAATTGGCTTGATATGCGAAATATTATTTAGTTGGGCTAAATAATATAATAATACATGTAAAAACATTTTTCGTGGGCCTAAAACCCTAGGTGTGGCGCCTCCTCTCTCATAAAATGCAAGAATTGATTTTCTTGTGTGATTAATTATTTACTTAGTAAGTAATTAATTAATAAAAGATAATTGATTTGTAATTGATTGAGTGATTAATCACAATCTTTTATAAATGGGATTATCTTTTATTGTGATTTCTTTTAATTATTTATTTAATTAATTAGAAACTTGGAAGTAAATGATTTCTTCTCCTATATAAAGAGAGTTCTTCCAAGACATATGAGAGATGAAATTTTCGACATACACACATAAAATAGAGAGAAAAACTTTTTTCTTGTCTTAGGTTCACTACAAAAAACAGACCTTTTTGTGACAAACAAATTTCATCGCTATAGTGCTGATTTTCGTCAGTAAAAGTTTTTGTGACAAATATTTTTTGTCGCGGCGTTTGTTGCGTAAGCAGCGACGCTAAAGGCATCTCTTGTGACGATCAGTGAATTAGTCATTAAAAGAGTTCAATGGCGACAAATCTCATATTTTGTCACCAAATCTTTTCATGACAAACCTCTATCTTTCTCACTAGAAGGTTTTTCTTGCGACAAAACTTTTGTCACAAAATAATGAACATTTTATCACTAATTCAGTGTTGTTGTCACCGAAAGGTATAAACACATTTTTATATTAATGCTTAATATTGACAAAGGCTTTGTCACTAGAAGTCATATTTTATTAATAAAAATAATAATAAATAAATAAATATTCAAAAAGTAGAAAGCTAATAATAATAATAATATTATTATTATTATTATTATTATTGAAAATTTTAATTAAATAATAATAATATTAATAATAATCTACAACCTAAAAAATATACAAATACCCTACAAAAGAATAAAAAAATAATACAACACACAATAAAATATTAAATAATTATTAACAATCATATATTAATAATAATAATAATAATAATAATAATAATAATAAAGAAACATTACACATGGAGTTTTACTAGAATAATCATATGTAAGTCACCATTAAAAAAAAAGCCAATAAAGCATATTGGCCTCTACATAAATGCATTATTCAGACCAAAAGATAAAATCTTTACTCTCTTTATTCAAATAATCTCATGAACCTAGAAATTTAGAAGGAATTTTCTTTGAATTCATACCTCTGTTCCAACTATGTTCATTCTTAACCAGAATCAAAACTTGAAGTTCCAACCATTTTCAGAAAATGCACCCACATCTAAAGAAGAACAACCATGCCCTATAATAAAAAAAGCAAAAATAATCAAGATTGAGAAGAATTGAATCCAAGAAACTTGAAAAAAGAAAGAAAAAAAAAATCACAACTTTTTACCTCCATCTAACCATAAGACCAAAGGCTTATTAGTAGAGTCAAATTTAGCTTCAACAAAATAGTAGAATGGAGCTTTTTCTTGCCTATCATCAACATTAACATATCGAAAAGCTGTTGGAACCCCATTTGGTTGTCTAGGTAACTTAGCAATAAAATCGAATGTGAATTAAGTGAAAGGAAATGAGCTTGACCTCTTTAAAACAAGATCCACAAGAACTAACAACAAGATCATTGATAAATGCCTTTGGCTTATAAAGGAGAGAGACATAGTACCTTATTTCCTTCTCTTTACACTACTGAATCATTGTTTCTCTTCTTCCATTCACCTACTCGAGGCGGCATGTTAAAGTCTACTAAACCAATCACTTACTCAAGGCAACATGCCAATGAGATGATAATAAACACAAGAAGACTAGTTAAATATTATAATTACAGTCCGGTGACGCGCTTGCAATTAATGGATTGATTACCTACAATACAAAGCTTGCATTCAACTTTTTGTCGATCCTCATACGATGTTGTTGCTGCAAAGAGCCAATAACAAGGTATTTCAGAACTCCTATTTCTAAAGAACAATGTCAAAAGTAACAAGCATATAAAAATAAGATAGACTAAGCTATACATCGGACCGAATCAACTTCAACCTTTTTCTTTGTATAGACTAGTTATCCCCTTGCAAAAGCAATTCCGTGGTACGTATACACTTGCTGAAAAATATCAAAGCGATTGTGAATTAAGTATATAGAATGAACCGATTTCAAAGAGAATTCAAAGAGATCTTACCAAAAAAATGAAAGTGAAGCCTGTTGCGCAGATCTGAACATTACAAAAGACAAAACTGATAAGCAAGATACTCAACACCTAAACAGAGAGCAATACCGAGCCCACTTGAAACTGAAAAGACAAAACTGATATGTACATTAAAGATACCTCAGTTTTATGCAGGTACAACATCAAATGTAATGCATAGTATTCGAAAACTAGACTAAGATAGAACACCTAGACTAAGAAACATTTATTCAGATCGCCGGAATTGATTAGTGATAAGATTAAGCAAAAGGAAATGAACACTAAAAATCAAAGGTCTAGACAATACCTGAATGAAAGTGGAGAGTTTTGATCCTCCTTATTATGCGTAAAATCAAGAACATGCTTCAACTCATTATATGCTTCCTTCAAACCAAGGAGGAAAATATCTTGGACAAAAAGCACAAATAAAAACCACGCTAACCATGTCATCCCAAAAAAAAAGTGAAACATTATGTAATAATAAGTACATGCAAGATATTATCTTACAAGTTTAGATTTGGCACCTCATATTTTCCAAGTTTCTTTGAAGGTGCATGTCAATTAGCTTGCCCTGTTGATAATACATTAAGATTTAATCTTCGGATCGCACTAAATAAACCATCACTTTTCTAAAAACATATAAAGTAAAATGGCTTTTGAACACATCAAAACTTACAAATCGACTTGAATTATCATTTCTTAAAGTTTTGGCAATTCCAAATGCTTGAGGTGGATTTGTTTTCAATATTTCATACTCAATTCCACTTCCTTCTCCAAGTGCGACCAAATACTACTGATTAAGAGGTAATTACAAAAGGAAATGTGTGTGTGTGTGTGTGTGTTCCCAAGTTCAGGTTAATGGGGCCGAGGTAGTTAGGAATGTAAAAGAATAAAGTAATTCATCTATATAAGATTGCTACTAGATACCATAAAGAAAAAAGATAGAAGTAGAAACCCCCAAGAGTTCCCTGGTACAGCATCCACCAAACTATGGCCCTTTAGAAACCTTGCCTCAAAACCTGCAAAGTATCAGCTCCTGCAAACAAAAGGTTACAAGTTACAAGTCAATCATACATAAAAAAACAACATTTTATATTTCATGAGTCCAGGAATAAAACAAATAAACATTTAGTAACTCAAATGATTGGAAGATTGCAAGCAATTTAACTAGAACAAGGAACTTATTAATCTAAGTTACTTTTACGAAATGACGGAATTTACCTTGATTCTAGAATTTTCTTGCTCTCACTGAAATTGGTTTGGATGATTAATCCCAGCATCACAAGACTCTCCATGAACTATAATGCAGTATGGAGAGATCAGTGCAATTTGTCTATGACTTGATGTCGTCAGCCCATATTCCATGTTGCATGAGAGTTATAATGCAGTCAATCAATTAAGAAATGTGGAAAACAAAAGCCCATCTTATCAAACAAACAACCTGCATGATAAATCTTAAAAGGAATCATGCATTAAGTTTACATTCACTAAGCCAAGACTGAGAAAACCATTGAATGGCAGTAGCTACTTTGTTTGGAAAGAGAAACAAAGAATCGAATCAAGTAACGAGTGTGGAACAAAATTTATAAACTTTTGTAGTAGAAACACCGTGATATATAATAAAGTGCATCTCTTTTGCTAATGTCTGTAAATACCTCCGAGTATACTTATTAAGAGGCGAGTAAAGGCTCTAGCCAATCCAAGATCTGCTATTTTGAAAGCGAGTTAAATCAAGAACTTTAGTGTAACAAGAAGGCGTATGGGTGTGTGTTTTCTCCTCAACTACACCTTAGAATAAAGTGAATCCTGTGTGGTGTAAATGTCAAAATGTTAAGTACAAAATCATTAGAAGTGAAAGGTCAGATCAACCAATTCTTGTGAATCGGAGCAAACAATAAGTAAGAAAATGTGCCCCAACGGAGGAGGTACAACAATGTGCCCGATTCGGCGCCGAAGACTGGGGAAGCAGTATAAAAATATTTCATGACCATAACTAAAATTGCCTTTGAAATATCGATTAGGAGAAATTAATTAATATAATAGTGTTTCTCACTACTGAATGTTCAAACTACGTATTCAACAGTCTCCACCGACCACATGCCCAAACTATTAACCTTTTCAATCAACAATCTGAATGGAGTTTTACAATAGGAAGGAACTTATCCAAATTTATTGACAAATAGAGTAGAAGTAATAACTTTGAAGGAGAAGTGTCTTCATGAATTTGTCAAACACCTTATGTGCATCTTCTATCTTCTCCTTCTCTGGCATATAAGACGAAGAAATTTCACCTATCTCCTGGATCTGGATCTGAAACGAGAATTCTGTGAGGGAAGAACCTTCAAGTACGAATCTAACAACATAAGCTTTCTTCGTCAAGATACAGAGGATGCTCGAAATTTTGAGCAACAAATCCTTAATCGATTTAAGAGCTTGTATTGTTATCGAACTTGTATTGATCGATCAAGGCTAGGGGTTTATCACAAGATCGATCATTGTTCTTCGTAAGGTAATCAACAAAACATTCGAGATAGGGATTGTAAGAGAGCCACTCAATCGGAGGAGAACATGGAAAAGTGGATAGTGAGTCGAGGGCTTTCAGGGGCTCTTGTTTTATCTCACAAATTATTGCTTTATATAAATATATATATATATATATATATATATATATATATATATATATATATACACACACATTCCGTGACAAAGCCTTTTTTAATATTATTTATGAAATAACTTCCAACCAGGATTATAAGTTGAGTCACAGTTTAGGTGACAATAATGCTCGTTTCTCATCGATAGTTAAAGTTTTCGTGACAAACCAAAGTCATTGTGAAGAAAAACTACCCATTTGGGACAATTTCACCTTTTCTCACGATAAGTTTGTCACAAAAAATTCATTTTTTTGTAGTGGTTTCTGGTTGAAGAAAAACTTGTAGTTTTTCTTGATGCATATCAATGAGGTTTCAATTCCAAGGATCGGTGTCCACCAACCGCCGTTTGGAGAACACATTGGAAGATTGTGGCTACTCATCCAACTATTGGTAAGTAGATCTAAACCCTCTTGTAGGAAGTTTAGATCCTTTATTTATGATATGTAGTTTATAGATCGTGATCCATCCATTTGCGCAAAATATACATTTTGTACAGATCTGAGCTCCTACATCCTTCACGATCTACATCAATCAAACTCTGAGACTCGTGATACTGCAATTTCAGGGAAGTTTTCTTCACCTTTTTCATTTCAGTTATTTGTGTAGTTCTAAAACCTCGCTAATCCCGAGTAAATCAACTCAAATCATGGTAAAGTTTTGACCTTTACTACTTCTTGTATGAAAGTTGATTGACCTAAGCTTAAATTTGTTTTTGGATCTAAAAAACATATGATTTTGTTGGTTGTGGTTGCTTGTCCTTGCTCAATCTAGTCCCATTTCGTTAAAGGACAGTTTTCTGCTAATTTGTGTGATAAAATGCTTAATTAGTAAATGCATGTCTAAGTCTGTTAAAAGGCATGACCTTTGTTCTTTGTTTTCTTCCCTAATCGAATCAGATTGAGTTAGATGGTTTCGGTTGGCTCAAAATTATGATAATATGTATATTTAGTTTTATCAGTTTTGTATTTGTGTTATAAATCTGAAAAATCATGCTCTATGTCTATCTGTGTTAATCCTACCTCAATGGAAATGATGATTCATGTTGAAATCGTATTTCGCATGCCTTAATATATGTTAATGACTGTCAAATTGATTACCCGAAAAATCATTGTTTGGTTTATAGGTCTAAACTTTGTTTATTTTTTTAAGCTTAAATAGTTTTTAGATCTATAAGTCGATAAGCTGTTCTTGACTTGAATGATTTGTGCCTTAATCGATATATGCATGTCTAGATCTATTAAAATCTGTTTAAGCTTTTTAACCTCGTTTTTAGAGCCGAAATACTGAACATCTTATGCTTAGGATATGATATTTGCCTCAATCTCGTTTCTGTTGTAAAATCGAGTTTTGATGTTACCAAATTTACTGTATCTTATGTTTTGAGTAATCTGTGTAATATATTTTTCTCTTATTTGTATTAGGAATAATACATATAAGTATATTGGTTCAATACATGATATAAACACCACATTAATACATGATAGATATTGAGTCATACAAATAATTGAAATTTTGTAATTTGAAAATTAAAGATAAATATTGAGTCATACAAATAATTAACATTCGTCATAGGAATAATTGAAATTTTGTAATTTGAAAAATAAAGATAAATAATGAGTCATACAAAGAATTAACATTTGATTTTTAAGGGAACTGTTACATTATGAGATATGTATTGTGTTTGTGATAATAATTTTGTATGTTTATTAGGTGTAATGAAAATTTATTGATAAAACAATGATTATGAAATATATTAATAAAATCATAACTGGAATGACACAATTAATGTGCAAATTAGAATGATTTAATGTGTACCTGGATAAAGAGATTGAAACTTATAGTTGGGAAATGAGGCTGCACTATTTCCTGCAATTGAATGAGATGTTAAAAAATAGTAATATGCTATGTGTGGTGATCACCTGGTATAAACGATGAATACGTTTGTCACAATTGTGAATGTAACTTACTATGACGGTAGTTTTGCATGAGGAATGTGTCCAAGTCGAATTTTTGTTGGGTTCTTTAATGGGTGCATTTGAATGAGAGAAAGCGAAAAATAATGTGAGTGTGAAAGAACAGTGAAGATGAGAAGAGATAGGAGTAATAAGTTAGGGGTTGGGGGGGGGGGGGGGAGGGGTTTATTTTGAAATAGGAGCTGTTATTTTGAAATCAATAATGGGAGTATATTTTCGTGGGAGATAATGGGTGGTTTTTTTGTAAGAGGTTGAAGGGGTAATGAGAGTATTTTGTGTTGCAGGAGGTGGGTTTTTCTTTTTTTATTCGCTATATTTTCATGGGAGATAATGGGTGGTTATTTTAAGAGGTTGAAGGGGGTAATGGGAGTATTTTGTGTTGCAAGAGGTGGGTTTTTCTTTTTTTATTCGGTAGATAATGAGAGTAATTGTAGGAGGTGAGTTTATCTTTTTTTTTAATGTACATTATTTTATTTTTTAAGGTCGTGGGTTTTTCTTTTTATTTTTTTAATTTTTATTTTTATTTTTTTTTAAGTTTGTGGGTTGTTAAAAGACATGAAAACCAGGTATGAATCGGGTCAATTGGCCTAATGCGGGTCAATTAACTGTTATTTAGTCTAAAATATTAATATAGAATTGATCCACTAATTATAATTTAAAAAGAAGGATAACCAAACATTTGAGCGGTGCTATATATATAGAAAAAAAAAATGAAGATACAAAAGGAGTCTCCGTTAAGGCGCATCCAATAGTGCAGAGGTTGGAGAAGCCAAAGATGTCATTCTTGACATTCCAGAAGAGCCTGAACAACCGTAGCCATGGTCGGCCGGCGGTTTCTATTTTCCTCGACGCAAGAAACCCCGATCTGAATCAATGTTTCTGCTTCCTTCTTGCTGAATTCCCCCTCCAACCGTGGATCCACTATACTTTTCACCCAAAACGTCTCCTCTTTTTGATTAATGCTTTCTTGAACCCTCCTTACAAATATATTCAACTCTGATTCTTCAGCTACAGAATTCGACATCCTCCTTCCTCTAATCATCTCCAAGATCACAACCCCATAACCGTAAACATCTACTTTTGCTGTAATTGGCTGATTCAATGCCCATTCAGGTGCCATATATCCCTTTGTTCCTCGAATTCTTGTATAAAAAGAACCAGGCCCTCCTCCTCTCTGGGTTAACTTAGCGAGACCAAAATCTGCAATCTTTGGTTGAAATTCATTGTCAAGTAATATATTTTCTGGCTTCACATCACAGTGGATAATCCATTCCAGACATTCGTGGTGAAGGTAAGCAAGACCTTTTGCTGATCCTAATGCCACTGCAAATCTTTCTTTCCAACCTAAAAAATTTGTACCAAAAATATGCCTGTCTAAAGACGAATTCTTTATGTATTCGTAAACCAATAGACGATGCTTCCTTTCAGAACAATAACCATACATTCTTACTAGATTCATATGATTGATTTTCCCAATTGTGTTTGTTTCAGCCTGAAATTCTTGTTCTGCCTGGCCTGTGTCTCCGAGTCTCTTGATTGCCACCTCTCTCCCATCAGCCAAGACTCCTTTGTATACTGACCCTGATCCGCCTCTCCCGAGCTCTTCTTTGAAGTTGTTGGTTGCCTTTTTAAGCTCTGTGAAGCTAAATCTCTTAAACTGATTAGCTATAATCTCATATCCCATTTCAATTGTAGATGGGACACCAGTTTTTCTGAATAGAAGACACCAGCCTAAAGCAAACAAGATAACTTCAATTGCCCCTATAGCACATGAAAATGAGTAGAGGTAAACCCATTTCACTCTTTTATTTCCTGTTTCGAATATATAAAGAGAACCCAGTACCTCTGCTTTTTCAGCATTGCATATCACATTGGAACTACTGGAAGAAGGAACTTCAATTTTTGTGGATTGTAGATTTTCAGCTACTTTTAGGTATAAAGTTCCAACAACATCTGGAGACTGATAACCATTAAAAAGTGCATTCTTTGGGTAACACTGTCCTGATCCTGCTCTGTAAGAAAATGCTTCACACTGGATGTTGCTCATGCAGATATTCCTGCAAGATTGTAGTCCAGTATTCGGTGCATAGGCAAGATCGAACCCATAGTAATCTGTATAACGAAGCTTCAAGAATTTCACCGGTGTGGATTTGGTGAGGCTAAAATTTCTTTTGCAACCTCTACTCCAATCACTTGTGTCAATAGCATTGAATCCTGGTGGGCAAGTGCACCTGTGTTCTGGAGTATAAACACAAAGTCCATTTCTTCCACATAGCCCATGAATCGTACATGGTTCTTCAATCGCTTGCCATGTTATCTCCCATAAGCCAGTTGAATTAATCAAGCTATAGGCTCTGAGATTCCCATCATAGTCAAGTGTTAACCTCCTTTTGATCCCATACCCCAAATCACTAGCATTAAAATGCAATAAATCACTTGACAAAAAACGACCCATATGATCAAGTGAAGCGATTCTGCTGCTGTTGTAATTTGTTCTTCCAGCTTGGTAAATATCACCAATGGGCCAATAAAGACTTGATATCTCAGGCCCATCATATACCATTGTGAGAACATTGTTGCTATCATAGTACATATTATAGTATCCAGATTCGTAACTTCCTTTCCTCAATGGAGATAACAGCCTTTTACTCTTAGTGAATGTTTGTGAAGGCAACAGAGTATCAGTAGGATAATCAAAACTCTGCCACAAAATGTTACCTTTGGTGCTTCTGATGACTAAGTTTCCGGAATCAAGAAGTTGTGCTTTTGAAACAACATTTGATGTAGTGTAATTGGAGTTGGCTTCCCAAACAACTGTTCCATCAACATCAGAAAGCACAATAGCTCCATTACGCTTCAAGGATAGCTCCGAACCACGGCCATTAACCGGCCTGTCTCTGTTGGCTGTCCAAACAACAGTTTTGTCCAGTGAATCCGTGACCCAAGTAGCTAATAAGTAAGCGTTTTTTCCGAATTCGTAGAACCCAAAACAGAATGTGTTGTCAGGAGATGTAAGAAACTCTGTATCATGATTATTAGCAGAAAGAGTGGCTCCAACTTGCAGCTGCTGAAGAGGTTTTGCAGCTGAAAAAGGGATGAAGGAAATGAGGAGAGAAATAGCAAGAGAGCTCACAGCTCCTTCTCTTCTCATTCTTGCAATTAACAAAACTTTTGAAACAATAATTGCTTAAAACTTTACATATATGTGTGTGTGCAAGTTGAATAATTTTATTAAAGCGTTGACCAAATGATGGAGACAACAGGGAAATCTCCACCGGAGAATATAGTGAAATGTTTAAATATTTGTGGGAAAGGAAATGCATTATTGTTGGAAAGGAGATTAGTATTCCCAACTTGTAAGCCGTAATGTTGACACTTTTCCTTTTGTTTTTCCAAATGGGAAATGATTTGTGCAATATACATTTGTATCTCAACACAATCAATGATGTTGATAGTGTTGTGGAGTAAGTTGTGGATAAAAATACTGTTTTTTTTTTAAAATCTATGCTGATCATTTTGATGATAATATGTGAAAACAATTATGCTTGACCGTTTAAGTACTTGAGAAGATCTTTGCTCGTTAGTTACAAGTTAGTCAGTTGAGTAGCCGTTAGATAGTTTGTTAACTCATTTCAATTAGTTGGTTCAATTCAGATGTAATTCAACTAGATTAGTAGTTAAGAGGATAATTGTAATTTGTAACCAAAGGAGGCTTGTAATCAATTTTTCATCATCTTCTTCAATTGAGCTTTTTTTTTCTTTCCATTTTCTGTTTTCTTTTCTTCTTTTATTACGAATCGGTATCATAGCACAGCATACGATTCTCAGGCCTAAATTCTCTTATCAAAATGGCGGATGGAACAAGGTTGAAGCCCATGGAGGATTACATCAAACCCAAAAAAATTAGTTGCAGGGCTGGAAGCTTGGGAGCAGTGTTTCTCTAATCTGACGGAGGATACAAATCGATACAAAGAAGTTACTGAACGGAGATTTGATGAGATTACCCATTTAATTTTGATTATATTTCCACACCAACAAAATCTGGGTAAAATCAATGTACTTTCTATGAAGGGAGCAGCCAAACATAAAGTTGCCTCTAACTAAACGTTGAACCATTCATGTTCCACAGCTTACATCCATGGCGTTTGAGTGTGAAAATTATGAACAACTAGTGACTTAAATGGAAAAAAATTACCAATGGGAGCATAGTCACAAAGGTGTTCGATGAAAATCCCGACACAGTTTATGTTGACGAAATCGAAGCCACGGGAGTTGGTAAGGATTCAGAGGAAGAGGATGATATGTGCATTGAGGATATATTGTCTTTCCTTGAATTATCGGGGATACAAGATATTGAATCCGATAAGCGGGATTGGTGGTGTTCAATGAATGTCCAGAACCAGAATTTGTGAAAGCATTTGACATTGATGTCTTCAGCTCTAGAGATTCAACGGTGAAGGTGCCGATGAGTTTCCTTCTGTTACTAGCTGAACATTCCATCATGGGAGACTTGGACTATTCAGACTAATTTTAGAAGCACGAAAGTAATCATATAATTGATAAGGTAACGTTCATATTCAATTTGGTTCTGGATTTCCTTTTTAAGTTGCAGCTTTAACTTGACTTTTCCAATCCATGACGAAGATTTGATGTCTAGTTGTTTAGTGGATAAAGGTTTACGTTATTTGTTTGATCCGGGTGGTAGTAGTTCTTGTCTTGCTGGACCATGGAGCTGGATAGATAAATATTCTCTTGGGTCCATGAAATTGAAGGAGTGCACTATGATGAGCACTCTAGTTACACATGGTCCCGTGAAATCCATGATGAAGATTTGATGTCTAGTTGTTTACTGGACAAAGTTTTGACGGTTTTTCTTTGATCCAGGTGGTAGTAATTCTTGTTCTACTGGATCACGGAGCTGGATAGATAATTATTCTTTTGGGTCCATGAAATTGAAGGAGTGCATTAGGCTGAGCATTCTAGTTACACATGGTCTCATGAAAGTTAATTTGAGAAGATTGAGAGGTGGATGAACTTTTATTGTTGGTCTTGTTTGTGTTTCCACCGGTCGATTTCCCTATGTGCAGACTTCAGTTGTTTTTCGAGAGTATAGAAAAGTGAGGAATGTGATTAAATGCATTGTGATGGTTGCAATGGTACTCAGAACCTTATAGGGGAATGGAAGTAAACTTGCTGAAACATTCAGTTTGGGTCATTTCAAGGAATTTTGGCTAATAGCTTTCAGATTGTGTCATTACTTCCAATTTCAAATTTGATGACAAAACTTGTTATGACAAGAATTGCGTATGACAAAAGCGATAAGACTACAATGACATCAGACAACGTAAAAACTAAAGACTCTTTGGACATTCTGGATGACATGTTGTAGACTGTTTCGATTGGTAATCAGGCTGATAAAGCTTTCCGATGAGCAAGACATCCAAATGCTCCTGCTGTGATTTGGTGAGACTTTGCTTAATATTACTACGTATGGATATTTAGTTGAAGCTTTTGGCCGGTTGGAGAATTTGGAGAAGATTGCTGTTTTTAAGGGAAATTCAAGAAGAAGACGTTGCAGAAGAGCTTGCACCAATCATGGAAATAATTTTAGAGCAACCGATGCGCGTGCTCAGAAAATATCAAAGACGGAACCTTAGAATGGTGTATGATTCTACTGGGACAATGGCGGAGACTATGAGAAGGAAACTAGATCATCCCAGGTATCATGAATTCTTAATCCCTCAATTGAATTCTGATGTTGCAACTTATAGCATGCTGAATTTGTATGAAGATTAAGACATTCATTCTTATTCAACAAATAAAATATATTAACCAGTTCACTTTATTTATTTCACTGCTTTGTTTACGATTACTTTATTCAATATATACTTTCTTCCATCAGTTATTTCTTCATTTACATAAATGTCAAAAAACGATTGTCAACTGTCTAATCAATATTGCACTTCATTTTATTCATCTTTATTCCATTCAAGTCTCAAAGATCTCATTCCTGACATTCTAGAAGAGCCTGAACAACCCTATCCATGGTTGGCCGGCGGTTTCGATCTTCCTCGACGCATGAAACTCCGATCTTAATCAATGTTTCTGCTTCCTTCCTGCTGAATTTCCCCTCCAACCGTGGATCCACTATACTTTTCACCCAAAATTTCTCCCCTTTATGATTAATGCTTTCTTGAACCTTCCTTACAAAAATGTTCAACTCTGATTCCTCAGCTATAGAATTCGACATCCTCCTTCCTCTAACCATCTCCAAGATCACAACTCCGTAGCCATAAACATCTACTTTTGCTGTAATTGGCAGATTCAATGCCCATTCAGGTGCCATATATCCTTTTGTTCCTCGAATTCTAGTATAAACAGAGCCAGCTCCTTCACCTCTCTGAGATAGCTTAGCCAGACCAAAATCTGCAATCTTGGGCTGAAATTCATTGTCAAGCAATATGTTTTCAGGCTTCACATCACAGTGGATAATCCATTCCAGACACTCGTGGTGGAGGTATGCAAGTCCTTTAGCTGATCCTAATGCCACTACAAATCTTTCTTTCCAACCCAAAAAATTTGAGCCAAAAAGATGCTTGTCTAAAGATGAATTCTTTATGTATTCGTAAACCAAGAGACGATGATTCCTTTCAGAACAATAACCATACATTCTTACTAGATTCATATGATTGATTTTCCCAATTGTGTTTGTTTCAGCCTGAAATTCTTGCTCTGCCTGGCCTGTGTCTCCGAGTCTCTTGATTGCCACCTCTCTCCCATCAGTCAAGACTCCTTTGTATACTGACCCTGATCCGCCTCTGCCGAGCTCTTCTTTAAAGTTCTTGGTTGCCTTCTTAAGCTCTGTGTAGCTAAATCTCTTAAACTGATTGGCTATAATTTCATATCCCATTTCGATTGCAGATGTGACATCAGTTTTTCTGAATAGAAGGCACCAGCCTAAAGCAAACAAGATAACTTCAATTGCTCCTATAGCACAGGAAAATGAGTAGAGGTAAACCCATTTCACTTTTTTATTTCCAATTTCAAACATATAAGAACCCACTATCTCTGCTTTCTGAGAATTGCATATCACATTGGAACTACTGGAAGAAGGAATTTCAATTCCTGAGGATTGTAGATTTTCAGGTACTTTTAGGTATAGACTTCCAACAACATCTGGAGACTGATAACCACTAAAAAGTGCACTCTTTGGGAAACATTGCCCTGCTCCTGATCTGTAACTAAATGCTTCACACTGGATGTTGCTTATGCAAGAATTCCTGCAAGCTTCTAGCCCAATGGATTGGTTATAGAAAAGATCATAACCATAGTAATCCGTATGGGGAAGCTTCAAGAATTTCACCGCTGTGGATTTGGTGAGGCTAGAATTTCTTTTGCAACCTCTACTCCAATCACTTGTGTCAATAGCATTGAATCCTGGTGGGCAAGTACACTTGAGTTCTGGAGTATAAACACAAAGTCCATTTCTTCCACAGAGCCCATGAATCGTACACGGTTCTTCAATCGCTTGCCATGTTATCTCCCATAAGCCAGTTGCATTAATCAAGCTGTACACTCTCAGATTCCCATCATAGTCTAGTGTCAACCTCCTTTTGATCCCATATCCCATATCACTAGCATTGAAATGCAATAAATCACTTGACAAAAACCGACCCATATGATCAATTGAAGCGATTCTGCTGCTGTTGTAATTTGTTCTTCCAGCTTGGTAAATATCACCAATGGGCCAATAAAGACTTGATATCTCAGGGCCATCAAAAACCAAGGTGAGAACATTGTTGCTATCATAGTACATATTATAGTATCCAGATTCATAACTTCCTTTCCTCAATGGAGATAACAGCCTTTTACTCTTAGTGAATGTTTGTGTGGGCAACAGAGTATCTTTAGGATAATCAAAACTCTGCCACAAAATGTTATCTTGAGTGCTTCTGATGACTAAGTTTCCGGTATCAAGAAGTTGTGCTTTTGAAACAACATTTGATGTTGTGTAATTGGAGTTGGCTTCCCAAACAACTGTTCCATCAACATCAGAAAGCACAATAGCACCATTGCGCATCAAAGATAGCTCCGACCCACGGCCATTAACCGGCCTGTCTCTGTTGGCTGTCCAAACAACAGTTTTGTTTTGTGAATTACTGAACCAGGTTCCCAATAAGTAAGCGTTGTTTCCGACTTCGTAGAACCCAAAACAGAATGTGTTGTCTGGAGATGTAAGAAACTCTGTATCATGATTATTAGCAGAAAGAGTGGCTCCAACTTCTAGCTGCTGAAGAGGTTTTGCAACTGAAAAAGGGATCAAGGAAATGAGGAGAAAAATAGCAAGAGAGCTCACAGCTCCTCCTTTTCTCATTCTTGAAATGAACACTTTGACCAAGTGATCGGAACAACAGGGAAATCTCCAGCGGAGAAAATCGTCAATGGTTTTAACATTTGTATTTTGTGGAAGGATGCATTGTTGCTAGTAAGGAGATGCGTATTCCACTTTTACGCCGCAATACTTTGACTTTTCTTTTTGAAACATTCAATGGTGACACTTTTCATTTTGACTTTGATACCGCAGAATAGTTGCGTTACTAGCACAATGGTCATCTGATTAGTTGGTTATGATAGTCAAAATTGATCTTGATATAAACTCATCATAATCAGTGTGGTATATATGATCGTTGTGTTACTGATTGTGACATAACAGTTGTATCGGTATCATTAATCTTTCTTTTTCTTTTCAAGTAATGATGTTGAAACAACGATTCAACATAGACGAGTGACACAATATGATTTTAAAATCATTGATTATTATAATGGATATGAATCGTTATCAATGAGTCATACGTTATGATGAATGATATAAAATTTGATTGTGTGACTCGTTATGAGTGAATTGGTGTATCATTAGCATTTTCCTTTTCCGAATCCACTACAGCAGCCATTAAAGTATGAGAAATACCACATGCACAACAGTTGTGCCACAACGAATGACACAACACATATTTAAGCCTTGATTATAATGTGATACCGATTGATTATGATGTATGTTTAGTATAAATAATGGTGCAAAAGTATGTTGTGTCGTTCATTGTGTCCAATGGTGGGCATGATCTCGTGTAAGAGAGGCAATAGAGACAAATAAAGAAATTAACAGAGTTCAAACAACATGCATACTACATATATGAATATATTTTTTTCGGATCGAAAAAGGGCAGTTGTCCCTTAGCTATATGGGGTCCACGTGTCACTACTCTAAAAATATCGCATGTATAGCATTCCAAACTTTAAAAAAAAAAAAAAAAAAAAAACGTCAAAATGTTTGCGTTGTAGGATGTTTAGGGATTAAAATGTTGGCAGCTGTTATGAATTTGGATAAAGCAAAAGATGTTAACCGCTAGTCATTACGTTATCTTTAATGAGTAACAATTATTGGAAGCAAGAATAACAAATTGCTTCGAAGACGAAATTTGTTGTTAAATAAAATCCGGTAACAACCACATTAACTCATCTCCGGGACCTTTCATTACAATGACACTCTGGATCACAAGAACAAGTAGGCATTGGCCTAATAGTCTTAATTCTGACCCAGAGCATCATCAGTTTGGTAAAATACTTATTCACAGAATCATTTCCTTGCTTCAAGACATGCATCTCTTCTAATACAGCAGAAAACCTTAGGGCATCAACATTTGAGAATCTATCAAGCATTATTCTTCCATACAGCTTGGGCACTTTTGCAATACATCAAACTCTGTGCAATAGTATTCTCTACGGAGTTTAAGATCCAAGATCTTACCACAGTGTCACACTGCCATCAAACTTGGAAATGCGCTGAACTTGTGTCTGGTCTCTTAATTGTGCCATCCACTAAGTCATATTTGTTCTTGGTAATCAACACCATCTCCATTGACATCTTTCAAGGATTGTAATTGTTGCCATTCATCGATAGCTGTACCAACACCAAGGATGTATTTTCATTGGGATGAACATAGAATGTACTTGAAGGGCTGGCCTCGCTTCTTTGTTGCCATGGTACATCAATAACAGATAATCTACACAATAATCCACACAGATTGTAACTTAAACGATCATAAATTGACCAAGATGTAGGAATTAGCACAAAACTCTCTCAAGATTCTGTGAAAACGCAAGAATAAATGAAGAAAGCTCTCAAATTTCTTCCTGAAACCAGAGTAAACACAGAAAAAGCAATGAAAAATCTCAAGTTTCACTCTCTGATGCCATGTTGAAGTCGTGAAATTGAAAACACAACACAAAATATAACACATAATTTTATTACTCAAGATAATGAAAGAGTTAAGTTGCGCGCAATACTACTGATCATGTGGTATTTATAATGCATACTTCTCAAGAATCAATTAGAAAGAAGTTACAACAGAATAACAGCCTAACCACAATAATCACTAATTGATGTATATGGGCATGGCGGCTTTAGATAGGATGATTGGGGTGCACTTGACCCCTTTAATATTAAAAAAATAATTGCTATGTATATTTGTATAGATAAATAGAAGGATATAGCCAATTGACCCCCCTTATTTTCAACGGTTGAACCACTATTTTGTTTATCCAATGCTATTGATCCTTCAGAATTTCTAAAAAAAGGATAAAACTATCGTCCTATAATGGTGTTGCTCTCAATCCTTGACCCCAACACGGAATTCCTGCAGCCGCCCCTGTTGATGTACCTGCAGCTTTATTCAGCTCAACAACTGCTGTTTCTGCTACTCAGCTGATCTGATGATACTCAGATGGTCTGCTTATTAAGTTGAGTTGTTTAGATGAGCATATCCTCTTGTATCAACATTAATTTATCCATATATTGTAACAATTACGCCGGTGTCAACCGCTATGTTCGGATTTGTAGTGCCATCAATACAACCCTTAGGCATGGTACGCCTAAATACAACTTTTGGGAGGGGACCGAAGAGCATGACTATGCTGCCGAATTATGTTGTGGTAAAAGGATCCTTGCCTTATAACATCATAATAGGAAGGGCCTCTTGATTGAGTTGGTGATGTCACTAATATCTCATTCCCACGTCAACATGAAGTTTTCTACATCAGAGGGAACTATAGAGATACGAGGCGATGTGGAGGCATCTAGGAGCTACTACACAGCTGCCATTAAGCAAAAAGAGAAGCAACATATTCAACAGTTTTTTTATGGAGGAGCTTACCCAAAAGTTGAGGAACCCTTTTAATCAGAAGAATCAACTGAGGTTATAAGTTTGTAGGTAGAAAAACCAGAACAAATGGTTCTCATTGGATCATGGATACCTTAACTTGGAAAAGCTTAGTTGAAGAAGTTGCTGCAATAGTACATGAAGGTATTTGCATGGGTAGTTGCCGACATGACGGGGATTTCAACCGAGCTAGCAGTTCATAAGCTCAACATTGGCCCCGAGCGGAAACCAATTCGGCAAAAAGAAACGTCACTTTGCTCCGGAAAGAATTAGGGTGATAAAAAAAAGAAGTGGGTAAGCTGCTAGAGGCCAAGATCATAAAATCGGTGCATCACCTACCATGTCTATCAATCCCTGTAATTGTTGAAAAACCAGATGATAGTTGGGGGAATTCGTATACATTTCACCGACCTCAACAAAGCTTATCCTAAGGATTGCTACATGTTTCCAAAAATAGATAGGTTGGTTGATTCAACGGTGGGTTTTAAATTTTTTGATTTTTCAGACGCTTGCAAGAGCTACAATTAGACCATGATGGCTGGGGAAGATGCGGACAAGACTTCATTCATCACAGAGGTCGGCACATTCTGTTCTAGTCAAAGGCTGACGTGGCCCGTAGACTAGCTTATCATTCACGTGCCGAACGTTTCGTTCCAGTTATAGATTCGGTTTCTGAGACGAGACGTTACAACCACACTATCTCATATAAAAATATATCGTAACATCACACTATTTTTCTTTTAAGAGCTTTTGATAACATTAACACCACATATGTATTTTGAGTTTTTTTTTTTTTTTACTAAGCCAATGAGATGAGATATACTTTGAGTCTTTGACATCATATTTTTGGCATTATTTAATAAAAAAAACGGGTTACCACTATAATTCCTTTCGTGATCCGGCCCTTTTCAATTCCGTTCCAGAAAGCTTCGAATAGAACATCTCCAACACGACGGCCTGCTACAGTAACACCTTCTTATCCGGCGGCCGGCAGTTGGGAAAAATTTCAGCACTTTTATTCGTTTCTCGAGTTTGCCCCTTACGTGGAGTGTGTATTACGGTTACTCTAAATTTGTTGTTGGCCTTCATACTTTTTCGGTTCCATCGGAAGCAAATGGATTGGGGAAATGTAACCGCTGAGGATCTGATCGAGGCTCTTCGTGAGGTCGACTGGTCATCACCACCGCGGCCTTTCTCCGAGTTCTTCTCCAGATTCACTGTTCCTCGATCATTCTCCAAATGGAACAGTCGCCTTAAATGCAATCTGTATTAGTATGTTTCTTTGTGATTACTCTATCATTTGCTGAATTATTCCGTGTTTGTTACTTTATATTTTGAAATTCAATTAAGTTTCCCCAAGATAAAGGCCTCGCAAGACTCATGATTAGTGCTAATTAGTGCTATTTTCGGTTTTGTAGCTACCGGACGAATTACTTCATAATGATCGTCCTCATCCTTGGTAAGAGTTTACATTTGGACTAGTCTGTGTTTCCTTTGCTGCGTTTTGATTTCCTTGTTGTGACAATAGTATGTGGTCGATTATTGCAGGGCTGGGGTTTCTTCGAAGGCCTCTTGCTATTGTAGCTGCTTTTTTGACAGCTCTAAGCATTGCTTTTCTGAATGACAGGTATGTACTGCTAGTGCGGTTTTTATGGTAATTTACCTCGTACCTATTATTGAAATTTAAGTTCAAATTTCATTCCTCATGTTAGCTAAGGACGAAAGCTGTGACGTTAGCTATGGCCTTCCATTTTATAGTTTCAACTAGATGGTTAGGGATTAATTGTGGATAGAAGTTAAACAGGTGGTGACATGACCTGATGCTGTCTACTTGGTCTATTGTGTGCATGGAATCTATGGTTCCTTTTTCTGGATTGGTTAATGAATTTCCATCACAATTCTGTGTTCTTTGTTTGTCAACAGTCCAATAGGTTACACGATTAATGGATGACTTAGACATTCTACCACTCCACAAAAGTGCGAGTGGATGACACATTCTCACTCGATCTGCTTGTAGTGGGACTCAAATTCGAGATTACACGTTTTGCAGTTATAGCAAGAGAAGTCACGAACAGAAAGTCTTTTCTTTTTCTTTTTAAATAGCTTTACTTGCATTTGTAATACCATCATGACGCTTAATGTGTATAATACAAGTGTTTTGTAAAAATTCTGCAATCCTTGATCTGAGAACTTTATTAATGGTTACCTAAGGAGATGATTTTTTCTTTATACTTTGTCTTTGATCGTCTGCAGGCCACGTTTTTTGACCACTTCTCCCGTTGTAGAACTAGATCCCTTAGTCTAGTATAAGGTTGCTACGTTCAAATTTTTTTTGTTTTTGGTTTTTTGTTTTTATTATTATGCAACTTTATGGCTCTTTCTGATGATCTCTTCAACTACCTAAAGCTGCTATAGTGGACATGTAGTGTCTCGTATGGTCCTGCGGCTGCTGCTTTGAGAAGAGAAATATTATCCTACAACCGCTGTTGGAAGGTTGTACCAAGCAGATGCATTATGTCCATTCATTTCTACTCTTTTTTACACACTCCTACTATGTGAAAGAGAGTAGAAATGGATGGACGTAATGCATCTACTTGGTAGAACCTTCCTAGAACTGTTGTACCATGATGCATTCTCTTGAGAATGCACATTTCTGATGTATGGACGTTTGCTAGGCCACCATGCATCAACGCTTCGAGACCATTAAGTGCGCTTTTTTCAGGATGCACAAATTATATAATCTTTTTATTATCCTCTGTAGCATTTCTCAAATCCTAAGGAAACTTGTGTTGTTTTTGTCTAAAAATTATTTTGATTGTCTGTGGTGTACAAACTTATTGATGCCTTGATGACATCATTGCTTTTTGTGGTTGTGGTGGTTCGGTCATTTTGATGTTTTAATGTTTGATTTGAGTGATTTATTAAAGTAGTACATTGTTTTCATAAGATTTATTATTATTTTAGCATGTTTTTAATGAAGTATCAATTTTGTTTTGCGTCACTTTTCTAGCGCTAAAGTGGTAGCTGGCGCATCGCCGACGCTTTTCACTTTAACAACATTGAATGAAATAATACTGTTCCCAAAACGTCTATCAAGAGTGCAATTGTTTACAAAGCTGATCTTTGGACTTCCTTACATAGAGTGCTCGTCCCAAAACTGGGATAAGCTGGAGCACCTCCTACAGAGACGGTGGCCAGTTTGCGAGACTGTCAGTGTCCCTAGGGTCAATAGTCAATATTTTCTGTTGTCTTTTCACTGTTCCCCTTTTGGTCTGACCATGCATAGATGGCAATTTTCACTCTACAAGCAGAGACCATTTGAGTTACACAACTTACACTTGCTGTTTGAGTGTATTCGGCACTTTCAACTTTTAGATATTGCTTAGAACTTCTCATGCAGCTTTGCAGGTACTTTCAATGAAAAGGTTACTAGAACTGTGAGGCAAATTTCTCCCCATTTAGCTGCAAAGATGAGGCCGCCCCTCACGTAAGTTTTCTTTCTGAGCACTCTGAAATTTTAACCTTTTTGTATTGGTGCTTAGATATTTGGGTTATATTATGTAGGCCTGTCATCCGAGGGCGCCCTTCAACAAAAAGAGCCATTTACATATGTGGCAGGCCTCGCTGGATATTTGTCGTGGCATTTTCTGCGGGTATGGATATATATAAGAATATTAAGGTGATTCAATTTTGTTTGGAAGATTAATGGTTAATGCTACACTTGCAGCGGGTTTGATCCTTTGGTTCGCATCTTGTGGTCTTTTAATAGTGTTATGGGCATTTGCAATTGGTTTGTCAGGTACAAGTATGATCTGTATTCAGTTGTCTTTATCTCTAGAATTTACTGCATGACCTCATTATTTTCCCCTTGCATATTTCTTCTTGCAGCAACCCTGCTTCATGCCAGCTTTAGGACACCCAACTTGAAAGCACGTCTAAACACTTTCCGCGAGGAGTTTCGTGCAGTTTGGCGTAATTACAGTGAACTGTAGGTTATTAGCTGCAGGTCAGTCACCTTTTTTGTGTCATTCCTGCTTTCTTTATTCTCTTTAAAATCTTATGTTTGTGATTCAAACATGAGCTTTGATCGTTCATAAGTGTGAAAAGTTAAGCTTTCACACAAAAAGAAAATGTCTTCAAGATTGTTTCGTTTAGACGGAACGACTCAAGTTGAACACAAGCTGTGTAATTTAAGTAATCAATTCATCAAATGCAAGCGTGTTCACTGGAACCTGTAATTATAATATTCAGCGAAGACACTATTCAACTAGGGTTCTTGTGTTTATTTTCCTCTCATTGGCATGCTGCCTTGAGTAGGTGATTGGTTTAGTGGTAACAAAATTGTCATCTTATTGCCTGAGGTTAGCTTTAGGTGATGGAAACAGTCATCCTCTTATATTACATGAACTGATATCGGGTATTTCTGCTCTAAATGTGCTGACCCCTTCCTAGGACCTAGCGTGCAATACGTTTTCCTGAATTGGGCTACCCTCATCGTTCACATAGCCCTTTTTAAAGCATTTTTAGTTTACTTTATTTCATGCCAAAACATTCCAGATCAGATCAGCATTGTTCTCAGCCTCACAAAGTTGTGATTGAGCTGCAGTAGTACCACAATGCTTCCTAAAGCAAGAAAAAACAATATATTTTGAATGTACCCGATCTTCCGAATTTGTGGGAACAGGGAGAATCAGTTTTAGTTCAATTGCTTTTAGTTTTTTCTCAGTTTATTCCCAGCGTTTTTTTTATTTTAATTTTACCAGATAAGCCTGACCGTTTCAAAATTGCATGGTCATAGTTTCAAATGGGGGGTCTAATTAGGCGCTTAGCTAGAATGTCAGAATATTAGACACTGTTTGCTCCCATGCGGGTATAAAAACACACATTCTAAAAATATTGGGGATTGATTTCTTAGGGCTTGATCCCCAGGGATTAAACTGTGGAAAAGTGCATAGCAGTAAGAGTAGAACTGTTTATATGTATACAAAAATTGAATTCATCTGTTAGTTCATTGGCTGGATCCAAGTCCTTTAGGAATTTAATACATGGTGATGATAGCAATGCTGATAGACGTCTGGCAAGTTGAGTCGCTTGAGGACCTTATGTTTGATATAAGAGACTTTAGTTTGGTACATAAAGCGTAAAGGTTCTCTTATGCTTTTCTTTGCTCTGAACTAAATCATACGGCACTTGTTGCCGTGCCAAGTATCAAATTTCGTTTCGGCCAAAGTGAAACAAACTGGTTTTGCATTTTTAGTGAAACAAACTGGTTTTGCACCCTACCTGACCATTATAATTAGCTAGCATTTTTTCCTGATTAATGTTTTTTTTTGGGGGGGTTTAGATGTCTACCTTAACCTTTCTCTGATATGACCTAGGTACAGGGCATCCTCAGATTGTAAAACGACGGATGGTTTGCTGAAAATGTGAGCCCTGCTGTGTCACGTGTGCACTGTGGCTTTGTTGGTTGTTACTACTGGGCACCTATTCTGTAACTTGTCTGTTGCGGATCATAGCAGCAGCAGCTTGTGTAATTCTCTTCAACCTTGTTATAGTTGTTTAGATCCGAATGTACACGACATTAAGAAATTTGTATGCGATTTATTCGATAATCCATAATCAGCAGCAAATGAATGATTAAGGATGATACAGGGGGTTTGTCGGTAGCTCTATTTTTAGTCAGACTGAATCTCATGGATACATTACCTATATGTTGTAAGCTGGTTTGTATATTACTGAACTTTCATGATTGCTTGATCTCTTGACCTTTCATAAGTCATTTTATTTTGCCCCCAAAAAATAAAAATAAAAACAAAAAGGTCGTTATATTTGAACCACATCCATAATCAGCTTGCTGCATATAAAGCGTCCCTAGAACGAACAAATTGTCGTATATCCTAGTATCTGTGTACCTCTCCTTTTCACAAGTTTATAATTATAAATACAGTGAAACCAAAACTCAAGCCGGCACCAACTCTAACCATATTCAAAAACTTATTCTTTATTCTTTGCAAACTTAATATTCTCCGATTGCAAATGATGCTTTTGTACTTTGTGTTAACTTTTTTACTTGTCTCCATTCCAACCTTAAAAAAATTTTAGTCATGCGGGAACATAAGAAAAACTGAAAGAGAACATGTAAAAGTTGGTAACAATCATCGCCCGGCGAATCCAGAGAATTTGTTCAAAATTGTTTGTTTGTTTTTTCTTTTTTTTAGGGTCGAAATTGTTTTTAAGAGTACCTTTTTTTTTTTATCAAGTGTGCATAATTTTTTTTAATAAATATAGTTTTACAATCTGTTGAAAATTTCTAGATCCGTCCCTGGGCTCCGACATTGGATTCCTTGGTGGATTCCAAAAAAAAAAAAAAAGGATTGTTATAATTATTATATCATAGAATTTCTCATTTAATGGATTTTAGTGTATCAAGTGATTTCTTGTCTTATTCAATTGATTCTCCTTTATTATACGGCTGAGCTGTTACCAAACGAGTCTGGATCTCTTCTCGTACACAGAAGGGGTATGTGTGTTCACACCATTATGTATGCATGATACTCTTTTTTTATCATGGCCCTAAATGTAGAGGACCACCCGGTGCATGGGAGGGGATCTTGGTGCATTACCAAATATAGTTGTTCGTAAACTTGTTCGTTAAGCTAAACTAACCAATATTAAACTAATTACTATTTACTAATATGTTTGTTTATTAAACAAACAAACATGAACTAACTTACGAGCATTCCTTTAAGTTCATAAAAACACTTGCACACAAATATGTATACACACACGTATATATAAACTTTGAATGCTAATCTTAAATCATTAACGTTATTTTAATGATACCCGACTATTTTCTTTACCTATCTTATCAAGTATCTAATTGATACAAATTTAAAAAAACATAAAAGACATTCAATTCATTTCACATTTCATATTTAAAAGATATACTTGAAGAATATTGTCATAAGTTGTACAGACTAATATGAGCTCGTTTAAATTTGACTCAAGCTCAAACAATAAGTTAAACAAAAAAATAGCTCAAATACAAAATATATTTCGTTAATAAATAAACAAACTCGAGCTCGTTAATATACTGAACAAATACAAACTTAAATATTTGAAACTCGTTTTGGTTAGGTTCATATTTACCTCACCTCTGTCGACGCTAATATTTTTTATTTATTTTTTATTAGAGAAAATGAAAATAGGCTAATAGAGACGACAGACAGACCCAATGCGGGATTAAACTCTTTTTCCGGGTTTGTAAAATTGAGTGGAAAAAATTCCTAAATCCATGGCCGCCGCCATCTATAATTACATCCCTTTCTGCCACCTCCGCGCCACTCCTCCCTCCTCTCCGTCCTCAACTCATCTCCGCTTCACCTCATTTTCTTCACTTCCTCATGCTCAAAATGTAGTCTTTTCATTTCTCTATAGAGATTGCATGCTTATCTTTCTTTTATCTATTTAAATATTTAACCTTTTTCTTCTTATATATGTAAATTAATTTCTCATTTTTTTTCCGTTTCAGCGTATTTTGATTCCTAATAAACGGCGGGCAAGGCGTTTGAAAATGAATTGCCAAACAACAATGGAGCAGAAACCAGATTCAAAAGACAGAGTGCTAGTATGCTCATGCTAGAATTTTCCGGATCTTTTTTTTTTTTTTGGTTGTTGTTGATTTTGCATCTATATATCTTTTATTGGTTGCTGACGATCTAATTCGTGTTTTTTAATAGGTTTTTGTACCGCCACATCCATTGATAAAGCATTGGGTTTCTGTTTTACGGAATGAGGATACTCCTTGCCCAATCTTCAGTATGTATTATTGCTATATTCTTGATCACTTTGTTCATTTATATTCCAGATGACTTGGTTTTGTTTCATCACTTACTAAAGGATGAAATGTAGCAAGTCATGGATTAGCAAATGGATTTGGTCCAAACGTGTAAAAGATTTTCTTTTGCTTTCATACCAAACTTGTTATGGTTTTTACAGTATTCGCCTCAGAACAGGATTAGATAGAGGGTTTTATCCATGGGAACCTACATTTTCTGTGAGCATGTCTTCGCTCATCCATGATAACTTATGTGTGGACTTAACCAATTATCCTGTTGATTTGGGTTCAGTATATATATTTTCTTAACTGTTACACATCTTGTTGGTCAATTTGGATTCTTGAAAAGAATTATCCTTTCTTGAGGCAACTAAATAAAAGAAGGAACATTTTGTTTCACATCTTGTTGAAGCTGTAACTATAACAAAATATTTGAATTCAATCGTGGATTTGATAGAACTGTTGCGAATCATCAGAAAGAGCGAGGTTTTGCTTCCAATGTTGATTGTCTAAATTGTGGGAACGAAAGATGATTTATGCAACGGAGTCAGAGTTAATTATTTACCGACTAAGTTGTCTGTCTCAGCATGTCCTGTGTCCATGGTTTAATTAGTCAGGTGTCCAAAAAATATGACCATTTTTTTGTCTTGTTTTGTTTGTTATATTTTGGCTGATGCATCTGCAATTCTTATCTGTGTAGGGAGTGCACTGGCTGAGCTTGGAAGGTTGCTTTTGTATGAAGCTTCAAGGGATTGGCTGGTGGGGATTTGTCACACATGTGCTTTTCTTTTGATGCACTGTGCCTGCTTTCTTCTTATTTTGCAAAAGGGACATTTCAACTGAGTATTGACCGAGATTCATAAGAGGATTAGCTCCTATGTCTCACTTGCTATCTGATAATTGATTTGTTCTGATATTTCATGTATTTTTGTATTCTTGACCATGTCATGGCTTACACTTCACTGCTTTATCTGGCAGCCAACGATCACCGGAGAGATTCAGTCGCCACTTGGAGTTGCATCAGTGGAATTTATTGACCCTAGAGAGCCTATTGCGGTTGGTTTTAGTCTTTTCTCTGTTAAACATTTGCGAATATTAAGGACTTATCATTTATTTGGGCTGTTATTTAGTAAATCTGAATTCCCAAAGGAAAATGTGCAGCTAATTTGATGTATTACCCGAACTTTGTCTGCCCTTTTGCTTTTGTTTGCAGGATTTTTCATTTTTCTTGGATTATATATATCTTGTGCTTGCAAAATCTAGTAAATTTGAATTTGCTGCATCCTTTACTTTCTTTTTGAACTGTTCTCTTTGCAGATTGTTCCCATTTTGAGGGCTGGTCTTGCCCTTGCTGAACATGCATCATCAATTATACCTGCAACAAAAACATATCATATAGGTACCATATTTTCAGCATTTTGGCTTTTATGCCGGATCTTAGTTCCTTTCGTTTTCAAACAACTCCCCTCCCAATTCCCAAAACGTAAATAAAAATATTTACTCTTCTAGTTATTTTGATTGCTTAACTTATGCTACTTCCATTTGCAAAACCAGGAATTAGCAGAGACGAAGTCACCTTGCAACCGACTGTATACCTGAACAAGTAAGGGTTCTTCATCATTCCGTTTAATTGACAATCAATTTGTGTTGAAACGTGTACCCCTTCATCACAGTAACAAGATCCTGGAAAATACTGCATCATGCATGACAATGTTAATTGTGCATATAGTTCATTAATTTCTTTTCAGGACCATTTTTAGGCTTCAGCTATACCGTCTGCCACTTTGAAGCAACTGATAGCGGAGTTGTGATTCTGACAGTTTTTCTGTTGTCCTCTAGGTTGCCTGAAAAATTTTCCGAGGGTGCCAAAGTATTTGTTGTAGACCCAATGCTTGCAACAGGTATGTATTCACTCATCTATATTTCAATTTTTAGGACATTTCTTGTTGATTTCCATACTTATATATGCCACTTTGGAGTTTCAAGATCTCAATTCTGTGTGTGTTTGTGAAGTTAAATTTTTATTTTATACCACTGCAATGGCAGTTCATATACCAATACCATTTTACAATTTTCTGTGTCGGCCCATAAATTAACATATATTTATAACCAAACAAGATGTTCTGGATAGTCCTTTGTTCGGATTTTCTAATGCATCTCAATAAATTAATTAGTATATTGGGGGAAAAACATGTTTCTAACAAAGAAAATTGCTAAAATCAACCATCATATGTGCTTTTCCACCACCATTTATACTAAATTCCTGAGCTGATTTGCTACAATTCCCCCGCCCCCTCCGCCTTCCCTATAACAAAATTTCTATTGTAATGTACCAGAAAAGCTAGTGGGGTATTATGGCCCTAGATGAGGGAAACTAAAAACATAGCACATAAGCTCCTAAATGGTTTATGCCATGTTTGCAAATTCTCAGGTGGATCCGTAGTTGCTGCTATAAACTTGATAAAGGAATGCGGTGTTGAAAACAAAGGGATTAAAGTGGTAAGTCACGATCTAGAAATTGCTTACATTTATGCATTTTCAGTATTGTCAGATTGGCGTGATCAATCATGCTAACCTGCTTATACAGGTAGCGGCAGTCGCCGCTCCTCCTGCACTTGAAAAGCTCAGTCAGAATTTTCCTGGGTAAGAATCTTTCATAACCCCCTCCCCCCTTTTTTTTTTTTCTTAATTATTTTTTTAAAGGATGATGAGGATATATGAATTGCTATGTTGCTGTCTGTCAGGCTTCATGTGTACACCGGAATCATTGACCCCGGTTTGAATGAGAAAGGGTAATAATTACTTGACAACATTATTACATTTATTTTACATAATAAGGTTCATTTGTCGTGATGCTTACAAGGTGTTAACCCATTTTCAGATTCATAGTACCGGGACTTGGAGATGCAGGAGACCGTAGCTTTGGCACATGAGATGTTTACCAAATTCAGGCAGTGATTTTGGTGCAGTGATCCGTAAAGCCAGCTGTTACAAAGTTAAAACACGTGTTTTAAACTTACAACGTAAACACACACATGTATTGCCCTGATTCTAAAACACACCTTGTATTAACTCACGATAGGGTTCACTGCACTAAATCACTGTAGAGGATCTGGATTTATGCAAGGCAATATCGGTCACGTATCCCAGTTTTGGATGCCGAAGTCTCATACAAAGTCATCATGCCTAAGTTGATTCTTGGCGGGTTTTTAACAGTGTTAGTAGTTAGTGCCCATTCATTTTGGAGAAAGAGACATCGGTCTAGAATGAAGTTTCATCATTGTCTTTGAATTTTGGATTTGATGAATGCCTTCTTATCACTTTGGATTCAATTAAAGCGCAGTTTTGAACCTGATATTAATAAACTTACAGTCGAGTCGATGTCATTTTAGCGAGTGGCCTATTGTCACCTGTTGAGTTACATATGTTTGGATATTTTTTAAAAGTTTTAATAATTCATTTCTACAGTTTCAATTCATGTATTTATTTGGAGATTGGTTGCAGTGACAGATGTAGAAATTTGTTGCAGCGTGAGCACCGGAGTAAAATTGAAGATAAACAAGTAGTAATATCAAAGGAGATGAATATCTCCGTGATTTTGATACTAATATTTAAATTAATCCAGCCTCAAGAAAATGCTGATCATATCAAATATCACAATCACTGATAAAAAATCACCATCCCACAGTTCTTCAGCTGACTTGTATGGTCCATCCACGCTGATAAAAAATTCTCTTTTCACAAGTCTTTCCTGTAATTTACAGGTTTTTAAACGTGATGGTAAGTGCACCTCAATACAACAATCAGGCATCACGTTTATCAACTCATAAAAACCCGAGTATGCCAACTCAAATCGAATAAATATCATATAATTGACTTTTAAAGAAGTCGACAGTGCAAGCTTCCACTTTGTGAAAAGCCTATTTTCGGCCTCGTGTCGGGTACAAGTTAGATGTAATGCATTGAACATCCGACGAGCTAGCTATTAATGACAGAAGATCGAGTTGTACCTGCTTAATCTCAGAAAACTTGATCATCAAGTCATTAGGGATGGACCAGTCAAAGACATCAAAGTTCTCTTTGATTCGATATTTCTTTGTACTCTTTGGAAGGACACTATTACCCACCTGTAAACCCCAAGGCAACGCCACCTGTGCAGGCGTTTTACCCAATTTCTCCTCAACACTTGTTACCACGGGATGTTTCAGTACATTACCTGCAATCCAAGCTGTCCCAGGTGAACCTAAAGGCGACCATGCCTGAAGAAAATCATTAGAGAAGTTTCTTCAAAACACAGACGTATTTAAACGAAACGCAATAAAGAAACGGTGTTGATTTGGTGAAACCACTTATGTACTACGGGGAGACTTACAGATAGATGAACACCCTTTGATTTACACAAGTCCCATAATTTAGTCTGTTGCCAAACCGGATGGCATTCCACTGGTCAACCGCAGTGGGACCCGTGCTATGTCTAGAAGATCACCAAGCTTCTTTGATGAGAAATCGAAACTCCGATTGCTCGAGCCTTGCCGTAATCATAGAGTGCTTCCATTGCTCTCCATGTGGCGGTATATCGCTTGGTAATAAAGCGCCAGGTGTATTGACTGGAACATCCTTCTTCATTCTCGACCGCCCATGGATCTTAAATGAACAGGAAGATGAATAACAAAGCCCATATTCTTACAGAAATACCATGAAATCGCAATTACCGATTCAATTAAGAAGAGCGAGACAGAGCTTAAGGAGAAGTGATTGCTTTAAACAAAAACATACTAGGTACAAGTCAACATAGTGTAGCTACTGTAAAAAAACGGGCAAACACACATATATTTTTACAGAAAGGGAAAACGGGTCTGCATATGCAGCAACCCTAGAAATGAAAGAATGGGAAAATTTCTGATACTTTTCTTATTGAATATTTTTTTGCTTACTTTACAATTTCGATGCTATGCTTTATTTATAGTGCTATTCCATCTTTATCTTTCAGATTTTACAAAGATAATAATCGAAAATTCAAACTTTGGAGATAAACACATAAACGCCGGATCAAGATTGTGCAGGAGTCCAGATGGTCATCAACTCTTGCCACTACGGATGTCCAGAGCTACAGCTGAGTTTGAATCTAGTGAAGACTCCTTATCTCTCCTTTATTGTCATCCTTATCTATCCTTTTAAATCACCATAGGTCCTTTTCATATTCAAACTGCAACTTTGATTTTATCCAAAATTTTGAATTGTTTTGGATCTAGACAATACAACTACACTTCGACCTTCTTTATTTTGCCGCTTGATTTGAATTTGAATTTTGTGGTTGTATTGCTGCGTTATTACCCCCCTCAAACGAGGCTGGGGTTGTAGGCCGAGTTTGTGTCGTAGTTGTTGAAAAGGAACCTTAGGTAGAGCTTTAGTGAAGATGTCTGCCAGTTGTGCAGCTGTTGGAACATGTTTAGTGACTAAGAGTTTTCTGGCCACTTGTTCTCGTACATAATGATATTCCAGTTCTATATGCTTACTCCTGGCATGAAAAACTGGGTTGATTGTCATGTGGAGAGCACTGAGGTTGTCTGACAAGATAACTGGTGTAGTAGCCAAAGATATGTGGAGTTCTTGTAGGATATGTGAGGCATGTGAGTTCAGCAGCAGTATGAGCCATGGCAAGGTATTCTGCCTCTGAACTGGACCTGGAGACTGTAGGTTGTTTTTTTGCACACCAAGAGATGAGGTTAGGTCCAAGGAACGTACATTAGCCTGTTGTAGAACGCCTGGTGAAGTGACAACCTGCACAATCGGCATCTGAATAAGCCATGAGAGTTGGCCAGTCTACATCTGTGTGAGAGAAGGCCAGTAGATTGTCTGTAGGGCCTGAATGTAGAGTCATTCCAAGTTCTAGGGTGCCTTTAACATATCTGAGTATTCTATGAACCAAAGCAAGGTGAGCATGAGTAGGTTGCTGTATGAACTGAGACACATAGTTGACACTGTAAGCAAGGTCAGGTCTTGTAAAGGTCAGGTATTGCAGAGCCCCTACAAGACTTCTGTAGGATGTAGGATCCTGCAACAGGGTGGAATCTGGATCTTCTTGATGTTTGGTGGCTAGGGGTGTCTTCACAGGTTTGCAGTCAAGCATGTGAGCCTTGTCTAAAATAGTATATGCATAGTGTGTTTGACTAAGTTGAAGGCCTGTGGCTGTATGGTGAACCTGCACTCCCAGGAAGTGATGAATGAGGCCTAGATCCTTCATAGAGAACTCTTTGTTGAGAAAATGAATGAATGAGACCAATAGTTCTGAATTAGAGCCTGTAAGAAGAATATCATCCACATAAAGTAAAAGGACTAGAGTCCCATGGTTAGTATGACAATAGAATAATGATGGATCTGAAAGACTGTATTTAAAACCATAGTTGATCAAAAAGATGCTAAACCTGTCAAACCAGGCCCTAGGGGCCTGCTTCAATCCATAGAGATCCCTGTCCAATTTGCATACATGATTAGGGAAAGTAGGATGAGCCATACCTGGGGGTTGGGTCATGTATATGTCTTCACTGATATATCCATGCAAGCAGGCATTTTTAACATCTAATTGCTTAACTGGCCAGGAGTGATTTAGGGCAATGCTAAGAACAATCCTAATGGTGCTTGGTTTAACAACATGTGAGTAGGTTTCTGTATAGTCAACACCATCTATCTGACTGTAGCCCTTAGCTACAAGTCGTGCCTTTAACCTTTCTATAGTACCATCTAGTTTCAGTTTTGCCTTGAACACCCACTTTGATCCAATAACATTCATGGTAGGGGTTCTGGGGACTAGATGCCAAGTCTGATTCTGGGACAGGGCATCCAGTTCTTCTTGCATACCGCCTCCAACCAAAGATGATTTAAAGCGATTTGTGATTTAGGTTCTTTTGGAATGACAGAGGTAATGGTGGTAAGAGCATACTTAGGATTGGGTTTGAAGATGCCAAGTTGTCCCCTAGTGACTATGCATGGAGTGGTTGGGGTGTCTGGTGATACTGGTGCCATAAGAGATGATGGTGGATCATAGGGTGTTGTGGAATAGGACAAGATAGGACTAGTTGGTGTGTCTGGTATGTGTGCTTGTATAGTAGGACTAGATGTTATGTCTGGTGTGTTTGGGGTCCCAGAGGTGGATGGGCCATGATATTTTTGTGATTGTGCACATGAAGTTGGTGTGTCAGGTTCTTCCTGTGGTTGATCATATGTGGTATTGTGACTTGGACTGACTATCTCAGGTTCAAGGGAAGGATTCTAGAATGGAGGAGGGTCTGGTGGAGGCATAGATGCAGAGGAGTCTGTATTTGTGGGGCTAGGGATGAGATTCAGAGGGTCCATAGGAGGGGACCAGGAATCAAATATAGTGGAGACAGTGTTGGACTTGAAGTCTGACTTGGTTTTGTAAGGTAGGAGGGTTTTATCAAACGTCACATGTCTGGTCATGAAGAATTTCCTGGTAGGGGGTGAAAGCATTTGTAACCCTTGTATTGGGTATTATAGCCAACAAACACACAAGGTACTGTTTTTGGGTCAAACTTGTGCTTCTTAGTGTCCCAAGTATAAGGGTAGCATCTGCTCTCAAAGACTCTAAGACTGAAATAGTCAGGCTGTGCATTATGCAACATAGAGTATGGGGATTGCATGTTTAAGACAGTAGTTGGTAGCCTATTGATTAATAAGACAGTAGTGGCAAAGGCTTCCACCTATAAGAATAGGGGTAACTTACTGTGGAATAACATGGTGAGGCCTAGTTCTCTGATAGTTCTATGCCTTCTTTCTACAGTGCCAGTTTGTTCTGGTGTGTGGGGGCATGAAATTAAATTTGTAATCCCAGTTTTGAGGAAGTGCTCAGAGAGGGTGGTGTTAATAAATTCACCTCCCCCATCAGAGTGGAACTTCTTTATGTGGCTGTTAAATTGCCTTAAGATGTATTTTTCAAAGTTGTAATAAACATTAGTAAAATCATATTTTTGTTTAAGGGGAACAATCCACATATATTTGGAGTAATCATCCACAAAACACACATAATATTTAAATTTACCAATAGATTCAATATGGGTAGGGCCCCATAGGTCACAATGTATTAATTCAAATAAAGAAGAACTAGAATGACTTGACTGACTAAATGGGAGCTTGGTTAACTTGCCAAGTTGGCAACTTTCACACAAATGCTCCTGTTTATTGGGTCCTAAAACCTCTATGAGGCCTTTATTTCTGAGAAACTGAACTGTAGGAAATTGCACATGCCCTAAACGTTGATGCCAAAGCTCTGTTGACCCTGCCTTGAATCTATGAGCAAAGTACACTTGTGGTGTACCAGATAGCACATAGAGTTCTCTCCTAAGTGCTCCCTTCAAAATTACCCGATCTGTCACTTTGTCCTTCAGTACAAAACCAGAGTTAGTGAAAATACAATCAGCAGAATGCTGATGTGCCAATTGACTGACTGAGAGTAAGTTTTTTTGAAGAGTATGTACATACAATACATTAATTATAGATATAGGTGATGTTCCTGTGGATAAGTGCAATTCACCTATACCTTGAATGGGAAGTTGTGTGCCATCTCCAATTAAAACATACTCAGAACCTAAATAAGGGGATAAGTTATGAAGTATACCTCTGTTACCTGTCATGTGGTTGGATGCACCTGTGTCCATGATCCACTCTGTTTCTGCTATTGTATTGTCCAATGTGAGTGTAGCTAGAGCCTGTGGAAGTCTTTCATTTTGAGGCTTTTGTTTGGAGTTCCACCAACAGATCTTTGCTACATGGCCTTTGACCCCACAGCATTGGCAAGTTTGATCCTTATACTGCTCTCTCTCTCTCTGTTTTTGACATTCTTCTGAAAACTTGACCACCACCTTGTCCTTGATTGTTGGTTCCAGAGGGTCTGGAAGTGTTTTGTTGCGCTTGAAATCCTCTGCCTGTAGAGTTGAACCTGGGAGTGTTATTATCTCGTGGAGGTGCCTGCTGACCATAGAAAGCCATATGTGTCAAGGTTTCTAAATCCTTTTTCATAGAAAACCAGGTCCTTCTCTGATCTAAACTTTGTAGTTGTGAGACTAATTCAAAATAGGTTGGTCTTGGTGGTTTTAACATGGTGGTAGTGAAGGTTTCATACTCAGGTCCCAGGATGGTAAGAAGATAATACACTTTTTCAGGATCTGTGATTGGCTTTCCTATTGCAGCTAGACTGTCACAAAGTCCTTTAAAAACCCTTACATGTTCACTGATAGACTTATCATCTGTTTTTCTTAGATAGGTAATCTATTGTCTGAGGTTAAACTCCCTTTCCTGGGAGTCTTGCGCATAGGAGTCCTTCAATGCTTCCCATACTGTATGAGCAGTGTCTAAACCAATAACAAGGCCTAAGGATTCTTCAGACTGGGATCCTATAAGCCATCCTCTTAGCATCCTATCTGCCTTCTTCCATGATGTGTATTCTGGGTTTCTTGTTGGTGCAATTGCTTCATTGGTTGTTGTATTTGCTGTGGACTGTTCACTGGTTGTTGGGTTTGCAGCTGGTGATGTTGTGATGAATTCTGGAGGTGCAGGGGTGGTATTGGTGAGATGTCCTGCTAGATCTTGGCTCTCAGCTAGAGCTAATACCTGTTCACGCCATAAAGGGTAGTTTTTGGAGTTTAATTTGAGGCTGATGAAATTTGCTACATTAATGGACAGCGTTGTCATGGTGTTAGATCACCAATTGCTCTGATACCATGTAAAAAAACGGGCAAACACACATACTATTTTTACAGAAAGGGAAAACGGGTCTGCATATGCAGCAACCCAAGAAATGAAAGAATGGGAAAATTTCTGATACTTTTCTTATTGAATGTTTTTTTGCTTACTTTACAATTTCGATGCTATGCTTTATTTATAGTGCTATTCCATCTTTATCTTTCAGATTTTACAAAGATAATAATCGAAAATTCAAACTTTGGAGATAAACACATAAACGCCGGATCAAGATTGTGCAGGAGTCCAGATGGTCATCAACTCTTGCCACTACGCATGTCCAGAGCTACAGCTGAGTTTGAATCTGATGAAGACTCCTTATCTCTCCTTTATTGTCATCCTTATCTCTCCTTTTAAATCACCATAGGTCCTTTTCATATTCAAACTGCAACTTTGATTTTATCCAAAATTTTGAATTGTTTTGGATCTAGACAATACAGCTACACTTCGACATTCTTTATTTTGCCGCTTGATTTGAATTTGAATTTTGTGGTTGTATTGCTGCGTTATTAGCTGCAAGTCCTGTAATGTTTGCTCCAATGCAGGAGGTACATCTTCAGGTGCTTGTTCTGTATTCCTGAAAGAGACTCCAATTTATTTACAGCATAATAACACTAACTTAAAATTTTCTCATCAGTCTCTTCATTTTATAAAAATGAAGGCAGGCAAATTATACTTAACAAACCATAGTTTGGAGGTGATCCACAAATCTTCCCATTTCACAACACCTTCTTCAAACAGTTTCTTCAAAGCTTCACCAATCTACGTACAAAGTAGTAGACAGCTAGATTAAGAGAAACAAAGCATAAAAAAAAAAACATCGTTATGACATTATGCCAATTAAAGATTTCCCTATATAATCATCATCTATGTCGGGAGAGATTGCCCACCGATTGGTTTTAGATTTAAGGGTTTATTTTATGAAAAAAGAAGAGTTGTCAATAGTGAAACCGACCTGGATATAGTTAATTTTGGTTTTATACGGTGTGGTGTCATCAGTAAAATCTATCATTTAAAGATTTAACGTGTGGTGCCTTAATTAATCACACAATTTTTACATAGCTGTGGTGCCTCAGGTAGAAAAACCGTGGTGCCTTTAAAGACACCCAAGAAAAATAGTAACAGTATATTATATGGTGATGAATTTCGAAAGCTGCTACACTTAAAATGATTAACGAAAAACAAACAAGGAATTGGGAGGGAAAGAGAATATACTCTAACAGAAAAGTCAACGGCTTGAGCGACGAGACCGGGCTCCGACTGCCAAGTTCCGAGACCAACCAATGGCATCTTTGCTCCGGTGTTTAACTCTATGAATTGGTTTGCACTCGCCATCTTCTTTTTGTCTTCTAGATAGATAAAATCACCAGTAGAGCTAGAGCATCATATATGTAGTGATTTAAATGGTTTAGTTTCCAATATTCAACCTAAGAATGTTAGTAAAAATGTTTTCTAGTCGGATAATCGGATTCTAAAATTATATTTTTATAAATAAATTTGTTTTGGTGTTGTCAGACAAAACAATATTTTGTAACAATAAACAACATCAATTTAATACTAAAATAATTTCTCGGATCTCGATGGGGTTCATGTAACCCTTCCCTGACACATAGATCCACCCCTGCTTTACGTACTATTAATTACAGAATTTGGGACGATTGCGAAATCCGTGAGTACAAAACCGACGCAAAAAACGTTTTAAGGATAAAACGTTGTAGTCGCCTCGGTCTAGTTTTTCTTGTCCTATTTTATGATACTAGCAAAATGCACGTGCGTTGCACGTGTTGGTTAAATTGATTTATTGAAATAAAATTTAACAACGTAATACATTGTTAAGTACGTGTTTTACTTATAAAATAATAATATAATGAATGATGATAACCTTGTATGAGTTGATTGTTTCAATTGTAAATTCAATTATGGAATAAATATCAATACAAAGAAAATCTAAACAAAATAACATTTCAAACACGTCTATTGTTACAACATAATAAAGCATATAAGAATGGATACTTAAAAATCTCTGAACAAATCTCTAGACATGTATGAGTGCTGGATTCAAAGACAATCGGAAATCTCCCACCAATTGTTCTTTGTAAACGGTCATAAACCTTCAGAAGGTTTAATTGGCCCTCTTATATGCATCACCTTCAGGAGATTTAACTGTGCTAGCAAAAAGCACGTGCTTTGCACGTGTTAGGCTAATTGTTTTTAATATCATTCCTATATTGTTGACCATGCACTTAATTTATAAAATAATTATATGTTAAATAATGAAAATTGTTATACAGTAACTTTATGTTTGGTAGAATTAATTTATTTCTCTTACTCATAGGCATTGAATCAAACTTGTCATGTTACATTTTCATTTTTTAAATACGATAAGCTTTTTTAGTTATAAATCATGTTTTTTATTAGTATCGAATGAAGATTTGTCTCAAGTATTTGTTTCTAAGTTCCTTCTAACCTAAAAAAACATAATCAAAATATAATATATCCATAAAATGTGTAATGTTTCAATTACGTATATTGTATACTTACATTCGATTACAACTGCAAATACTCTTTTTTAATTAATTTATTGTCGGTCAAATTTAATACTCTTAAAGACAGAGGATCATTAATTGTTTCACATTAGTATTAATGAATTATATTTATTCTACGATAAACTAATTTTACAAACAAAAAATCGTACGAATTTATTTGAAGGATATTTATATAGTCTGTTTAAGTATTATTAATGTTTTATTCCACACTTTTGTCATGCAATTTGCCTCTTCTTCTCAAGTGTTATAAGGTGGTTGAACTTGGCCAGTCTGTTCACTACTTCATTTCCTTTAGACTTAGGAAATCCATCTATAAAATCCATGATGAGTTGGGACCATGAATGTGAGGGATTGGTAATGGGTGGAGCAATCCTTGAGGTTTATCATGTGGACTTTTTCACTACTGATAAGTAATACACCTTTGGATCATTTTTTGAACATCCTTTTTAAGATGGGACCAGTAAAAAGTCTCTTAGTCCTTCTATAACATGCCCTGGCCCTTGAATGACCCCTATTGGACTTGAGTGCAACTTCCCTATCAATTTGGATCTCAAACTTCTAAAAAATTGGATCTCAAACCTTAATGGGGTTCCTATGTATATCCTCCTTTTGTACTTAAGGAATCTCATGGTGCATAGTGTATAGGGGATTTAAGGTTGCACTAATCATCAGTGCCCGAAAATTTCTCTCCACATCTAGGTCACCTTTGTATTTGGTTGTTACTTCTTGCATCCAAGAAGAGGATATTGTGCTCACAACACACGGTGGTGCCTAAACATGACTTTGTATGTACAAGGCATCAACCACTACATTTTTACTTCTCTTTTTGTACACAATAGTGAAATCCAACCCAGTAACTTTATCACCCTTTTTTTGTTGTAATGTAATAGTGGCCCTCTGATCCAAAATGAACTTCATACTCCATTGACCAGTTTTGATGACAAAAGGCATGCCTTGAATAAATGGCTTCCATTTAGTTATTGCAATGGAGAGTGTCAGGAGTTCCTTCTCGTAGATGAACAATCTCATCTTCTGATAGTTGAAGGTCTTGCTTAGATAGGTCACAAGTTTCTTGTGTTGTAGTAAAACAGCTCTCAAGCCTTTTCCACATGCATCTGTTTCAATGCATTCCAAAATCTGGCAAGAAAAGTACTTGTGATTTGCATATGGTCCCTTGAGTTTCTATAATGCTTCCAATGCACTCTGCGACCAACAAACCCCGTGTTTCTTGAGAGGTCATTCAAGGGCTTAGAAATAATCCCACAATAGGGCATGAATTTCCTATATAAACATGTTAGGCCCAAAAACCCTCTCGGTTCAGTCATATTATAAGGCTAGGTCCAATCCGACATGGCTTAAATATTTCTTGGGTCAGCATTCACTTCACCCTCATGTATGATATGGCCTAAGTATTCCACTTTGGTTTGTCCAAAAGAGCTTGTGGACAATTGTTCTTCTTTAAAACTTCTAAAGTCACTTTAAGATGTATGTGGCAAGCCATGTCAGGGCTGAAGATTAAGGTGTCATAAAAAAATACCAGCAAAACTTACTCAATCAATGTATCAACATCTCAATCATACTTCTTTGGAATGTGGCTTGGGCATTTGGGAGGCCAAATGGCATCACTTTGAATTCTAATCGGCCATGATGAGTTACAAAGCGATCTTACGGACATAATCTTCCGTCATCGAATATGATGGAATCCAGACCTCAAGTCTATTCTTGAAAATGCCCTAGCACTCCCTAACTCATCCAACAGTTCAGTAATTAGAGGAATATGGTAACTATCTTTGACAATCAAGTCATTCAACCTTCTGTAATCCACACAACATCTCCAGATTCCATTTTCTTTTTCACAAGGAGTAAGAGTGATGTAAATGGACTACTATTGTGCTGTATAATCCCCTATTATAGTATTTGATCCACCACCTACTCTATTTTATCCTTTTGACAGTGAGCATACCTATGAGGTTTTAGTTTCACAGGTCCAACACCTTCTTTCAAATTTATGGGATGCTCATAGCCCTTCTTCGATGGCAATCCATAGGAATTTGCAAACACGTCATGATACTCTTCTAGAACATGAGTAAGTTCAATATGCACAAGATTCATGGCATGTTTTTTGTATCAAATTGAAGAACCCGAGGAGTCCATAGTTCCATTTTCTCAATTCCTTAGTAATGATTTTACAACTGATAATCTTAAGTCAAGCTTTTTACGCGTAGCTTCTCAGCTTAATTTGTTCTCTCTTGTTAGTGAAAACCATCTATGTTTTGTTGAAGTCAAGACCATTGGATTGTACCATTTCATCCAATCCACCCTTAATACCATGTCACATCCTCTCAACTTGATCAATCTCTCATCTTATTGGAACTTAACCCCTTGCATGATCCATGGCAAGTTAGGACACTTAAACTCACTCCATTCTTTCACATCTACTCTGTGATTATTAACATGTGGTGAGTCGGTTATGTCACACTGCACCTCCTTGGCAACCTGTTGGTCTAGGAAAGTGTGAGATGCACCACTGTCTATGAGGATGGTAATTGCATCATCTTGATTACCTTCACAATTGATTCCATTATTACACGTTGAATAACAATTTAAATTAAACTACAAAAGTGCACCAAATGTGGAGTGTTCATACTCTAAGTTGCATGTATGCATGTTGTGTTGTAATTAACGTAGAATATGTGCATGTCCTTGTTGTAAAATTGAACTTGAGGTCATCCCCGAAGTTGATCTTTACAAATAATAACCCCGAGACCTCCCTGGCTGGTATCTCTCTATCTATCTATTTACTTTTTTGCATAGTCCCTACTGGGTTGGTAATTATTTGCCATTTTTTTGCATTTAAATATTTTCCAATATAAAATAAAACCCAAAAACAAACAAACTAACCAAAACAAGAGTTAAGACAAATCGGTTTAACGAAATCAACTTGCTGACAATAAATCAAACAATGAAAATTGAAAAGAAGCGCACCAGGATTAATAGTATTATATATATGCACCATCAAAACCTAATTGGAATCTGATTCGAGTTTGTTACTTGAAGCAATAGCGTTGAATGTCTAGAAAAACTTCACGTCCCTAGCAAAAGTACTACGCATCATTTCTAATGACTATTTTAGATGCTAACATCTAATCTAAGATGATGATGGACAGTGTCTCATTTGATCCGAAAGACTACCAAAAGGAATAAAATATTTAGAATCTTGTGACAACAGGAAAAAGATGTTGATGGTGCAGGATAGGTCGTAAATCGTAATTCAACGTGCGAGTATATTTTTATAACAAATGGGAAGGAAAATCCTAACAATGGTATGAGAGTGAAATATTTAGAATAGAAAAAAGAATAGAATAATAACGAATTGATTATTGATCTAGATAGGAAATCCTTCACGTGTGCTGATCTATCAATATTGACTTATTGTAATAAGAAAAAATAATAGAATTGATTAGATAGAATTAATTATATAATATAACAATGGGATAATGATTTAATCAATCCTATCAATCTATGGTTTTTATCTATGAAAATCATTGAGTTAGTGTAATGAGAAAAATGATAGAATTGATTAGACAGAATAAATTATACAGTATAATATAATTATGACGCCTTGTAGAGTGTATACATAGAAATTAGTACACATGTCAACAAAAAAAAATTATTACACTTTTTTGTTTAATGAAATTAGTCACTTCCGTTTTATTAGTCACTTTTTTATTTTTGATCAAAATGCACGTGCTTTGCACGTGTTCAGCTAAATATATTGTTGATTATGCCCTTAATTAGTAAAATAAATATATATTCAATAATGATAATTATTATACAGTGACTTTATGAATGTATAATTATTTTATTTCTCTTACTCATATGCATTGAATCAAACTTGTCATTTACATTTTCATTCTTTTAAATATGATAAGCTCCCTTACTCATATGCATGATATGTCATATGCATGAATTATTGTTAATGAGATAATGATTATTGTTGATTGTGAAACACTTACGTGAATAGTGTAGTTTTTTATTAGAATTAACTTATGCAATGCTGATCCTCTTTTTTTATTTTTTATTATTATTATTTTTTTTATCTTACTGTTTTCACGTGACTGTTTTTTTAATTATTGAAATAATTAAAAAAAAAATGCAATGCTTATTAACGTAATACTCAATCTTCTGTTTTTTGTTTTTTGTTTGCAATGCTTAGTAACGTTCCTATCTAGTTTTATTATTATTATTATTATTATTATTATTATTATTATTATTATTATTATTATTATTATGCAAATATCCTCAATGCTAATCCTCTTTTTTTTTTTAACGCAAATCCTAATCCTTTTTAGCTTTGTTTTCACGTGCAAGTTTTTTTTTTTTTGGTTTTAATTTATGGAAAACATTAAATTATTTTATTATGAAAATATATTAAATTATGGAGAAACTTTTTTAGGAAAAAAATCGAAGGACTTTTTTGAGAAACACGTTCATTTTTTTAATATAGTTAATGATTAATGATTCGGTTCTTAAAATTGCTGCGTATGAGTTGTATGTTTCTGTTCATATGCATATTTGTGTTTTATTTCAAAATAACATACTTAACAAGTGATGTCTCCGACATATGTTGGTGTGATATATGTTTATGTGAAGACAACCATACCATACATTTTAATCTTGTTGTGGCAATTTGTGGCGTAGATGTCACTACATGAAAATTTCTCTTACCATACATTTCTAATGTTGGTTTGGTAATTTGAACCATGCAATATCTTTGATTACATATTAAACTATGGTTAAACTATGTAACCATTGTTTTGGTAGCCATACATTATATGATGTATCTTTGATTAAATAAAAATAGTTGTACTTGATGCCGGCCTTCACAAAAGTTGATCTCGCAGACCTTAAATAAACGCCGTTATTAGTTATATCACGACTAACATACCGTTATCGTTGTGACAGCACATCGATACTCGACTATTTCAAAATCGATTCTAGACATTGAACTTGAATTTTCCGTAAGTTGATTGTAGCAATTCATTAACTAGATAAAGTCGATTATATAATATAAAATCGACTATTAAAAAGTCGATTATGTCTTTAATGTGGTGCCATGATAAAAAAAAAGAGGTAAAGCAGGGTACTCTTGATTGATTTGCTCTGCTCAATGTCATGGAAGATAGATAAAAACAAGTAAAAATATCAAAAAGGGAAAATACAACAAGAGATTATTTATTTTAATGCAGCTTCAAGCAAAAAGTCAGTTTTGAAAATATATTGTAAGGTCTTTATTCTTGTTTCAAAAATCACCATCCCACAGTTCTTCAGCTGACTTGTATGGTCCATTCTCACTGATAAAAATTTCTCCTTTCACAAGTCTTTCCTGTAAATTTAGGTGTTTCAAAACACGACGTAAATTACCTCATTAATTAATACAGTGACAAAGCATTAATAAACAGAGGAACAAAGTTGTACGTACCTTCTCGATTTCAGAAAACTTGAAGATCAAGTCATCAGGGATGGACCAGTCAAAGACGTCAAAGTTCTCTTTGATTCGTTCGCTGTTTGTACTCTTTGGAAGGACACTATTACCCACCTGTAAACCCCAACGCAACGCCACCTGTGCAGGCGTTTTACCCAATTTCTCTGCAACACTTGTTACTACGGGATGCTTCAGTACATTACCTGCAATCCAAGCTGTCCCAGGTGATCCTAATGGTGAATATGCCTGAAAAAGAAAAATCACAGACGAAACACAACAAAGGATCGGTTTTGATTGGCTGAAAGAAACAACATTTTTCCTTATAGGGGAGACTTACAGATAGATGAACACCCTTCGATTTGCAGAAGTCCCGCAGTTTAGTCTGCTCCCAAATAGGATGGCATTCCACCTGGTTCACCGTGGGTGGGACCCGTGCTATGTTAAGAACATCTCCTAGCTTCTTTGAAGAGAAATTAGAAACTCCGATAGCTCGAGCCTTGCCAGAATCATAAAGCGCTTCCATTGCTTTCCACGCGGTAGGTATATCAGTTGGTACTACGCTGCCAGGTGCATTGACTGGAACACCCTTCTTTATTTTCATCGGACCGTGGATCTTAAAATGAATACACATATGATCATACTACTTTTGTTTTGCTTGAATTAATTTGACAAATCCCGAAGAAAACAAAAAAAACTTACTAAGTACAAGTCAACATAGTCGAGCTGCAAGTCCTGCAAGGTTTGTTCCAATGCGGGAAGTACGTCTTCGGGTTCCTGCTCTGAATTCCTGAGAGAGACTCAAATTTACAGCATATTATGACTAAAAACAATACGCTCAATCTATAAAAACCAATAATACATCATACAAACAGACCAGAGTTTGGAGGTGATCCATAAATCTTCTCGTTTTACAACGCCTTCTTCAAACAGTTTCTTCAAAGCTTCACCAATCTACAAAGCAGACATCTAGATTATGAGATGCAAAGCATAACACCATCGTTATGACGTTACACCGAAGTGAAGATGAAACTACAATTAAACAAGTAGATAATATCTAAAACAGTCAATTAAGTCTCCCATTAACTCTGTTTTTACTAGAACAGTTTATGTGAAAATAGAACCAGGCCAATATTTTAAATCCGATTTGGAAATGCGCATTTTTTGACGGAGATTGAAAGGTTTTTCCTTTTCACAAGACCAAAGTAAAGAAGAAGCATAGTACTCCATTTGATTCAAATGATAATAAGGCTTGACTGTTAGAAAGGGCGGACTGGATGGGCCGAGGACCCTATCCGTTACTGGGCTTATGCATGGGCTAGGTTTTGATCTGCTGGCTCTTTTCCCGTTTCGGCGTATCAATGGCCCCCCTACTCCTTGATTTATTCATGGTGCACTCATGAATACGTCAGGGAGTAAGTTCTTGTTCATTCACCGTATGCCGGCATGGCTGTTGTGGAGAGCTTTATTTGGATGTGTTGTGCCGTGCATGAAGCGACCGGGCTTGGACGCGTTCTGCTCAAGAGAGAATGGCCGCATGGTGCCGTGCAAAAGTGTTGGTGATTTAAGTATAATCATGTCCATTAGTGTAATTAAGGGTTTGGTTCAAAGATGGGTGAACTCGGACACTCTGTTGTGGGTTTGGAGGTGCGGAGTGCACGCTCATATAAGTGTTTACGAGTTTACGGATGTAAATGATCAAGTAGAGTTTGTAAAACAAACGAAAAGACACGGAAAATTCGGTTTTGGAAAAACAGAGTGACAGGCGGCCGCCTGTGCCCTTAGGCGTCCGCCTGTCAGGTTCTGTCAAGGCAAAATGTTGATCAGGTTGTTTTTCAGTTTTCTGGTTCTCACAGCGCCTACTGTGTTTCATAAGCGCCACTTTGTGACCGAAAATGCGAATTAGTGTGTCTTTTCATGGTTTTTCAGCAGTTTTTTCCTCACAACACCTTTCCACAAAGGTGTCTCTTAACCTAAACGTTTTGAACTAACTTTTTCTGATCCTAGAAGGTATAAAAAACTAGTTTTACTTATTTAAAAACATACTTTGAAAGATAGAAACTACTTGATCATTTTGGGAGAATACTTGAAAACATATTCAAGTTTCATCATCTTTGTGGGTCAACAACTTCTTACAAAACTCCATTAGTACACTTTTCTTTTGGTGCCAAAAATAGAAGGGAAACGTAGTCTTATCTCACAAGAGTATTCGTGCAACCCGGGGCATCGTATAAGGGTCGAATAACTTTTGTAGGAAAGTGTTCTACACGATTCTACGTAATATCAAGTTCAAGTTCCTGCGATTTTGGTTGACATTGTTAATTACTTTCCCTTGAAAGCCATGCATTTTTACAACAATCTACAAAAGTTATTTCAGATTTTCTGCAATGTCAAGAGTCAAGGAGATGACTATAAACTTTGGAAAATTGGAAAAGTTTGAAGGTGTCAATTTTAGAAGATGGCAAAGGAAGATGCATTTTCTGCTAACAACATTGAAAGTGGTGTATGTGTTGAGTACACCGATGCCTGAAGTGTTGGATGATGGACCTGGAGGAAGCGGCGAGGAGGAAGAACAAATGGGAGAATGATGACTACATCAGTAGAGGTCACATTCTAAACGGTATGTCTGATTCTTTGTTTGACATTTACCAAAATGTTGAGTCTGCAAAAGAACTTTGGGATTCACTAGAGTCTAAATACATGAATGAAGATGCCTCTAGTAAAAAATTCTTGGTTGGTAATTTCATGAAATATAACATGGTAGATTCAAGGTCGGTAATGGAACAATACAATGAATTACTGCGCATTTTGGGTCAATTTGCACAACATAAAATGGAAATGGATGAGTCTATTCCAGTGTCAAGCATTATAGATAAGTTACCACCATCATGGAAAGATTTTAAACACATGTTAAAGCACAAAAATGAAGAATTATCTCTGGTAGAACTTGGTAGTCACTTGCGTATGGAGGAATCTCTAAGGGCGCAAGAGGGCGGTAAAACCAAGGGTAAAGAGGTAATGGATTTGACCTCTATCAATATGATGGAAGCCGGTGAATGTTCATATAAGAACAAAGGGAAAGATAAGAAAAAGTCTTCCAAAAACAATGGCAAAGATACCAACAAAAAACCGAAAGGCGCTTGTTGGAATTGTGGAAAAACTGGACATTTCAGGGTTGATTGTTGAGTAAGGAAGAAAGGACCAAACAACAGTTCGGGGCAAGGGTCTAAGGACCAAGGTGTTCCTAAACATCAAGGTCAGAATGTTACTTGTGGATTTAATTCCAATGTGAATTTTGTACCACTAATTTCTGAGGCATTTTATATGCAGGATGATGATGTTGCTTGGTGGATTGACTCGGGTGCAACGAGACACATTTGCAAGGATCGAAGCTGGTTTAAAAACTATGAACCTGTGATCGATGGATCCATACTATTTATGGGAAACGAGTCAAGGGCTTCCATAGTTGGAATTGGAAGTGTTGTTTTATCTTTTAGTTCTGGAAAATGTATTATTTTAAAACATGTTTTGAATGCTCCGTGTATACGGGAAAAACTTGGTTTCTGGTAGTATTTTATGTAAAGAAGGTTATAAACAAGTCTATGAGTCGGATAAGTACATTTTAAGTAAGTGTGGTGTATTTATTGGATTTGGTTACTTATGTAATGGCATGTTTATGTTAAATATTCAGCATTATGTTGTAAATAATGTTATCACAAATCATGATGTTAATAGTTCTGTTTTGTGGCATGCTCGGTTGGGACATGTTCATTATAAGCGTATGTTGATGATGTCTAAAAATGAATTGATTCCATCTTTTGACATGAATATGAATAAGTGTAATACTTGTATGTTAAACAAAATTGTGAGACGACCTTTTCATAGTGTTGAAAGGTCGTCTTCCGTTTTAGAACTTATTCATAGTGATCTGTGTAATTTCTGTTCTACGCCTTCTTTTGGTAATAAAAGATATGTAGTAACATTATAGACGATTGCACACGGTTTTGTTATGTATTTCTACTTCATTCTAAAGACGAGGCAATAGATAAATTTAAAATCTATAAAACCGAGGTAGAATTACAATTAACCTCTAAAATAAAAAGGTTGCGTACCGATCGAGGTGGTGAATATTTTGATCCAACCTTATTCGGGTCATGTGGTATAATACATGAGGTTACAGCTCCGTATACGCCACAACAAAATGGCATAGTGGAAAGGAAAAACCGTACTCTTAAAGAGATGGTTAATTCCATGCTATCTTACTCTAGTTTGAGTGAGGGATTTTGGGGAGAAGCCATGTTAACGGCTTGTTACTTACTGAATAGAATTCCTAATAACAGGAATCCTATTACCCCATATGAACTTTGGTTCAAAAAGAAGCCGAACTTGAATTATCTACGAGTTTGGGGCTGTAGGGTTGTTGTAAGACTTACCGTACCTAAGATTAAAACCTTGGGTGAAAGAGGCATTAATTGTATATTTATTGGATATGCTCTGCATTCCAAAGCATATAGGTTCTATGTTGTAGAACCTAATGATTCAGTTGCTGTTCATTCTGTGATTGAATCAAGGGATGCCATCTTTGATGAACATCGGTTTACTTCTATACCGAGGCCAAAAGATATAAATCCTACTATTTTTGGAGTAGAGAACAACAATGGTGTTGATTCTCAAGATGAGCCTTTCGAGCTTCGTAAAAGCAAAAGGGCTAGGAAACCAAAATCTTTTGGACCCGACTATCAAACTTATTTGGTGGAAGGAATAAGAGATGAAGTAGGATTTCAATACTCATATTGTTATAATATCAATGAGGATCCTAAGACGTTTAAGGAGGCTATGGAGTCTCGAGACGTGTCATTTTGGAAAGAAGCCGTCAATGATGAGATGGATTCCATAATGGGAAACAACACGTGGATCCTTGCGGATCTTCCGCGTGGTTGCAAACCTTTGGGTTGCAAGTGGATATTTAAAAGAAAGATGAAAGTTGACGGTACTGTCGACAGGTATAAAGCCAGATTGGTAATTCAAGGCTTTAGGCAAAAGGAAGGTATTGATTATTTTGATACCTATGCACCGGTTGCTAGAATCTCCACAATTAGATTGTTGATTGCCTTAGCTGCTATTAACAATCTGGTAATCCATCAAATGGATGTTAAAACAGCCTTCTTAAATGGAGATTTGGAAGAAGAAATATATATGAAACAACCGGAGGGGTTTGTTATGCCTGGAAATGAGCATAAGGTATGTAAGCTTGTTAAATCGTTGTACGGGCTTAAACAAGCACCTAAACAATGGCATCATAAATTTGATGAGGTTGTCTTGTCTAGCGGTTTTAAGCTTAACCAATCAGACAAGTGTATATATAGCAAATTTGACAATACCGGTAACGGTGTGATAATTTGCTTATATGTTGATGACATGTTAATCTTTGGAACTAACCAAGAACAAGTTAACCTTTGTAAGGCATTTTTGTCATCAAGTTTTTCTATGAAAGACATGGGGGAGGCGGATGTGATTCTTGGGATCAAGATCAAACGGAGTGACAAAGGGATCTCTTTGACACAATCTCATTATATTGAGAAAGTGTTAAATAAATTCAATTGTGAAAATTGTACTCCAGCAAATACTCCCATGGATCCTAATGAGAAACTCATGCCTAATACGGGAAATCCGATATTACAACTTGAGAATTCTCGGGTGATAGGATGTTTGATGTATGCTATGACTAGCACACGTCCGGATATTGCTTATGCGGTTGGAAAGCTAAGCAGGTTTATGAGTAATCCGAGTAGTCATCATTGGCGTGCGGTAACTCGTGTACTAAGGTGACCAAGGATTTTGGCTTGACTTATGTTGGATATCCTTCAGTGATAGAAGGATACTCAGATGCTAGTTGGATATCAAATGTAGAGGATCATTCTTCAACTAGTGGTTGGGTGTTTTTGCTTGGAGGAGGTGCCATTTCTTGGGCTTCCAAAAAGCAAACATGCATTACTGGCTCGACTATGGAGTCAGAATTTGTTGCCTTAGCAGCAGCCGGAAAAGAGGCGGAATGGCTTAAGAATTTGATCTATGAATTCCATTATGGCCAAAACCGATATCACCCATTTCTATCCATTGTGATAGTGCATCTACCTTGTCTAAAGCATATAGTCAAGTGTATAATGGTAAGTCGCGACACCTGGGCGTTAGACATAGCGCGGTATGTGAGTTGATTACTCATGGGGTGATTTCGGTTGTTTTTGTGAGATCTCAACATAATTTAGCCGATCACTTAACCAAAGGATTGGCTAGAGACTTGGTACAAAAGTCGGTAATCGGGATGGGTTTACAACCCATATAAATCTTGGTGATAGGATACCCAATTCCCCTCTAATACAATGTTAGAGGCATAATTCAAAGTGGAAGGCCTATTGTCATAGATTTGAGCACATGATATTGTCCCGAAGGTATGTGCTATGACCTGCAAGATTAGGTTGAAGATTTTCTTCTTAATAAGTCTTTTGACAAAGTGCTATTGCAGGTGCACGATCAATAAAAGATTCACCTATATGAGTATGAAGTTTGGCTGCTTCAAGGAAGTTCTAGGGTTGGCTTTCTGTATGCTCAAGAATGGATATGGACACAAGGCCTGTTTAATTAGTGTCAAGAATAAACTTTTGGAGTAATCTTAATTCATGTGTATATTATCTTCATGTATTCAAAATGTGTAAAGGGGTTCAATGCTAAGACACACCCCGATACTCGGATATTTGAAATGTGTAATATTACTAGGTGATATACCTAACCCGCAACAGGACACTGTTCCAATGGATTGGGCCAGCCAACCCGGCCCAATATAAATATCATGGGCCTCGCCGCTGTAGCCGCCCCCATTTATATCAAGGCGGCCGCTAGGTCTAGCCGCCTTCTTTCTGTCCGCCCACTCCCAAACCGGACGTAGCTCCCTCCCTCATATGGTTTCCTCTCCTTACAATCAAGGCAAGATCGCACTACCGATCGCCATCACCATGCTATCGTCGCGCATGACAAAGACATCGTTATTCGCTGGCATGACCATTTACTTGATTCGGTGCATGCAGATATTTATTTAAGATACTTATGACACTTGTATAAGTTACTTTTATATTATATCATTATTTGCCTAATCAAGAGCGATGAGACCGACTTACTTGTCTATAAATAGAGGATCATATGTAACGAAGAAGGAGATCTCGAGAATAAAATACACACACACCAAACTCTCCCTTTTTGCCGCTAACCACCGCCCAATCTGCTTATGTTATTTACTTTATGCTTATTCCGCCACCTTGTTCTAAATAACCGCGTACCTCTCCGGAGGAATCATCTATAATGACCTTATATCCTCAAGATTGACATTTGTTACGCAAAATCGATATTCCACGCAACATCGCTTGGCTCCGTTATCGGGAACAAACATCAATATCATTCTCGTCAAGATCATTTGCTCCACCGCAAAGAGGATCTCACGGCGGCGACAAGGTTGGATAAGCAATGATCGTCACAACCGGAAGGAACTCCTTCATCATCATCATCACATGCAAACTCGCACTCGAGTCCATCTATAAACATAAAGGTTGGTTAAATCTCTAGCTCGGTTCTTAATCATCAAGGATTCAAAAGAACAGGAGCCCTTAAACTATCGCCTTTACTCCCAAACATACCAGCTCAGAAAATCATCAAAACGAATAACCAAATATCCCCATTTCACACATACCCCTAACAACTTTTCTAAAAATGGTTGGAGGAAAAGCTATAAACCCTACCACCCCAGCTAAGCAAATTCACAGAACCCCCATGAAGAAGGGAGGAGAGAACCGAAAGGTGATTTCTTCCGGGGGGTGGTCTTTGGAGGATATCACGCCGGACATGAGGGATTTCATACACAGAAAAACTCGTGCCCCTTGGATTGCGTGAAGAGAATTTAGCGGGAACTTCGCTTGAATGCTACGAGGCGGATAAGGCATCCGTATCGCCAAATTGAATAGATTAGCCTTGCAGCACATATGGAGTATGTAGAAGAAATGCGGTTGGGAAATGAGCTTTTAATCGCCGAGGGCTTCCACCTCACCTATCCGAAAATTCAAGTCTCCCCAACCCGCACCACTCGAAAATCGATCGACGGCTCCCCAAAAACTCAAGCTCAAAGAAAGCGAAACACAGGGGAGCGGTCATGCGACGTCGCAGAAGAGATCGACTTTTGTTCGATGGGGCCCACGGTCGACGACATCGCGGTGCGACTCCCGGAACACAAAGAAATAATCGGTCGATTTACACTCGCATGGAGGGCAGGGGATTCTCGATAAAAGGGGTTATATGGCGCTAACATACCCATCCCCGAGAATAAGGAAGAGTTGGGGGTAATGAAGAAGCGAGATAGAGGAATTACAACGGGGCCAAAGGAGCAAAGGTCGTTCCCACTGGGAACAAGTGTGCTTCACCACGATATTTTGAAAGAAGCGCGAGGGGAACGCATTATCCCAACTTTACCAATTATCATGGAATAACAGATCCGTTGGGTGGCTATCCGCTTTTCAAAGCAGGATCGAGTGTGTACGCCTAGCGAGGATGCATGGTGCATTGCTTTTGTAGGGTCTATGCGCAGGATGAGCGCGTCATGGATTCGAGGTCTACCTCCGGCCTCGGTTACATCGTGGGACGACCTCATTAACAAGTTCATAGCGGAGTTCGATCGGTGGGGGACCAAAGAAAACACACATCGATCTATACGAGGTCCGTCGTAGGCGAGAACGAGGAACTCGCGGCTATTACGAGCGATTCTATAAAGTTTATGAGCTAACGAGAGGCTGGCGGACAACGTCGTGATGAGCGGCTTTCAAACAGATTGAGTCCGGGTACTGAAATCATTCTTCGCGCTTAACCCCACCGATTTAACTTGGAGATGTTGAGCTCGACGAGGAAATACGTCGCGACAATGGGTAATGAGGAGCATCTTCCTCGAGTAAAATAAAACAGTAGGTCGAGCGCAATCCGCGAAAGATACCGCAGAGAGGTAATGAACGGGACATCAAGAAACCGGTAAGTTCAAAGAGGAGCATTTTACCCCATCAACATCTCCTACACTCAAATGCTAAACGAGGTTCGAGATGAAGTACCGAGCCTTATCCCATGGTCGCAGATTCACGTCGCGACGCTAGCAAATTCTCGTGGGTACCACCAGGATAAGTGGTCACACGACCGAGGAGTGCATCTGATTTAAACGAGCGGTGGAGAAGTTACTTGCTCGCGCCAAAGACGATGAGATACAAGCAAAACGCTGGGTCGAGATAGGCGGAATCAAGCAGACCCGCCGATTTGATCGGAGTATAAGGATGATAACCGAGACTCCGCCAAAGAACAATCGGATTAAGAGTCGCATTGGCTCGATCAACAAACATGTGGAAAAACCGATTGCTTTTGCGAGAAAACGAGCCCCTTTGGCTTTTACTCGAAGTGAGTTGGTGGCTTCAACCAATGCCGAGGACATGTGTTTGTGTGTGTCGGCCGTTATCAACCCGTGCATGCGTAAACGGGTGATGATCGACACAGAGCCTGCCGTGACATTCTATACTACGCTTGCTTCAGAGAGTTGGGATTTGGCGACTCGGTTTGAGGTCGCACAACGGCACCCTTGAGGGTTTACAAATCACAAAGTAAGTGTCAAGCGGGGCCATCGATTTAGACGTGCAAATGGGCGATTATGCCTTTTAGAACGTAAAAGGTCGCTTTCTTGGTGGTCGACCTCACATCCAACTACAATATGATCTTAGGGATACCGGCTCTACGTCAATTTCGGATGGTAACCTCCATCCCCATCGGGCAAAGTTTTATGTTGGTGATCGATTGGAACGTCTATCGGCTGAGTTCGCGACAATTCCTCAATTATATACGAGAAATGAGGATCGAGGCTAAGAGACCACGGATCGGGGTACCGGAGGTTGAAGGAATGGTCAACATGATCGGGGAATGTGAGCGAGCAAGCGCCAGCGCAAATGGTTGGAATGTGAAACGCTACAAGTCGGATGAGCCCGATTTCACCGCCGAGGATGAACTAGTAGAGATAGTCATCAACGAAGAGTACCCGAGCGTAAGATTAAATTTGGGGCTAGGTTAAGCTCTGCCGAGAGAAGAAGAAGTGGTAAAGATGCTAAAGGAAAACCCGAGTGCCTTTGCATGGGTTGTCACAGATATGCGAGGGTCCAGATCAAGTCGCCTCCATCATCTCGGCGTGGATTCAACCTTCAAACCGACATAACAATGAGCACGCCCGGTTTCATACGAAAAGAGGCAATTTGTAAAGATAGAGGTACGAAAGCTTCTGAAGCGGGTATCATAAAGGAGCTTGCTTATCCTACCCTGGCTTGCAAATGTGGTAATGGTCAAGAAGCATAACGGCAAGTGGAGGATGTGCGTGGACTTCACCGATCTCAACAAAGCTTGTCCCAAAGATCCTTATCAACTTCCTCGAATAGATAGATTGGTGGATTCGATTTCGGCTTTGAGGTGTTGAGTTTTTGGATGCATACTCAGGGTATCATCAGTGCGAATGGCTGAATCCGACAAGGAGATGACCGCCGTGAGTCTTTGGGGCCTTTATTACTATGAGATGATGCCGTTTGGGTTGAAAATGCGGGTTCGACATATCAACGAATGGTCAACCAAGTTTTCACCGCAAATTGGAAGGAATATGGAGGCTTATATAGATGACATGGTGGTGAAGTCGGCAGACAGTGAGCCACGTTGACGATCTTCGAGAAACTCTCAACAATGTTAAAAAGCACTCTATGAAACTCAATCCAGCAAAATGTACATTTGGGGTTCGAGCGGGCAAGTTTCTGGGTTTTATGGTTAGCCGTCGCGGCATCGAGGCAAACCCAGAAAAGATACAAGCTCTCCTCGATATGAAGGAGCCCACAACGATCAAGGAAGTTCAAAGGCTAAATGGCGCGATTATCGCACTTGGTCGCTTCATAGCAAAGTCAGCCGAAAAGTGTCTTCCCTTCTTTAAAATTCTGAAAGGAGATAAGACATTTTCGTGGGGGGTGGAGTGTTCGCAAGCTTTTCAAGCCCTGAAGGAGTATCTGGGCAAGCCACCTCTCTTAGTCAGTCCGGCGGTAGGGGATGTGCTATTTTTATATCTAGCAGCTTCAGATTGGGCTGTCGCCGCCGTACTTGTGAAAGAGGCCGGAACCCTCCAAAATCCCGTGTTTTATGTAAGTAAAGCTCATCCGGCAGAGAGCCGCTATTTTAACATTGAAAATTAGCTTACTCTCTTGTTATTGTCGCCCGCAAACTCAGGGGCTACTTCACATCCCATACAATAATTGTTTTAACAGACAGTCCGATACGACAAATTTTGCACAAACCGGACCTTTCAGGTCGCCTCCTCAGGTGGGCAATCGAAATTACTGAGTTTGATATCCAATATCAACCTAGGAACGCAATCAAGGGGCAAACCTTGCCAGACTTCATCGTAGAAACAAGTTTTAACTCGCCACGACCAAACTCGCCTATGCCAATCGGACCCGCAGAGGTCAGGAGCAGACCAGAGCAATGTTGGCTGTTGTACGTCGACGGGGCATCGAGTCGGAATGGTTGTGGAGCAGGAGTCATTTTAATGGAACCGGGAACTACAGAGGAGATCGAAAAGGCTCTAAGGTTTGAGTTTGCCGCCACGAATAATCAGGCCGAGTATGAAGCAGTCATAGCGGGGCTCAAACTTGCAAAGGAGTTAAACGTAGAGAATGTGGAGGTTTATTGTGATTCTCAGCTTATCGTCAAACAAATCTCGGGGGATTATGACACGCATTGTGATATTCTCGAAAAATACGGTAAGGTTGTCCGAAAGCTAGCAACGGGTTTTCAATATTGCGAATTTATCAGAATCAAAAGAGAGGACAACGAGCGAGCAGACTACTTATCAAAACTCTCTCGGAGGAGGAGCTCGCGGACCCTTCCATCATGATCGAATATTTAGCGACGCCTCAATCAAGCGGCGAGAGATTATGGATATAGACACATCACCTGTGGTCGCATGTTGGATAGATGAGATACAAGCATACATCGAACGGGCATTTTGCCCGATGAGGCGGACAAATCACGCACCCTCGGTAAGAAGAGTCTGAAGTATATCATCATGAGCGGAGTTCTTTATAGAAGGTCGGCTACAAAGCCCTTTTACGGTGTGTACGACAAGAGGAAAGCTTGGTGATTCTAAACGAGATTCACCAAGGCGTGTCAGCGGAGGACATCCAAGAAGCCGCTCTCGGCACAAAAGGTTTTAACGCCGGGTATTATCGGCCTAGTATTCTTAAGGACTCGAGAAGCTAGTCGGGAATGTCCTAAATGTCGAAGCATCGCGGATATCCCACGATTACCATCGATCGAGCGAGCATTGTGGTCGCGCCTTGGCCTTCGACATGTGGGGACTCGATCTAATCGGACCATTTCCACCAGGAAGAGGCGGATGCAAAGTTATCATAGTAGCCGTCGATTATTTTACAAAATGGATTGAGGCCAAACCTATGGTTAAGATAACCGCAAAGCGGCGGGTTACTTTTTGCACGATCAAATTTTTCTCGCTTTGGTGTTCCGCGGCGGTGGTGTCGGACCACGGTCCACAATTTCGCACGGATTTTTCAAACCTTTGCGAGAATTCAAGGTAAAGCATTGGCAATCATCTCAGTAGCATATCCACGAGGGTAACGGTCAAGCCGAGGCCGCAATAAGCAAGTAATTAAGATGCTAAAGAAAAGTGTGGATGATAAAGCAAAAGCACGAGGGTGGGTAGACGAGTTGCCCGCCATCTTATGGTCTCTCCGCACCACCATCAAAACACCAACAGTGAAACTCCTTTTGCTTTAACTTATGGATCGGAGGCAATGAGTCCGGTCGAGATGGCCCTCGCCAAGCATCGTGGTCGCTTCTTTACGACCCCAAGGATAACGCGTTGAATAAACAAATCAATCTCGATCCGTAGAAGAAAAGAGTAATGACCTATCAACGGTTGTTAAACTACAAGCAGATAAATAAGAGAGAACATGATAAACGTATCCGCGACCACTCGTTCAAAGTGAGGGATTTCGTTCTTCGCAATAGGAAAGCAACGGGCATGGAACCTGACAAGGGTAAACTTACAAATGAATCGGGAAGGACCTTATCAGGTGGCAAAGGAGATCAAAAAGGAACCTATGTAATCAAGAACCCTGAAGGTTACGAGCTCAACAGCCTTGGCATGCGGATAATCTTAAGAGATACTATATGTAATAATCGGATAGGGTTATGGCCATCCTCTTGTCAACGATAAAGAGCGTCTAGGCTTTCTTTGTAAATTTTTATCATCTAGCGGGGTGATCAAAATTTTATAAATCCAATTTTACATCCCTTCTCACACAAAGATTTTACTCAAAGAGAAAATTTTTAAGCAAAGGTCTCGGTTTCCCTCAACCTTCACAAAAAGTGAGGGCAATATGAGGAGTTTTTTCAAGAAACGCCACGCCGCCAAATCTCATATCAAACAGAGGCCACC